>VZRV01008896.1:1372399-1457872 GCA_013398115.1 Falcunculus frontatus | reverse complement strand
GGAGGGGGCGGCGGGGCGAGGGGCTTGGAGCCCCTGTCACCGCCGCAGCCCGGGCGGCCTCCGGGAGGCGCCGGCGCCCGCGGGCGCTGCGGGCCGGGAGGGCGTGTGAGCGCCGCACGGGCAGGGGTGACCGAGCGATGCGGCGGTGTAAGAAAGCCGGGCTGGGCTCCCCTCTGCCTTCCCGGGAGGATAGGGCGCTGGGAACGGGCGCCGCGGGATTACGCCCTTCATTCAGCACAGCGGCGGCTGAACGAGGCGGGCGAGCTCCCGGCGCCGCTCCCCGCCCGGGGCACAGGGCAGCGGTGAGGGACCGGCCCGACCGCCGTGGGGTGGCAGCGCAGCGCCCTCCAGTCCCGGGCTGAGCCACCCGGGACAGGGATCCCATCGCGGCGGTCCTCGGTCAGGCCGATGGGGGAGAGGAAAGAGTCTTAGCTAGACCAAAGGATGTGACTGGGGGAAGCGACAGGCTTTTGGCTACCCAGGATCAGGTTCATGTCTGACCTTCTGCTCTGGAGATTTGGGAGTCCCAAAGCACGTCTATAGACTAACTGTGTTATTTGGTTTATCAAAGGCTTGTATCTCTCTCTAGAAAGCTTGGCTTGCCTTAGATCATCACCTAACAACAACACAGGCTACTACTTGTTCCTTTGAAGGCTGGCATTGATTTTTGCTGACAGCAAAATAGTAGGCTTTTCACATTCCTGATCTAAGTTGAAGAGCAAATTTGGGGTTTTGTAAAGTATGTTTTTGTTAACCCTGTAAAATCTGGTGTTGACTTCCAAAAAGAAGATTTAAAGACCTGAATGTTTAAAAAATGTTCTGGCTCTCCAACTCTAAAGGTCTTTCACCCTCCTACACCCACTTGCTATCGGAGGAATTTAAATGCTCTTGTACACACTCAGAGTACAGATGGGACACCTAATAATGTTTCCCCTAGAGGATTGTCCAGCCTTTGTTGCTCTGCGTTGGCATGCTCTGCTATCCAATCTCCATCTCCATTTACCCTCTTCTGGCAGACACCAGGACTCTTCTGTTGCAGCAACAGACACATTTGAATCAGTTTTCACGTAAGACGTGTACCAGTCACAAGGCTGACTCTTACAATAGACAGAGAATGAAAAAAAAAAGCAAAAAGCTTTCTTCTGAGAGGAAGAGGACTGACAGATGGAATGACCAGAAAGTAATTTACTCTTTCGTATGAGGATGCAATTTATAGCATAACAAGAACCTACTACCACTCAATAGCTTGTCTAACGTGGTGTGCACATCATATTAAATACCTGCCACCCTGCAAATCCTCACTAGCTCTGTACCCACCAGATGCTGCATTGTCTCTATGTTATATCTTTTTCCTTCCCTCCTACAGAGCAAAACAAAGGCGTCGATGACAGGCAGAATGAGACATGAGAGAGTTAGAGACTAACCCTCATATGGGTCTGGTAACAGCTGTCAGCTGAGCAGAATATATCCTGGATGGGCTCTCATTCAGCTGGTACTGCTGGCTAAACATATTTTGTGCTCTCTTAACAGCTTCTTTACACATTTCAAAGGACAGATTACTCAACACTCAATTTACTGCTTCTGGAGGAATGAATGGGCCACTGGCTCCCAGGATATGAGAATGTTCATCTTGGACATAAACTAGACAAATGTATTCCTTTTAATCATCGAGCAGAGATAGCTGTGATGAGTAATTATCAACAGTATGATAAACTGTCCTTCTAAATGTCTATGTTGCCACTGGAGTCAAAGTGACTGAGTACTAAGTTACTACAGTATTATAAAATAGATGTATATTTTGCATTGTCCTGTGTAGTCCAGATGAGCTGTGGTCTGTTCTACCTCTGCCAGACAGTTTTTCTTTCTCCCTGGGGCAATGCTAGTACACGCCTCCTTTGCCCCAGCTGAGGAAAGGCAGAGGGCTGAGAAGAGAACTGTGCTTCCATCCAGTAGCAGCTAGTGTATTTACTACACCTCCTTGGAAAAGTGCTGAAACAGAGCAGAACTGCCTTGTCTGTGGGCTCCTAGGAAGGAAGCAGGAGAAGGTAGAGGTTTTGTAGGGGGAAAGGAATATACTTCCCAAAACCAGAGAATGGAAAAAGACCTTCTAGTCCCATCTCATACTGTTGCCTTCACTGCACATGAAAGTCTTCCCCACAAGGACATGTTCCTTGAAGCCCCATGGGTGCATTGGAATGCTTTTTTGGTGTCAGTATTATGAACATTCTTATGGCATAACTCATTAATAAATGGCAGCCTAGGAAGTATAAGAATCAGTGTTACAAAGCTCAAGACTCTGTGCAAGAGTATGCTTATTATTTATTTTAAATAAAACTGATTTCAGTCACTTGCACTCATTCACTCCTATTTCACACATTCACTTGTAGTCACAAGCACCAAGATGTGTGTGTGTGTGGTCTGCTCAGGACCGTGTGTGTGGCACAGAGGACATGGGACAGTAGCTACTGAGTCCCTGGGATGCCTCTTAGGTTTGTCTTGATCAGGCATAACAAACTACAATTTTGACAAGCTATTTTACGACCCCTGGGAGTCAAGCTGTCATGGCATGACTATGACTTCAGTTTTGCATTTTTCATCCTCCCTAATTTTTAGGCAAGGCTGCTGCCCATCATCTTTGTTTTCTCATTCTAGATATCTTTACTACTGCCTTCCTGTTGAGAGAAAAGGGATGGGCCGTCTTTGATGTGACTGTATTGGAGCACTTCTGGTCTTGATGTATGTGTATTCCTTATCACCTGTTTTATTGCTGTTGCTTGTACCCTTGTTGAAAAATATATGCCATATTTTTAAGCCTTGATCTTTACTGTATCACTATAAAGATAAAAAATGTCAGAGTAAGTAGTGTTTCAAACAAGCCTAAGGGTTTAAAAGAATACCTCAAGAGTACATAAAGACTCACTAACAGGTAAACCAACTTATAGTGGGACAGTGTAAGGCTAAAAGAAATAAACGTCTTTGGTCCATGTATCAAAAATCCTGCATTAGGCTGCTGCTGTTTACTTATTTATTACTAACCTGGAAATGGAATGATCACGTTTTAGCAGATGATACCACTTGACTTACCATGAAGTCTCCCAACAGCAAAGGACATCATCAATGACTATCATGGGTGAATAATATGATTTTTTTGAGACCCCACCTGCAAGTACTTTTCTTGGAAATGAAGGGATTTGGTGAGCTTTGTTTTGGTTTGCTTCTTTTCATGGTCTGGGTTTCTATGATTCTGAATAGCCTACTTAAGAGAGATGTGTGTACCATTTCTCTTAGAAGAATTTAAAGCTTGAGCCTTGAGGGTCATTGATCATATCAGGTGTCTGGAGTGTGTTGTAATGGCAGGAAACCAAGTGTAGACAAATTTTCTGTTGAAATTTGGAGTAGCTCCATCTAGAAATGTAGGTCAGAGGGGAACTATGATTGCATCTCTAGAGGAGTAGCTCTGTGCCATGTGTGTGAATGAGGAGGTAACAACAGCTATGATCAGTGCTGGGTGTGCTGTGTTTTCCCTTTTTTGCCAATTGAAATAGATTCTGGGTGCATGTGGTGCATGCCAGCAGAAATGCAGCGTAAGTTATGTTCATGTGAATGAAGTGTAATTCTGCATCTAGTGAGAGCAGATTCCTATTTCTTGAAAGATTACATTGGGAATCACTGGCAGGGGTCACAGAAAAAGTAGCATCAGGAAAATGTAGAAAAGCTGAAACCTTTGTGACTGACTGGCAACAAAAATCTGGTAAACACTCAACTTATTGAATGGGCGTTAGACTCCCAGCAAGACACCTACTGAAGAACTTGTCTGGCATAATGTAACAGAAAACATCAGGAAGTTCTTGCAAGAAGGTGGGCATTGCTCACCTTGCTGCTGGTGACTCCATGAAAAAAAAGGATAGATGAAGCCAACAGCACAGTGAGAACAGGGCAGAACGCTGCGAGTTTGATGCACTCGACAGACATGAATGCTGATCTTTTCCACCAGAAAAGCAGCCAGGAACACAAAAAAGTAACAGCAGTAGAATGTAGAAAAAATATTTTTTGAACTCAGTGTATGGAACACGTAAGGTGCCAAAGAATTTAGAGAAATATTTCACTTGTTTGTCTCCTAAAGCTAGAGCCTGAGGAAAAAAACCCAAAACCAACAACCCAAACAATTCTTGATGAAAAAGAATTTTGATATAA
Source organism: Falcunculus frontatus (assembly GCA_013398115.1). Lineage (NCBI taxonomy): Eukaryota > Metazoa > Chordata > Aves > Passeriformes > Falcunculus > Falcunculus frontatus. The sequence goes on along the minus strand of VZRV01008896.1, from coordinate 1,453,678 downwards.
CTGACAATACAGGGATGTCAGAATGATTCTCTGACTAGTTTTGAGGGTTCACATAATCTGTGTGGGAAGGAAGGTGTGGTATAATTCTGTAAAACTTAAAGTTCTGACAAGCATTTCACAATGACCAAACACGAAAAGAATGTCAAAATTCTCCTGGAAGAAATGAAGTATTTTCCCTTATATTCGAAGAAGTCGACATATGTCAGAGAGATGTACAACTCTGAGTTCCACTGGTAGGTCTACAGGCACATGTACAGGTCTTGTATAAACTCAACAAGAGATCGTCTGACACCACAATCAAATCTGTCTCACCCAGTTGGGAGAAACAAGCAAGCAAGCAAGCAAACAGACAGAAAGAAACCCAAACAACAATCACTTTAAAACAGTTTGCCAACAACCAGTTAGTTCCTATCCAAGTACCAAAGAAGAAAACCATCTTTACAGGTATAGGCTTTCCCCTTTCTCTTGCAGTCTTTGTCCTTTTTCCTTACAAATATTCTGGAAAATGTATTCCTTTAATATATCAATAGGATATAAGCTGAATATAATAACCAAGACTTTAATGTCTATATTCAATAATACTGACCCAGTATCAGCTTCTAAAGATGAAGATCAGTTAGCATATGCAAGCAGGAAACCTTAGTAATATCATTGTAATTGGATCCATTCAGAATCCCAAATAAAACCCTCAAATTTGTAGATGGTAACTACATAAACAGAGAAGCAATTATTTCCTTAATGCATAAATATTTTAACTAAAATGGTATCCACTGACAGCTGAGTTCGAAGTTTTTTAGTGATAATAAAATTTACCCATTAAAACTCACTGATTTTTTTTACAAGACTATCTTTCATATCCAAATGAAGACAGTATAATTCTCTATTTTAGTCTCATAATAAAACAATTTTGAAATCTTCCTTTCCACAGTGGGTACCTATATCCGTGTGTCTCTGGTTTTCCTTCATGTCCCTTGAATTAAATTCTGAATTATGTGGGCATTTACCCACAACAGCTAAAATTACTTTTCATCTCTGAGCTGTTTTCCTAAAAATCTGAATATTAAACCCTCATCCTCACTCCAAGAGACTAATCAGAACATGTGTCAAAGAAGCTGAGAAAAATCTTTACAGGGTTGATCAATCTTTTCAGTAACTAAGTTCTTCAATGTTTCAATTTGAAAATGTGCATATTCTCAGAATTCCAACACATTCCCCATTTCTGTGTGTGTTTAAGATTTGAGTTTTCACATTTTAAAAATTCTGTAAATTGACACATTTTTATTATTATCAGCTCTTCTTTAGGCATCCTTGGGATTTAAGGACTCTCCTTGTTAGTTGAAATTGTAGAACAAACACATTGCCAAGCTATTTTTACCAGTAATAACATACTTGGAAATTCTGAACCTCTGAATATAACTGAACAAATGTAAACAGCACTGGTCTGAGAAGTAACCTCTAACCTTCTGCATTTTCTCCTTGCCCCTCAATTGTGTTCTTAAATGTTCTGAATGAGTATATAGACTGCCACGCGGTAATCCACATTACGAAATGGATATGTCTGAAAGGTAGTAGAAGAAAAAGTGAGAACACAATTCATCAACTGGATGAGGTTCCTGGTCCTGTTCATTGTGCATTTCCACAAACTGTTGCCCAGGCATCTTTCAGAATTTGGACATGGGCAAGGATAGCCTAAGGCAGAACTGTTGGTAGAAGAAATGTTTGTCAGCCAGCATCCCCAAGCACATACACAGCCTGCTGCAAACACCGTGTTAGGTCTCTTCACAGGGGATTATATAAACCTGGCTGTGCTTAGGTAGTTCCTTCAACTGTCTTACATGTCTGTAAAATCCCCCTTTCTCTAAATCTGAGCACAGGCCAATAATCATGTATAAACACCCCAGCTCTTCAAGACAGCCTTTTTCACTTCCATGGTTCTCAATTTAGCACTTAACTGCATCTGTTGAAATAAGCTACCAGTCTGCATGTGTGGTAAGTCACATTATTTTGAGTGAATTATGACACAACAGAAGTGTCTGCAATAAATCACCCATCTACACTACCCTGCCCACTCAACAGAACACAGCCATAAAGTCTCATTTCTTGAGTGATGATTTCTTCACTATTTTTTAATTTCAAACAGTGCAGGAAAATAGCAGCCTCCTATTTTCATTCCCCACTAAAGCCAACTTTGTTTGAAGCCCAGATCTTCATAACAAAGTCCAAGGCATTCTTGGAACTACATGTATGTTCCTGCAAAGAATCAGTGATCAGAGAGCAGCAGTGTCCTCAACTCATTAAAAAAAAGAGAAATGAACAGCATATATTTTGAAGACATCTTCTACATTTGGAAACCACCTTCTCTGTCACTTTTGAGACTTAGGTTCTATGGAAGATGGCTCCAAGTTGGTTTTATCACTCAAAAAGTATTTTTCCTACAAAAAATTTCCTACTCAATTGCCATCTATGCTAAGTTATATGTGTATAACTCAACGGACAGAAGAATATACTTTTGTCTTTCCATCTGTGCCAGGTCTTTTGTCTGCAAACAACGAACTTTTCTGTTTGAATAAAAATATTTTCCTGATATTCAGGTCTCTAATTGAAATTATAGTTTGAACCTAATGCACATTCAATTCATTATAATTTATGAGTAATTTCCTTTTCTTGTTACTCCTTGAAGCAGAACTATTGAAGTACAAAGTGTATTCCACTTTCTTCTAAATACCATACATAAGCAGACAGAAACTCTCGTCATGCCCTACTTTCTTTGCAACTCTGCCTCCATTCCCTGCTTCTCCATCGGAAAAATATATTTGATCAGATTTCTACTATTTGGTAGTTTCTAACTCTGTAAATACTCTTTCCTTGCATTAAGCTGTTCAGAAAACTTACAGTTCTTCTCGAGATCCCAAACCTTCACATTCTAATGTATAACTTCTTACCCAGTGTGCTCCAATCCCCCTGAAATCTCACAAATGAATCGTGCAGTCTTGGATTATTAGCTGTACAATTTGCTGAGTAATTTAGGCATGCATACAAAAGAGATTGCATACAAAAGTAAGTGATAGAAATGAAAGTTTTTGTACTTTTCTTGTGCACTGTTCAAAGTGACAAGGAACCTGGTTCCTTCCATTCATTCCTTCAGAATGCTACGTACCTAATATTGAAAGGAAGACTTCTAAAGCTTTTCCTCAGTAAAAATTCAATTTCTCCTAGAGAAATAACGAATACCTTGAAAGAAAATCCTTCCACATTTTGGCCATTCTAGAAAATATCTCTGGGACATCTGCACTCCTGGTAATAGTTTGGAAATTAATTTCTTTCGCACTATCTACCCTTTTTGGATGCATCTTCATTATACATAAAGATTTCTCCAGACCCAGGCATTCAGCTCAAAAATTGATGTTTGTATACCATAAAGCTAAATTATTTTAAGGCATAATTGTTGTACTAAACTAAAAAATGCTTAATGCATACAATGCAGTGCACATGCAAAGCTATGCATACTACTCCAGCCACAACTTTATAGAGGCTGTCTACAGTGTTTCTTCCTGATGATCAACACACTCTAAACCTAGCTTCCCCTGTAATACTTCAAATTTTGTTCCAAATTACTCTAATGTGATGGTCCATAAAGCTCATCCTCTTAACCCAAATGTATCTCGTGAGTTAAAAACAGTCCCCACAGTAGCAATCAAATGTCTCCTGTGCCTACTCATCACAGGAAGCAAAGTCATCCTTGATGAATTCTATCAAGCTAAGCTACAGCAACCAGCAGCTTCTTTCTCATCATCCAGCTGTATGTCTGTGTTAAAATCCCTGTCAGTTATATAAAAAAGTCTGCCCCTCTCCTGGGTGTAGGTGTCTCAAAATTCAAATTAAAAGAAAACACATCCAGTTCTTTAATATTTGTCTCCCCAGTTTCATGGCTGAAGGCAACCTCCCTCTGTGTTTTCTCATTCCCCTTTCTTTCAGATTTCAATAAAATGTTTTTTATGTCTCTTGCTTCACAGAGGCAATCACTGAACAGCAGAACCCAAATACTTCTATTGAGCCCTCTGGGTCTCTACCTAACAGGACATTGCGGTAGGATCTTATTTGGATTGTTAGAGGTAAGTGTTCAACACTTATCAACACAGGTTATTATGTACTTCAGTGATTTACCTCTAGTATTAATGTAGTATCTTTGCTACACTTGCATGACGTTCAGGACTCGCACATCACAAAACCACATTTCAGGCAGGTTTCTGGCCAAGCAAGGGGTTCTTCTTCAAGGGAAAGGAAGTGTTACAGGCTGGAGCGTTGTTCTTTCTCTTTCCCTCTCTCGCTTCCTCCTCTTCTCATTGCACATGGTGATGAAAGTGTGTTTGTTGGTGACTGATGCCAGGGAAACAGAAAAGGCTTGTGTGACTCCTGTGTGGTCTTTATTCTATTTGCCCGCCCACTGATTTCATGTTTTACTTTGCTTTAATGACAACACAACAAACCAACCACACAATTATGCCCCTATGACTTACGGGACTAAATAGGCTTCTGATGAAGGGTTTTGTGCTGATTTGCTTGTAACAACTTTTCCCCCAGTTGTTAGCCTAAGACGCACAAGCCCTAAGGCCTACACCTTGAATCCTGCATGTCCTGTCTACTTCATGCCCCAGATGATAGTTGGGCGGCCTATTCTTAGATCTCCTCTATGCTGCCAAACTCTTGCAATACAATTATCTGTAATGGGTTTTGCCTGTCCTTGAGCCTGCTGCAGAGTGACACAAGAAGCTTCAACTTTCTCATATAATGCAGGCCTCCTGGGGGAAAAAGTATAAAAAAAGCCAAATGGTCTAATTAGTCTCAGACTCACAGTTTGGAAAGGACAGACGTCAGCCCTCTGCACTGCAGGAAGCAAGATGGCTCTTTTTCCTTCTCCTCAGGGGCCCATACTTTTCCCAAAGGAGCAGAGTTAAAAATAACAAAAAATGAGAGATGGAGAAAGAAATAAAGGACAAACAAAGACAGCTCAATTTTCCCTTTTCTAGTTTTTATTTTCTCCTCAGAAGTTGAGATGTGGTCCTCTTGGCCCATCTCCTAGTGGTGCAGCAATTCAGCAGGCAGGTAACAGCTGCAACAGGATACAGTGGCTGGAAGGACCACAAGTGCTGGTCTGCTGTTCACTAGTGCCTAGCTTCCGGAGAGGGCTGGCCACGATCCCATCACTTCAGAGAATGAGGTCAAGACTGAGCAAGCAGAGAAAATTCAATTTTTTTTTCCCTGCAACCACCTTGGAAAACCTGTTCTTGATACCTTATGTTCCTTTTAGCAGCAAAATGTAAACAATATCTATAGATGCTATGCAGGCACTGTCCCTCTGAAAAATCTTGGACTCTGATACATATGATTAGTAGCATTTTCATTCTGCAGGTAATTCTAAATGCCTCTCAGGAGGCTTCTTGTGAAATTAGGATCAATTTTCTCACTGAGTGAGAAAATCAGAATACATTACAAAGTAGAAGTGATTATAAAGCTTCCTTTCATAGTCTGTAATTAAAGTATGGTTTTAGATTAGAAAGCTGAGGATTGTGGAAGATTCATGGAAACTCAGTTCTGCCTTTCTCATTCATATACATGAATGGTATATTTCCCCTTTTAGTTTTTGTCTCTTTATATTTACTGCAGTCTGAAACCAGGAATAAATACTCAACACAGCAGAAAACCTAATGCTGTATGTCACAAAATATGAATAGATGGTAAATATAGCCAAGGGACTTCTGAAAATGGTCAAAGGTATATCAGACATACTGGAATGTCAAAGGGTTATGAAAGATTGGTAGGTTTCTACTTGAAAAGGTCAACCTTTAGTAACAAAAATTTTTCAAAAAACCAACTAATTCTGACACACAGACTCACACATTTTAGGAAAGAGAAGAATTAAAGAGGACAATTGAAAAATTTTTAAAATACCTGGCGTGTGACAGGACTACATCTTGTAGCTGGACATCTTTCCTCTGATTAAAATTGAACAGAGAACAGTTTGTAATACATTAGCATCATCTGCTGGATAGTGCAGGAAACTGCAATACTAAGTATGATACATACCATTATTGTATTTGGCAAGCCATGCAGAATAGGCAGAACAGTTCAGACTTCTTTTTTAGAACATTTCACATTTTCTTTTATTTCTGGAGTGTTCTCCTCTGGTAAAACATGGGAATTTCTGCCTAAAAAGTCCTAGCTTCATGTAGCAGAAAGTGCTGCGTGATAACTGTAGGAACAGGAGGTATTTGGAAATTACAATATTGGCATTTAATTACAAATGTAATATTTACTAAAAGGGGCTTAATTATTTTAGCTGTGGAACAGTTTGAACATCTTTACAATGAAGCCCGAAAAATAATTTGCAGTCCACAGGCAGCAGTCCAAGTCACCTTGAAGAGGAAATAGAAATTAGGATTGTGCCAGGAAAACATAAAGCACAGTGGGAAATAGAAGTCTTGAATGTCTTGGCTGTAAGGGATGCCAGACATTAATTTGGCAGAGTGGGATGCACCTCATATGCATGGAAAAGGCTGCTCAAAAATTACATCAGCAGTACTCGACAGTGATTGTTCTAAATCTCTCCAAAATTGAATAGATGTTGAGAATCATGACCAGCTATAATGGCACAGTTGAGTTACTGTTTTATTTACTCCTGGCCCCATTTTTTTTGCAAGGGCGGTGCTGTGCTCTCAGCAGAAGGCTCCGTGCCTGCAGCAGGGCAGCTGTGCTGCGGGCTGGACAAGAGCTCCCACCCTGGGTGCTGCCTGCCCCACCAGAGCACAGCAGACACCACACGAGCTGCGCCTGCTGAACCATGAGGGCCTTCTCATACTACAGAGGGGCTCCAGGACTGCTGATTCTTCGGGCTTTGCATTAACCACCCATCTAAAATCAGGAAATTCTGAGGGATGCAGCGTTTCCTGAGAGCTGCTCAGAACTGAGAATCTTTTCCTTTGACTTCTCCTTATGCCCAGATTGTGAGGGCTCATGGATGTTCAGAGAAAGAAATATATAATTTCAGGAACACAGGGTTGTTGCCACAGAACAGATGAGGATATTTTTAGTCTACTATCCTCTGTGACAGAAGACAATCAGAATTGCTATATTTTATACTGGGATTGCATCTAGTGTCTCCTACATGGTGAAAAAAACCCTACAAAGCAAGTATTTCTTTGAAATACTCTGCTCTCTAAACAGAGAAAAAAAAGAAACCCATAAATACTGGAAAGGAAAATGACGTCTTACAAAGTCATAAAGTTGTGTTATGTAACACTGCACCACAGCCCCAGCTACTGATCAGCTGTGTCTTGAGATGAAGCACCGTGGTCCTTTTAAATGCTCATGAATATACATAAACAAACACACAGACTTTCTGTGTATCTTGCAGCAGGAAGTTTGAATATACAAATATATTGTGCTGTAATAAATGATTTTTGGTATGGCTTTAACTTTTATTCCTAATAATTTTTCTTATCTTTGATGTATTTATTTGTGTTTATGTATGCTGTTATTAGCAGCTAAGACTATAATATGTAGGAGCTGAGACTGGTGGGTATCCAGGTTCTGGTCCCTTATTTAAGTCCAACACAGATCCATGTAAGCCTCTCCAGCCTTGACTGGCCTAAAGAATCGCTCTTTTTCAGCATTTTTGCTGCTCCTTCCATTTATGCCTTCCTTGAAAAATTCATAGGAGCTTCACAGAGGTGTTTATATACAGCAGTACAGCAGGCAGACAGTCCCAGTCTTGAAACACTTAGAGGCTGCAATGTTTCACCCTTAAGGGGAAGGGAGCACCCAAGGTCTGTAGGTGCTCGTGGTCAAAAGGAACAACAAAAGTTAAAGGGTCTAACCTAACCCTGGCACTAACCCTAACCCTAATGTTAGTCCCTGACCTACTACATAAGCACATGGCAGTGGGTTTTGGGTGAAGGGGTAAGATGAAAGGGAAGAGAGAAGGAAGGAAGGGAGGAAGGGAGGGAGGAAGAAAAAGGAAAGCAAGAAAGAAAGCAAGAAAAAAAAAGAAAAAAGAAAAGAAAAGAAAAGAGAAAAGAAAAGAAAAGAAAAGAGAAAAGAAAAGAAAAGAAAAGAGAAAAGAAAAGAAAAGAAAAGAGAAAAGAAAAGAAAAGAAAAGAGAAAAGAAAAGAAAAGAAAAGAGAAAAGAAAAGAAAAGAAAAGAGAAAAGAAAAGAAAAGAAAAGAGAAAAGAAAAGAAAAGAAAAGAGAAAAGAAAAGAAAAGAAAAGAGAAAAGAAAAGAAAAGAAAAGAGAAAAGAAAAAAGAAAAGGAAGAAAGAAAGATCACCAGTTCACCAGTCCTGGTTCCAGTATCAATCCAGATGATGGGATGTCCAGCATCCTGGGGTGTGCACCCGGGTTTGGTGAGGTTACCATTTCATAGATAGGTTTTTCCCACCCTGAAGACAGGTTTCTTACTTTCTCTTCAAATTAGTTATCATGCACAGTCCATTCTTTCAGACCTTTCTGGAAATGGGTCAGAGGGCTTCAGAAATCTTTGGTGGTCTTGACCCCCCCACAGTGCATTCCAACTTCTCAGCCTCATTCCTGTGCTTGTGCTGTACTGTCCTGTGCTTATCTCCAGGAATAAGAACAAGGACTTTTGTCACAGAAATTGCTACCCTACTTTTGCATGGCCGCCTTCTCCACCCACAGCATGTTATTACCAACAATCCCTGGTTATTGCCAACAATCCTCATCTGTTATTACCAACAACCCTTAGTTATTGTCAACAATCCTTGTCTGTTATTGCCTGTGATCCTAAGCTGGAGTAGAAATAATTTTCTTCCTGGTAGCTGGTGCAGTGCTGTGTTTTGGATTTCACATGAATATAATGTTGATAATACACTGATATTTTAGTTGTTGTTGAGTGGTGCTTACTCTAAGGCAAGGACTTTTCAGTTTCCCAGGCTCTGTTGGTAGGAGCTGCAGAAGAAGCTGGGAGAGAGCAGCTGACCTGCACTAAGGAAGATTCCACACCATGGAATGTCATACTCAGTGTATAAATGGAGGGGAGTTGTCTGGTGTCCTGCAGATTGATGCTCAGGGATGGGCTGGGCATCAGTCAGCAGGTGATGTGCAATTGTGTTGTGAGGACATGGGAGATTTTTGAGACCCTGAGATGAAAACATGCAACAAAGAAAAGAGGTGGTATTCTAGAAAAGAATAGTTTTAGATAATTGCTGAAAAAGAAAGGAGAAAAATTATTCATGTGATTCAGACTGTGAACTAGCAGGAAGAATCATTAGAGAAGTAAATTAAGGTGAACAAAGGATGGAAGGATTTCAAGAAGCAGGGAACAGTAGTCTTAAAGGTTCAAGATAAGATGAATGGGCTAGGAGCTGAGACCCCAAGATTTCCTTAGGACAGTTGATCGTTTGAAGCTAGAGCACAAGAGCTTCACTTAAGCATCAACTGACACCTTTCTATCTTTTCTGAGGGCATGACCTAACCATTCAGTCCTTCCTTTTCTTCAGAAAGGAAATTAGCCTGAGAGAACAAAAAGAAAAATAGCTAAAAATATACAGTGAATCATGGAAAATTATATCTACTAAATTTCACAGTGTACTGCTATTGCCATAGTAACCCTGGTTGGTAGATTACTGCAAGCTGTTTCTTTGCTAAATTTTCCTGGAAGCTTTGCCAATTCTCAGTTTGGTTTCAACATGAAGTTTAATAAAGAGTAACTCTGAGACCTCACATTGTCTCCTTCTATTTCTCTTTTGCCATCTTCCCCTTTTATTCCTCTTCGTAAGAGACAAGTCCTTTAGGGAAGAGTTTTCAAAGGCATCTTTTGCCAAAGTTGTAAATGGACTTATAGTAGGATTTGTGCAGTATGTTATGTTTCTGATTCTTGATTTCCAATTCAGTGAAATGTAATTCTTTGTTGGAAAATGAAGTATTACTTATTGCTGCTTTCTTTGGTTGTTTTTCTCATTCTATCTAAGAGAAAAGTCCAGCTGATCAGTGATACAGCACCATGTATCACAAAGCAAGAAAGTGAAAAACAGAATGAGAGGGAAAACATGAAAAGGGACTTTACCTCTTTGTCCTACTTTCTGAAACTAACAGCTTCCAGCTGTGATAACAATCCCCAACCCGAGAGAAGGGTAGGAGCTGTAAAGAAAGGAGGCAACTCAACCAATGGATTTATTTGGTGAGAGTTTCTCATATTTTGCAGGGTTGCATTTCATGTGTGCTTTGAGAAACAGAGCTTTGTATTCTGTCTCCAGGTATGTATAACTAGTCCCCTTTTTCTCTCCTGTAGATTTCAGAAAACTAGGATAGGTAATGTACAATGCCACAATAGAAGATGAGCTGACCGAAATTGTTGGGAAAACACTGTGAGTTGAGTTCATCATTGCTTTTGATGACTGCTTGGTAATGCACAATGAAACACACACAGTGTCATCCTTGCAGAGCAATGCTGTTGGCCTTTTCCATCCAGAAGTGGAAACATGTCCAAAAGAATGGTATCCTTCTGGCAGATGTAAAGGATCATGAACATGTGGTGTCCTATAATTGCCATCCTTTGGCCAGTGAGTCATGAAACAATGATGGTCAGAACAGATCACATTTTGGAAGCAGACAGCTGATCACTTTCTCCGTCTGATACAGCTCATTAGAATGTAAAAACTTCCTTATTTTAAGAGGAAAAATAGTGTAATGGTGGACATGTAGAATAAAACCAGTTAGGGGAAAAGTCTTGTGACAATTGAAATACCAACTTGTTAGAGACAAGGTGGAAAAACCTTTGGTGTGTAAACAGGAAGTTCCTGTTTGGCTTGATTCTTAAACATTTCAAGCCAAAGACTGGCTCATCAAAGAAACAACTTTATGAGTCATCAGATGCAGAAAGAAACTTTCACGCTTGCCATCAGCAAACACAGAAATGTAAGAAGGATTCACAAGGGATATGCAACCTCTTTTGCTTTGAGAGAAAAAGAGTATTAAGTTAAAAATAAAGCTTAAGGCAATACTTCTGGTACAAAAAGCTTTTAGAGTCAAAGTCCTTAACCTCTTACAATATGATTCAGTCATCTACGTAAACTTATCTTGGGCAATACAAATTTATTTCTTGCTGCTCCATCATACCTTAGAAGACCCTGTGGTTAAATTATAAACTACAGTGTTTCACCTGCAAAACAGGCCAGTGATTTCCTTTTGTTGCTGCTCCCTCCTTCCGGACGGTAAAGAGGAACTCAGTAAGTTCTCTGAAAATGGAGATGTATTTTCTTTTTAATAAAACACACAGACCTGTACCAGAAATGAGTATCAGGGAAGACCTGGCAGAATCAAAGAATGTAAAATAAAACAGGAAGAGAGAGCAACTGTACAAAATAAATGTGTCGTGTCCCTTGAAATATTCTCTATACAATGCTTCTTTTGGTGAGAGAATTGTTATCACCGTGCAGGTGTACAATTGTGGACTGAGAGAAACAATAGGGAGTAGGAGTGTGATTAGAGACTGACAGAGCTCTAGGACAGGTTACATTAATAAAATACTGAAAAGATGTAAAAAAAGAAGTCAAAAGTTGTAAGCAAAAAGCATATTCAAGTGAGCTCTTTTGAAGGGAAAGCAGGGTACACAGACACAAGTAGGTCAGCTCTGAATCACTAAATTAATAGTCAGTACTGGGTAAGGAAAAAATATTTCACATCTTTTATTTTTACAAATCTTTCCCTAAACATACACAAATCAGTTTGGGATGAGCTATCTCAAATTTCTCAAAGAAAGTTCACTTACCCTTAAGCAGTTGATATACAATGGTTTATTGTTCCAGTGCCTACACACCGGTTCTCTCCTAGGAATAAAGCCTAAAAAACATCTTAACATAGAAATCTGAAATGAGCCATCTTTACTTCATATGAGGAAATTGGAGAAACGTCAGATGCTAATATTTCAAATTCAAATGGAAGTGAAAGACCAAGATTCTCACACACTTTGATAGTCTGTGCCTTTTTCCTACCCTGTGCAGACACATAAAACTGTTGCAATCCCTCACACATATTAATAAATATTTCTCATCAAACGATGTGGCCAGATGACACACAGTGTGCTGTAAAAGAAAACAAAGGTTTTCCAGAGAATTATCAGGCTGATAGATCACCACTCCTCCTTTGTCTTTTAGAATTGTGGTGACTTTGAGGGGGAGATCCTATATATGCAAATGATAGCATAATAACATTTCTCAAATCACACATTGTGAGTGTTATGAAGGACAGAAATGAGGGCTTACCTCCCTGGAATTATCCCAAACACAGCCCAAATCCCAAATCTAAAACAGTGTGGTGACTTTCCCTACAAGTTACTGGAAAGGGACAAAATAGAGCACCAGTAACGTTTCTCCATTGACACAACCGGGCCACATTCCAAAGTGGAGTAATTCAAATAGAAGCCTCAAACTTAGTGACTGCTTTGGGTTTTTTAATCTGGTTTTCTTATGCAACAAAGATCATGTGGTCATAAGGAGAGAGACATCCCGCTACAAATTTAAGAGGGGTTAGCTGGCCAGGGAGAGAGCCTGGGGGTCCTGAGCAGAGAGTCAGCACAAATGTAATTGCAAGCTAGTAACCCAGCAAACCATGCTGCCCTTTGTTCAGCCAAGCAAGTAGAAACTGGGGGAGCAATCAATCTGGAGCTACTGACACAGTGGAAGAAAGGAGGAAAATCTAGGACACAGTTCTGTAGGTCACCAGGGCCCATTATTTCTGCTCCTGATTAAACAACCAATTTGCTAAAAAGATAGCACGCCAAGGGATTTTCTTGGCACTTCTCTCATATTTTGAGTTTGTTGCAGAGGAGAGAGTAGAATTGCAAAGCATGTTCTATGCTTAACGGATGGCTCTTACTGACATCCAAAATCATATAGAAATCCCAAAGCAACCAGATTACCTCTTGAACTGCAGGACAATTACCATGAACTACCTCTGACTTGCAACTTGTGTTTTTTTCTTTTCAGTCTTTCCAGTTGCAAATAAATGAGACTTGACCTGTTTCAAAATGTTTCATCATTAGAGGACAGCATTATTTTCATGCAGACAGATCTACACAGACATAGACATTCTATTGCAGCATTAACAAATATTTACTGTTTTAACAGTCATTAACAAACATTGTTCCTGTTTGAATTTCATCCACCAAAACAAAGCAGCAGCCAACTTCTGAGTTATATTACAATTTTTATCATGCTGGTGAGTTTCAAATTGATTTTCCTACTAGTGACCACTTCCCAATTAAATAAAGTTAGTCAGTAGGTCTTAAGACAAGTTTCAACAATGCTTCTTTTTAAGCAGTTACAGAATTTACAGGATTTCTAGTCTGATTAAATATACGAAATGCTGACATTTTAACAACAGTATGGAAAAGGGAGCCTATAATTACTAAAATTTCATCTAACAAACTTTAACCTGGAGAAGGTCTTGCAAGTTTGGGTGTTAGAAATTATTCAGAATTTAATTTCTCACTTAGAAACTCATTTAATTAGCAAAAGTCTGCTGTTAACCTACTATCTAAAATTTATTCTGAAATGCCGTTTCATGGTGAAGAGAATGCAAAGTATAGAGGAAAGTGGGACATAAGAAATTCTAATCTTTTCCTCTTCCTTACTCTTGAGAGAACTGTAGTTTATTCTCAGGATTTCCTGACAAGGCCATGAGCAATAGCAAGACTTGATGGACCTTAAGTCCTTTTGTGTCCTATGCACATAGGAATCTCATTTTGCCAAAGCCAAAGCAAAAAATGGAGCCTTCAACAGAGTCTAATCTCAACCCAGGGAGCCCCACATCTGTACCTGTAGCCAGTTTTTCGCTGAATTGGTTCTCTAGGGGATGTAGTCAGTCAAAATATATTAAAATTTCACCCACAGACTTAGAGGAAGTTTTTAGAGGAGGCACCTCCAGCCAAACAACTGATGCTGATAGGCATCACTGAGTATTTCCATCATATTTAGTGAAAAAAGGCAAGGGGAGCATTTTCTGATCTCTGAGTTTAAGAAATAAAGCTGTAAGTTGAAGAATCCTAGAATGGTTTGGATTGGAAAGGACCTCAAGCTTTATTTCTTTCTTTGAACTTCGAATGGGAGATGCTGATTTCCCTTGTTCCCTGTCTGGGATGGGCAGCAGGGATTTGGCACAGCGGTGTCAGAGGACTGGCCCAGAGGGTGGCCAGAGCTGCTCGGTCCCCATGGGACAGGGGACAAGGCTCAGAGGCACAGGCAGCCAAGGCCACCAGGGCTGAGCCAGCTGGGCAGAGCCAGGCAGAACAGCCCGGGACAGGGGCAGGCCCAGCTGGGAGCCCGGGCACTGGGAGAACTCTCAGTGACAAGATGGGCCCGAAGCTGGGCTGGAAACCCGCCCGAGCTGGGCCTGGAACCACAGAGCCTGCAGGCACAGCTGTGGTAAAACCGGGAATAGACACAGCCCGGGCCAGGGCAGAGTTTAAATGCAGACCCCGAACCCAGGCAGGGCTGCAGGCCACAGGTGAAGGGCTCAGAGCCATTAGGGCTATTGGTGCTCTACTCCCAGCAGTGCTCCAGCCCTGACAGACAGAGCCTCCTCAACACAGCAGACACCTGGAGCACACTGTGTATTTCCCTGGACACAAGTGTCCTGTTGTCTGCACCTTGCATACTGGCAAGAGAGATTCTAGCGTCTTTCTGCCTGTTTGGGTGGTTATCAGCCTACCAGCCCTGGGAACCATCCTCTGGCTTTCACAGTGACCGTCAATTAAAGCTGGTTGAAGGTGGGCAGGGGTCACATAAGGACAGTGGTAGAAAGGCTGCCCACAAGAATATGAAAATCTCCTGAGGGGTAGCATATTTAGGCTGGATGACCATTAACTGGACTACAAAAAGTTGTTAAAATGAATCCTGTTGCCTAAGGCAAACACCCTTTTTTTAGATAGCGTGAGTCTAAATAGTACACAGATGTTGCCTTCTTTACTAAAAATAAAATTCACCGGGGCAATGGTTTCTGGATTAAACAGTGCTAACTGATCTTACAGGTGCTTCCCTTAGTAGCTGACACATTTCTAAGACTGATAGCATGCAACATGAAGCTTGCTTAGAGCAATATTTCTGAAATTAAACTTCATCAGCTTGCTAAACAAAAGCAGCAGACTCTACCGGTGTGCCCTCTGTCTTTAGTGCCAAAAAGAAGAGACGTTGCTGTAAGCATCCTCGCTACACTGAAGGCTCTCTATATTCTGCCTTCAGGACAGCTTTGTCCAGAATTCACGGTGGGGTGCAATCAGTCTGCAAAGCCTTGATCCATGAGCATAATCCAAGGTGACTGCTGTTCTCCCCAGGACTTGTGCAGCCTTACAGGCTGTGGGCAGTTTTTTACCCTTTGTCAGCCTTTACATGGTTTCACTCAGCTGCACTTTGCATCACAATACCAGAGTGACTCTGATGCACTGAATGAAGGATACACTGGAAAACTGTTTTCTGAATACAAAAAGGTGAGAAAAACGTCATGCAGGATATTTAAGCTTTGAAAGTGTTAGACATCTGGGACTGTATCTGTTACATGGAACTATCAGCAACTACAAGACTTTGCAAGGTTTTCACATTTCCATACTGCATTCCCTACACGATGCAGTAGATGGCAGGAGCCAATAAAAAAATTTCAATGCAGTTTTTGTAGATGTAACTAAGTTGATCAGACTTATCTTTGTTAGATTCTCATGTTTAATTTAAAATAATTTTAGAGTGGCATTTTTACTTTTATGGACATTATTA
The DNA here is from genome assembly GCA_013398115.1 of Falcunculus frontatus. Classification (NCBI taxonomy): domain Eukaryota; kingdom Metazoa; phylum Chordata; class Aves; order Passeriformes; genus Falcunculus; species Falcunculus frontatus. The sequence goes on along the minus strand of VZRV01008896.1, from coordinate 1,437,902 downwards.
ATATATGTAATATTTCTCCTGTTGTAAGGTTTATTTTTTTATAATGTAACTTGTATTATTAAAAGATCAGTCTTTCAAAATTGTGTTGATATTTCGGGTTTTTTGATGAGCTCTGAGATTTACTAGACAGCTTTAATAAGTTTCTTAACTTAAATTACACTTTGGGTTTAGTTTCTATGACACATGAAATATTTACTTCCAAGTTATTCGCATTTGAATCCATCAGTCATACTACAAACAATAGAAGAAGAACATGCTTAAGGCGTTAAAAAAAAGGAAATAAAATCCAAATCAGAACTAATCAAAACAAGCATAGGTTCAAATATTCAGTTGCAAAGGATGACCTCTCCTCCCTAAATTACCCCTCCCAACTTTAATAAAAAAAAATATTTTACTTTGACTATCCATCAAGATTCCTTATGAAATATTTAATAACTTTTTTTTAAAGTGATGAGCTGAATTGTAACTATGAGGGATATAACATTCTGTTGTCAGAATTAGTTGCTCACTACATCTTGCAATCCAAAGGGACCTAGCAGAGAAACATAAGCAAGCATTACGAGAATTTCTTCTTTGAATTCAGCATGGTCCAGCTGGCAGTGTGTAGTACACCCAGCCCATCTCTGCTTCCCGAGAGGAGACAAGTATCTGTCTGATAGTGTGTGCTCTTTGTCCAACCAGCTGAACATCTCACCTTGTGCTTGCAGATGTCAGGGGCTTTAAGACCGAATTTCCATGGGAGAAGAAAGACAGGCTGCAGCCATTCCTCCTCTCATATAGGAGTTCATCTCACCACTCACAGCCCCTGTGTGGCCTGTGAAACTGCTGCCCGTCCTGTGTCACTGGAGGAATTGAAGCATGTGGCTTTAAGATAGCAGAGAACAGACAGTTAATTGTGCAAATGTGGAACCAGGCAAGTGTTGAAATAACTGTTACTTTAACTGAATCTGGAAGTCCTGTAGTGCCGTTATTTCCAACTATCACTGGATGATCAATTAGCTCATGTATGACTCATAAACATCTGGCTAAAAGGAAGACCTATCACCACATTTTTTTTTTCTGTGATTAAAAAAGCATTCCCCTCAAAGTGGATCACTTGGGGATAGACTGTTACTGTAAATTTGTCAACGCAAGTGTAACTGATAAATCTGTTTTAATGTGAATGAGGCACTCAAAATAATTTTTACCTCTATTAAACAGACTTATAATGCTTTCAGATAAGCAAACCCTCTCTATCAGCCCTCCTGGGCTTCAGTTGTCAGAGCCCTGGGCACAGTCTTTCCCCCATGTGAGGACTTTGGCTGCCTGTGCCATGGTCAGCACTGATTCCTGCACCTGTAACCAAGAGTGAGGCCGCTGTGCAAGGAGCTCTGTGAGACTGGGCTGTGGGGAGCCTCCCTGGAGGCATCCTCTTAGGCTCAAGCCCTTCCCTAGTCCTTGCCTGAGCTAGGTTGCTGTTTTGTAGTCTGGCCATGTTCCTTCCTGAGCCAGATCCCCTGGTCTCAGTCTCTGGGTTGCCTTTGATTTGTTACATCCCTGAAGACTTGTCTGGCAAGCACTGGGTTGTCCTCTGACCCTGTGTAGTGTCACCAGACCTCCTCAGGTTGGGTGGGACTGCCCCCTTGTTGGTGAGGGCATTGCCCTGCTGCCCTGCTGTCACCCTCAGCTCCCAGCTCACCTTGCCTTGTGGAGCAGCTCTCCCCTGCTCCCTCACACCAGGCTGCTGGAGCCACTTCTTAAGTAAGGATCTTTTCTAGCGAACCAGTGAAATGCAAATATGATCCCAGACCCTTACACAAAGTGTAGTTACTTATATCTAATAGCTGGCATATTTTCAACAGAGCAAACTGGTGTTAGTAAAACACTTGAGAAGCTGCTAGAAGTGCTCATCTTAGGCTGAGTCTGCTAAATCCCCATGATAAACTGAAAAACCCTGGACTGCATTGTTTTCCAAACAGAATCCCAGTACTGTTTTGGTTATTTTGTTTTTCAGCTGCTGAAGGCAGAAGTATAATTCATTAACACTCTCTCTGGAATACAAAGGTACCTGTTCTCATTCCTATGCTATAAAGAAGTAATATATTTCATCAAGGCAAAGGGCAACAAAATATGAATATTTGAAGCCATGATTACTCTTCTTCTAGCCTTACTGGGTGTGGAAAGAGGCATTTTGTTTAAATCCCTTTACGATAAATGTATTATTTCTTCAGTGTATTATTTGCAGTATTAACTTTAGCAAATTTGGAAGAGGAGAGAATGATTTGAGGAAGCGTTGATAAGAACGTGATACAGTGGAGTAGAACTGAAGGCAGACCTCAAAAGGCTATGGTACATAGCCATGGTGTTTCTTCTGGGACATGTAATCAGTGACACTCATGTTTACTGTTCTATTAAACTTTGATTAATTTTTGAAAGGCTTGTCAGCTCAGGGAGCTACTGGCCTGGTACACTGAGTCGTGCAGGCAGGCACTGGTTAGAAGTGACTTCTCTCAGCTCTTCGGCTCCCCTGTTGTAATGAAGCTGTACAGGTCTCTGGCTATAGTATTTTCCAACTCTTGAGCTTATCCCTCAAAGTCAAGTAAATATATACATATTCCCTTGTGGTCTGTTCAAACATGGGATCCCTCTCCCCAAAAACCTCACTATTGCTCACATTGGGTCTACTGCAACAGTAACCATGTAACTGAGGCCATCATGCTGGGAGCACCTGCAGAACTGAGACTCCATGAAGCCTCAAAACTCCAACTAGGCTGTTCATCTGCTGACAACTGAAGTCTGAGCACATATCAAACTTGCTAGATAAGTCTTCAGACTATGAATCCGATGCCATTTTGGCTTGGAGGCCGCTGCCTTGGCTCTTATTTTTCAAGGTTATGAGAGTCTGGATTGAGAGCTGTTTGATATGTTCCTAGGGGTTGGTATTGGGACTGGTGCTGCTGAACACCTTTGTCAGTGACACGGACAGTGGGACTGAGCACGGTCTCAGCAAGGCTGCTGACAGCACCAGGCTGTGTGCTGTGATTGACACTCTGGAGGGAAGGGGTGACATCCAGAGGGACCTTAGCAGGCTGGAGAGGTGGGGCTGTGTGAACCTCGTGAAGTCCAACACAGTCAAGTGTAAGGTCCTGCACATGGGTTGGGGCAATTCTAATTACAAACACAGGTTTTTCCACAGGGAAAAGAATGGATTGAGAACAATACTGAGGAGAAGAACCAGGGGGGGTTGGTGGATGAGAAGCTCCACCTGAGCCAGAAATGAGCACTAGCAGTCCAGAAAGCCAAGCATGTCCTGGGCTGCACCAAAAGCAGTGTGGTAGAGGAGGGAATTCTCTCCCTCTTCTCTGCTCTCATGAGACTCGACCCGAGTACTGTGCCCAGCTCTGTGGTTTCAGTATAACAAGGATATGGACCTGTTGCAGTTGGGTTTGAAGGGGAGTCCCAAAGTTGAACAGAGGGCTGAAGCATCTGTGCTATGAAGACTAGCTGAGAGTTGGGTTTGTTCATCCTGGAGAAGACTTCAGGAAAGCCATACAGAAACCTTCCAGTACCTAAAGTGGGCCTACAAGGATAGGGAGGGATTGCTTATCGGGAAGTTTAGGGATGGTGCAAGAGATAATGGTATTAAACTGAAAGGGTTTGGTTTAGATTAGATATTAGAAAGAAATTCTTTACCGTGAGGGTGGTGAGACACTGAAAAGTATTGGAACAAAATGATCTTTAAGGTCCCTTCCAACCATTCTAGGATTCGATGAGGAAGGCTGGAAATGAAGTGGACATCTAGTCCTGACCACCAGGCCCTGGTGTCCAACTGCTATTCGTAAGCCCTTCAGCATGGACTGGGATGAACGTGATCCAAAGGGTTATTTCCTCTCACAGGCAAAAGCCAGCCCACTTTGACCTGACCAGATGCTAACTATTTGCAGACTTGGTGCCAGTTGTCTGATGCCTTCTAATAATTACAGACTGGGTACTGTTATCTCAGTTTTACTATTTTATGCAACTATATCAAGCAAAGAGATATTTCAGGTTTGTTTCCTGAACTAAACCAAGAACTCCTGTGGTGTGATTGGGTGTAAGGCAAATACAGTGTTCCACAAATAGGCATTTTTAGGCTACAGATCCTCCCCCAAACTCGTACATACATATTTAATTTCCTTCCTTTGACACTCTGTGAAATACCCTCTATTCTACACTTTCTTCTTCCTCTACTTTCCCAAAACTACATTTTGCCTGGCTATAGGATATATTTTTAAAAAGCTTTTCAAAACTCTTGGCTTCCCAAAACCCCAGTGGAAGTGACGGAAACTGTTTTTAATGAGTCCTGAAGGCAGCCTAGAGGCTGCACTGACTGAAACATCGCATTTTTAACAACTTTCTTAGTACAGCTGTGATCTCTCTCTCCATCCTAAGCCTTCCTCACCTATATTCAGGCACTCTCTCTCTCCCCACCTTAATCTACCTTCATAGTTCCATCACTTTCAGTTGCAAAACAATACTTACTAATTTAGCCTGATAGCTACAATTTTGTATTGAACAGCCTATTATCACAATTTTATGTCAGTCTGACAGCATTTCTAGCCTTATATCATGAGATCTACTGGCAAATCTTAAAAATTTAGGAAGATATAATTTTGGGGGTTTATGAGTCATTAAGTATGGCTCAGGTCCTGTGAGCATTGGGGGAAAGAAAAAAAGAAAGCAGGGACATGTGCAATGTTTTGGTATCACTGATTATACACAGAACTTTGTAGAAGCACAACTAAAACACACTACATTATTTTCAGATAAAAGTATTTGGTTTAAAATAATTTCTTAAATCTCTTTCTACAAAACTGAAACCCTAGAGGATAAATTTTACCTTATGGTTCCACCAGGTGACTGCTATTCATACAGAAGGAGAATAAATAGAAGACTGACTATCTCCACTTTAGATATTTTTGTATTTCTAAACTATCATTAAAATGTCACAATCCCACTGCAGTCCTGTTCACTTCAGGATTTTCTCTCTTATCACAGCAGTCAGTCGGTTTGGGCTCTTTGCTTTTCTTGCCATTGTGCACAATTTAATACCACCATCAGAGGAGGATAATGATGGTACATCACAGAAAGTTTTTGCATTTTCAGCTTCATATGCTGGGGTGTAACTGAACCTGTTGATGATTTAAATTGCTCCCCTAACTTTTTGAGGTTTCAAAATGCTGCCTGCTTCTCCTCCAATAATTACAGGCTGTGGCAAATCAGCTCACCTTCTCTGAGTGGGCCAGAAAAACAATACTGACAGACAAATGCAAGAGAGAAAGGACTGATAAATTTCTGTTAAATGTTCACACCTTAATATTCAGACAAGTCACTGCCCAAATTTTAAATTGAAATTCATCATCAAAGTTGGTATTAATAAGTCATATATCAGCCCCTGACAGAGGCCAAAAGCTTAACAGATCTTGGAGAACAAACTTCTTTTACGCTCCTACAGGTGGTCTCTCTCCAGATCAGTGCAAAAGCTGAGTAAGACTTTGCCATCCCAAGGGCCAAAAAGAATAACCTGGGGGAGAGCTGAGCAGGCATTTTTGGAGGAACTGCATGCACCAATCCGAGATTCAAGCAGAAGCAGCCAGAATAATTGTAGGGAACTGGGAGATACTTGCTTAAATTTTCCTTATGACATTATCTTGCCTTGGAACTCAGAAGTCGTTGGACTCCTTCTCAACACCAAGGTGGCAGGGACCATTCGGAAGACTTCAGTACTTATTACAAGATTTGTGGATGCTGTTTTGACGTGCTGAGACAGGAATCTCCCAGATGCTTCTCTGCCCTTTGCAGGAAATAGGAAGTCCATGCTATATCATGCTATAGACCTGCTGTTTATGAACAGAGAAAGGCTGGTGGGAGGTGTGGTGATTGGAGGCTCTCTGGGGTACAGTGACCGTGAAATAGTAGAGTTTTCAATATTTGGTGAAACAAGGAGGGGCATCAACAGAACTTATACACTGGACTTCTGGAGAACTCATCACCAGTTCTGTTATGATAATGATGTGCAGGTTTACTTTCATTTATGTTTTATTTCCGGTTCCAAGCTCTAACTGATCTCTCACAAAACCTTTAGATACCTAGTTAGATGCAAACCACCTCTGTTTGCTTTCTGGTGCAAAGCTCTGCGTTGTCAATTGGATTATTCTTGGAGTTCTGGTTAACGGAAGGAACCCTCTGTTCCTTTACAGCAGTCACTGTCCACAGCTTAGACTGACTCCACAGTGACTGCCTGTCGTATGAAGGTGGAGTGACCTCTAGCAAGTTGACATTTGTTTCCTGTAAGCTGATTACTGAAACGCTGATTACTTAAAAAGCCCTTTTATTCTTTCCACCCTCATCAAACACTCCTCTCACATCAAATGAGTTTATTTACTTCCACTAAAGACTAAAGCCCCAGCTCTACAAGGATCTGGTTCAACAAACCCTTTTACAAGCATTATTTATCCAAGGGGTTTGATATAAATGCATGCACTTATACAATGGACACCATCCCCTTTCCTTTTCCTCTACCTTGTAGCAACTTCACAAAATGGTACAGATCAACCTCTTCCTGTGCATTTTTTTCTTCTTACTTCCTACTCAAGCAGAAATATGAGGCCATTTAATTTTTTATGTATATATTTATGGACACATTTACATCCTTAATTAAGCTATTATTTTATTTTAAGAGGATGCCATCACCATAAAAGATCATAATAAAATGTTAAAGTTACCATCTACTACAGAAAGAATGAAAATTATTTATTTCTCATCATTAGCAATGTTTGGCTTATCACTCATTTTGGGGCATGCTTACTTAAAACAGACCAGTAAGTTTCACTTCTACTTAAGACTTTTTTGCATTAGGACAAGACCACTTTAAATAGGCTGCAAACGCAGCAGAAAATTATATTCACATTAGATTCTCCATGGAATTACAGAGTAAGAGTTAGTTCCCAAAGACTGTTCTGTATATTTTGGATTTTGCGGAACCCAAGACTTGGCGTTCTACCAGAAAACTGAGGTTTAAATTATCATCCAAATAGTGCAGCCAGCTGCCTGTAGCTATTTTTTTTTTTATTGTACACAAGGAAAGAAAACAAAGGTAAAGTGAAAGATATTACAAAATTCTCTTTGATTTCTTGTTATGTGTCTGAGTCGTGAGACTGAGTGTCTATGTAAGAAGTTCGTCTTTCTTTAGATGCTACTGAGTACAAGCTTGTACCTCATTCAGAATTATCTCTGCCTTAATCCATGTTAGTATTAATTATACTTTCAATCTGGCTCGCACATGTTAAACCTTGGGCAGCATCTTGGCTGTGTGGTAGGGGCTTATCCAGACAAGTAAACCAAATGGCAATAATGCCTGTGCATTTTGGGCTGTTACAAATGGCTCATTAAATGTCGAAATACATTTCTGATCCTAAGAAAAGGGTGGGATATAGACTGGTGTTGCAGGTATAGATTTGATCTAGAGCTGTCTGTATCAGGGGCTGCCTGGAGCAGCATCTTTTATGTCTGCTGGCTGATCTTTGCTTGCTGTGGAGGAAAAATAACAGAGCACTGCAGATAAGAGAAATCTTTTCCTCTGATTTGTTAATTTTGTACATCTGCTCACTTTCTGCCCTGCCTGTCCTACAGCTGGCCTTGATGTCTTTGTTATTGAGTTGCTTCCCACCACAAGGAGAGCACCACAGAAACTGTTTTGAATCACCTCCATTCAAGGATAGTCGCTCGAGTGCCCATGGAATCCAGGGAACCAAAGCAGCTTTAACAACTTCTGTGTATTTGGTCAGCAAGTAAACCCCCTGGTGCTCAAAAACTTCTGCTTGTGAAAACAAAAGTCCCATCACAATAGAAATATTAAAAAAGATTTGTCTGTGCAGGTCTTTCTGTGATCTTAGCAAAAATAACAATCTCACATGGCATTTAAAGTGATGGAAGTGCTGAAGGACTCCTCTTCCCTCTCATTTTTTTTCCTGCTAAGAATATGTATTTGCCCTTCCATATAGGCTACTGGAAGGGTGAGCTGACTTACCTGACCCATCTTATGAACTACATTTTCAAAAGCACATTTAACAAATTAATTCTTCACAGCCTTGTATAGAATGGAGATGTCGCATACTGTATTAGGAGCTTTGTTAATACTGAGAATCAGGTCTAAGATTTAACACACTGGCAAACAAAAAATGCAAAGGATCTGCCTCTGACAGGTTGTTTTCAGCAAAGGCAGAAATACAGACCTGAGTGTCCTCAAAAACAATCAGCTGTATATTCCCTGAGATCTCCTCTGCTGTGGCAGAAAATACTTCAAATTTAAAAATGAATTAGTTACAACTGGTTCCAGTTAGGTTGTTTGAAGTGTACCGATAAAGGCTGCAAGAGTTTCAGATTTGCTCACACTGTAGAAACTTTTCTGTTTACTACCAGCTGGAGTTGTACATCTGATCCTGAAGCTACAGGGACAAGAATTTTCTGTAGAATATAAATAAGGGAGGAAATACGGATTTCTTGTGTAGGGTGATAAACAGATCAATGTTACATGAAAGAGATATAGATGGGTATGAAACTTATATAGTGAAGCATGCTCCTTTTATAATTTCAAAATTAACAGACTTTTACGCTGGAACTTACATAGTTGGTTTTTTTTAGCATAAGCAGAAATTGTACAAGGATGGTAGGAAGAAAGCAGAGATTTAGAGCACAATGTCAGCACTTTAGGAAACAATTTATTAAGATGGGCATTTTACTAATAGAAGAGTGAGTGATTATCCCAGTAGCACAGAGAAAAGAAGTATCTGCTGACATATAAACTAGCCATCTAGGAAAAGAAAAATGTAAGCAAATGAGAAGCAGTATTTTGTTCCACTTGGAAGGAGCATTCAGATAAGATACAGGGCAATTCAATATGATGCACAGAATTGCTTCTGAAGAGAATAAACAAAGAACTGATCTATAGTAATGAATACCTGCACAAATCAAAGCAAAATCTGGGGGAGAGGAGGAAGGGGAGGAGGAGCTTTATTCTGAGTATGACAAAGAAGAGTATCTATGGTTAATCAAATTATATTCAAAAGTCATGAAGCTGTCAAAGCTATCGAATGCTGACTTCTGAGATAAAATCAAGGTTTGCAGTGCAGGAAAACTGGAAAGTTCTGAGGACTTCCAGGCAGAGTTTTAGACATGCAGTAAAATCTGCCAGTTGCAGCACAGGCTTTCCTTATTGAGGTAACCTAAGAATAATGAGAAAGCTGAGAGAAATGCCACTAAAAGAAAACTAGACATGAAAATATAAAATTCAGATTTACTACTGTGTAGATCTGCAAGATGAAGGCAGATTTTACTTTGCAAGAGGCCTCCAAATACTAGATGTGAACATAAAAATGAAGAAAAGAAGACACAAAAATCTTATCTGGCAGATACACCAAACCTTTTAGTAAAACACAGAATTAGAATGGATTTTTCCAAGAGGTGCAGAATAAGTAGGGTAAGTCTGATTTCTCAAGGATCTGTATAATTTGTACCCCTAAGTGCTATCTCTTCTCCCAGCAACAGGCCTAGATGTCCCTAAGGTCTGTGTCTGTTCAAAGACTGGCTGACTTTGAGCCATTTGCTGACAAACAGAATTTACAATGGTTCAGTTCTCCTGCCTCTCCCTTGGGTTTCACCTGCCTAGCACAAAACACGGAGAAAGGTAATTATCCTTAATACCTCCACCATATTTTAAAATTTAGATGATACCAAACCTGAGTCCCAACTTACGTAATAGTTGGTGGGAGATGGGTTAACAGGCAAAGAAACAGCTTAGGGAAGGAGTTGAAAAAAAATCTCGGATCATCATAAATATTGTAATGTCAGCTATTCCTGTTGTTAATTGAGAATGTCAAGGATTATTAGGTACCCAGGGAATAAGAATTGATTCCTTAGTTTCCTGACTGTAGGAAAAACCCAACAACCCACTTTGCAAATTCCTGAGATTCTTGGAACAGATTGTAGGAGCAGCAGTGAAAATGCTTACTATATAACTACGTAACGATATGAAAAGCTATAAGTGCCAATGGCTTGTGTTTGTCTTTTTGCATGCTTTCCAAAGATCATTTTTCACTCCAAGGACATTACTGAAAAATGTCGACTATGAATCTTAAGTCCCTACAGGTATTGCTTAGAGGAACAGGCAGAGCAGGAAAGAAGGAGTTTAACAGAATCAGTTAATGTCTTGGCTGTTACTCCCACAGAAATTTAAGGAATTTTGTAGTGGGATGCATGCATCATCCTATTACCCTTTCATAACATTGCTAGACTGACCAAGAACTTGTTCCAATAAATAGATTTTATGTTGCTTAACTTTCAGTTATATTGTGGGCTGTTTCAACTTAAATGAATTTTCAGGATGTCAAATATCGTGTTAATAAATTACAGTTCTTCTGCCCACAGATCAGTACTCATGAATCTTTTACAGCTCATTCAGTTTCTTGGTTTATTTAACTGAAGAAGACTTTTCTATTGCTCCTGAATTTCCCCCCCTAAAAAAAAAACAAGAAAAAAAAAATCAGGATTTACCAGGTGTGTCACCAGTGGACATAAAGGAAGTCCACAAGTGGTTAACACTGTACAATGGAGAGATGCCGGTATTAAAATCTTCAGCCAGTAGTAGTTCGCATTAATGAAGGACCCTGATACCCGAGTTGATAAAGGACTGGTCCCAGGCAGATTTTGTAGTGGTGATATGTGTACTCTTGGATGTCTTGCTATATATCACAGAGCTAAACTTTGTATTTCAGGAGCTGGACTTTGACGCTGCAATTGCACAGGTGTTAGTAAATCATTGCCTGTCTTCTCCAGAGAGACATACAGATGACAGGCACCATGGGTTGAGGAAAAGCCTACTCTATGTTACATGTTGTGAATGCAAACTGCTTCGAAAACTGCTTGAGTGATGCAGGTATTTTTCATTCCCATGTTTTACGAAGAATGGTAAATCTATAAATGAAATATCATGAGGTGTTAAAATCTAGGGTCATAGAATCTTTAAGGTTGGAAAAGACCTCCAAGAATATCTCATCCAATCTTTGGATAAACACCACCATGCCCACTAATCCATATCTCAAAGTGCCACATCCACTCATATTTTGAACACTTCTAGGGATGGTGATTCCACTACTTCCCTGGGGAGCCTGTTCCGATGCTTAACCCCTCTTTCAATGAAGAATCTTTTCCCTAGTATCCAGCCTGAACCTCCCTTGGTACAACTTGAGGCCATTTCCTCTTGTCCTCTTGGTGGTTGCCTGAGAGAAGAGACCAATCTCAACCTGGCTAAAACCTCCTGTCAGGTGGTTGGAGTGGGCAATGAGGTCCTTCCTAAGCCTCCTTTTCTCCAGACTAAAGAACCTGAGCTCCCTCAACCGCTCCTCGGAAAGCTTATGCTCCAGACCCTTCATCAGCTCCATTGCCCTTCTTTGGACCTGCTCCAGCACCTCAATGTCTTTATTGTAGTGAGGGGCCCAAAACCGAACATAGGATTCAAGGTGAGAGCACAGAGGACAATCACTGCCCTGATCCTGATGGCCGCTATTTCTCATAGAGGCCAGGATGCCATTGGCCTTCTTGGCCACCTGTTTGCTGCTGGATCGTGTTCAGCTGCTGTTGACCAGTGCCCCCAGGTTCTGTTCTGTGGGCCACTTTCCAGCCACTCTGACCAGCCTGTAGCACTGCACAGGGGGGTTGTGACATGAGGGTAGGACATTCACTTTGTTGAATGTCATGCAACTGGCCTTGGCTCCTGATCCAGCCTGTCCAGATCCCTCTGCAGAGGCTTGCTATCCTCCAGCAGACCAACACTCCCAGACAACTTGTAGGCTGCAAATGACAATAATATCAACAATTAGAGCAGGGTGCCTATGTACCCTATACAACAAAGCTAAAAAGTCATTTGGAGCTTCCTGAGTCTGCAAAGAATACCCAGGTGACGTGACACAGCTAGGCCTGGCTGTGGGAGAGAATCCCTTTCAGATGAAGGCCATTGCAATGCTCAGAGTCTGAAAATGGGATTCTCCATGCATGGAAAATACATAGTTAAAAAAACCTCCAACAATAAATGTCAAATACTGATAAAGAGTTGCTATTGTGTATACACTGGAACAGTGCAATCCAGAGCACAGTGGTGAGAGATGAGGGTGGCAGGGTGCTACCCTCAAATGGCCACAGCAGCTAATGTAGTATGAGGCCTTGCCATGTACCCATATGAGACCGAGCCATGCCAATCTGTTTATGGCACTTCCTCATAGTGGACCTTTTATATTCCTCCCAGCTCTCCAAATTCTTTGAGTTTATGCTGTGCTTATCCCATGTTCTCTTGTCTCATTTGGCACAGTCATTCACAATGTGCTGACAACACAAATCATTTCTGCCTCTCCCCTCCGCATTGTCTGCTTAATGTCCATGGTGCACCTGGTGTGCCCTGTTCCACTTACTTGCACCCACTGTGGTAGGGCTTCACCCTCCTCAGGGTCATCTCTAGGGCTGGCTGGGGTGGGAGTGAGGAAGGGGAGTGTAGATGCTCCCTCTTGGTGGTGTGGCATTGTGAAGGAAGGAAGAGGCAAGCATGAAGAGGCAGCGAGACAGAGAGAAGAGCCAACACCTTTTTACCAGAGGAGAGAGAGGCAAGCATTCCCCTGAGCAACAGGGCAATTTCTGCTCCCCTTCTCTCACCACTTTGTCAGGGAATACTCCTCTGCCATGTGAGGAGCAGGGAGGCTGGGCAGGGCTGGAGAAAGGCAAGATCCCTGCAGAAACGGTAAAAGCTCTGTCTTGTTCATGGAGACGTGGTGAAGCTGGTGTGTGCACACTGCGCCTCTTCTCTCAGGAGGCTGGGGTGGCAGGAGGGGAGAAGTCACCTCCTGGGCCCTCCATCCAGCCCCCCACCTCACTTAGCCTCCTGACCCCTTCCTTCCTGGCACATCTGAAACCCTTTCCTTCACAAAGATTGCAGAGAAAGAAAATAATTGACATTAAAGCAGACAAAATTTCATTGCTGTTTCTCCCCTCTCTGCAATGTTCCTGGAGCAGCTGTCTCTGCAGAAAGCCTGAAACCAGACACGCCTGGCCACACGCCTGCCTTTGATGGGTGGCTTGCAGGTTACTTCTGGGAACCAGGATTTTCACTTCAAAAATTCTGAGGACATGACTTTTCATTGCTAGCCCTGAGACAATGTGACCAAAATAGTGTCCTTGCTCCTGCAGCTCTTGTAGCAGATGAGCTATGTCTGGCTGAAACAGGTCCCACTCTCCTGGCTGCTGCTGAGCGCACTGGGTCAGCGTTAAATGAGCTCTGTTAATTCACTGTGGCAGACCTCTCTCCCCAGCTATGAGGAAAATAGGAGTGTGCTATAATAAGTTTTGCTAAGAAAGAAGTGCTCTGAATGGCCAAGAGTGGGTAGAGATTTTGGACTTGATTGTGTTATTGCAGATCTGTGAATAAAATGAGGCCCAGCAAGAGAGTAGTTCCAAATGATGTGAGTTTAGGAGAGGTAGTTGCTTCTTACTAAATGAGTTTCTGTAAAAAAAATAATTGTTTTCTGCTGCTTTCCTACAGAGAGGGAAATGTGGCAGTGTTATGGTACAAAGCAAAAAAAATGTTTCCTGACCGAGTCGAAGGTTTGATTGCCAGCTTTGTGCAGCTGATTGGCACAGACAAGCAAAAACATGCTTAGCACTGTGTTGGCAAAAACCAGGCAATTGATGATTTACAATCCAGACCCAGCCTGTCAGCACAATTTACTTTGCTTGTAACTTCATCCCTAACATTTCTTTCCTGAGGACTCCTTGCCCCACGTTATGGAGATGTGCACCCACTTGGCACAAACACGTAAGGACATGGACGTGAGTGCTGGTCATGTGAATGGGTTATGTCTGGATCGTGTTCAATGTGCTGTGGATACCCACATTGTGGGAAGATTGGCTTTTAGCCAAAGATGGGGGAGATTTATATTGATGCCCATTGGTAGAGGCTGGTAATTTCACTGTCTGTACCAGCAAAAAGAATTGAAACAGTGAAGGCATCTTGTGTCTGGATGTGTAGTATTAGTCTACATTTGTCTTTGGGTTTCAGCTCTCCTTTCAGCTGAGCTGCAGGCACATATTTAGTTATTTGTGGGGGAGAAGAGGAAATCAAAGGTGACTGGACAAGCTGGTAGCTAAAACGGTCCCTTCTGTGCTATTGGCTGTAAAAACTAGTGTGTCTCCACTATTGCACTGCTTGGGCACAAAATGTGCCTCCAAAGAAGACAAACAAGTAGATTATGACCTCATTTGAGCCTACGCTGATGAACATTCATGTCTCACACATATGACAATTTAGTCCAATTTTTAGAATTATCTCAAAAAATGCAAAATCTTTGAGGCACTGTGGAGAGTGAATTGCTTTCTTGCCTCTGAAAGCTACTTATGTCAAATGACAGGTGAGGTTCTCTGAGGGGGGCAAATTTAGACTCCTGTAGTTCCTGCTGTGACTAGAAGCCTGCAATCTCAATTATTTTATTCCTGTATTGTTGATTGCAATGAGCTTGCTCCATGTGAGCACAGGAAGACTTTACCTTCTGTGCTGGTTTAGGCTGAGATAGAGTTCATTTTCTTCCCAGTTGCTGGTATGGAGCTGTGTTTGGATTTGTGCTGCACACAGTGTTGGTAACAGGGATGGCTTCATTACTGCTGAGCAGTGCTCACACAGAGTCAAGGCCTTTTCTACTCCTCACCCCACCTCATCAGTGAGCAGGGCAGGAGTGCACGAGTTAGATGGGAGGGGACACAGCCAGGACAGCTGAGCCCACCTGACCAAAGGGATATCCCACACCGTATGGCAACAACATGTTATGGCGTGTAAAAGTGGGTGAAGAGGAAGAAAGACAGGGATGTTTGGAGTCATGACAATTTGTCTTCATGAGTAACTGCTATGTGTGATGGAGCCCTGTTTTGCTGGAGATGGCTGAACCCCTGTGGATGGCAAGCAGTGAATGAATTCCTTGTTTGGCTTTGCTTGTGTACGTGGCTCTTGCTTTACCTATTGAACAGTCTTTACCTCAACCCACCAGTTTTCTCACTTCTACTCTTCTGATTCTCTCCCCCATCCCACTGAGGTGGGTGTGTGTGAACAAATGGCTGTGTGGGGAATGGTTCCTGGCTGGGGTTAAACCACACCCCTCCATAGATGTAAATAACTCTGTTTTGGGGCTGCTGTCCCCCACACTAAGCTTCCTGCAGGCCTGTAGGAACAGGGAATTACTGTAATACTATATTCTCTCACCTTGGACACATTCTGCCTGCCAGCCTAGGTCAAGGGATTTGGAGATTTGTCAAGCCAGGCTTACACTGATTGTGGAGACTTTTTACACGGAAAGCATTATTGTGGTTTCCTTTTCTATCCATCATTGTGGTCTCACCCAAGATAAACTGCAACTGTCAGCAGATCCCAAAGATGTAAGAGTAACACTTTCCATCCATTCCAAGTCTTAGGATAGAAAAGTTTAGAGAAGCATGATACTTACCGTGATATCTGAGAGACATGGATTAATTTACTGCCCTTGTTCTCAATTAGGACAAAAGTCTATCTGTGAGATCGGTGTCTCAAAGGCTGCACGTACAGTGAAAAGATTGCCCAAGGCACCCTTTGGATGCAGGGATTTCATGCACTGGAGATACACGGTGTAATTTTGCAATATTTACTGTACATGAGGTGAATAAGGTAACAGGAATGTAATTATTTCTTTGCCTGACTTTTTCTCATGTCCAAGTGTCATCAGCATGTCTTTTACCCATTTCAACAAAAACAGTACCACTATTTGCAGAACTTTATGAAATGTGTTTAAGGGTGGATAACTTGTTGTCATACACTCTTCTGACACCTGACTGTTGCATGACTAAAACCAGAAGTATCCAGACATTTCTGCAAGAAAATAGTAATTTGAGCAAACCAGAGATCACCTGGACTGACACATATTCTTGAGAAATCTCTGCTGATGGAGTTTTCCATGTATCGGGCATTTAAGCTTCCCATCACAGTGCTGTATCAGTCCCTTGCTCTGACTTTTCCAAGCTAAAGTACTCAGAAGGTTCTTAGAAGAAGCGGTCTAGATTAGAAGGTAGAGCAGTCTAGCAACTCTAACCAAGTAATTGTAAAAAAATCTCAATGTATTTTATAGAAAATCCACATTAAATTCATATTCCCCGTCTTTGCCTTCAAGGCTGTAAACAACTCTGCCCACACAATTTTCTGCCCACAAATTCACATGCTGCTTTTGCCAATATTGTCTCTCGACTGCTCCTTTTGTGTCTCTCCCACACAGGACTTTGTGCTGGGATTCCTCTCCACCCCCTGGTTTCCAACATCTGTGATAAATCTCTGTATATACATTACGCATTATTGTATTTTATGTATTTATGTATTATCAAATGTATATATAAAACGTGATCTCCCTTTCAATTGTTCCTTAAATTGACATCTTTCCCTAAAGGCAAAGGCTCCTCTACTCCCTTCGGTTCCTTTGTAATGTATGAATTTATCCTCAAATGATAATTTCATGTGTGTTTTTTAACTCTGGAGAAAGGATTGCATTAATTTTTTCTAAACTGTCATGTATGCTTAAAGTGACATGTATACGATAAGGCATAATAACAGATGCAAGTGAGTTGCCCACATTCCCTGAATTTGGAAGGACAACTAGCGGTAGCCTGGAGCTAAAAAAAAAAACTGCTTAGGCTACCTGTCAGGGAAGGCCCTTAACAGATGTATGTATGTATGTATGTATGTATGTAGCATTTTGGTCATATAGAGAGTATAATGGCAAATACTCCAGGAGGAATTCATAGAATAAGAAACTTGAGTGCAAGGATCTGCGGAGTGCTTTGCCGGTGACATGCTGATGATGCCAATCCTGATGGGAAGTACTGGCAGGGAGACTACCAAGGTGTTATCTGTATGATACTTCCCCACATACGCATTGTGTGAAACTGAAGGGGCTGTATGTTGCTTGTTGGGGGCTTTTTCCCTATTGTATGGAAGCAAAATGATCTGCAGTTTCTCACTGCAAGACCATTTGGTTGTACAATTCTACCTGAACGCATTCACCTGATGCTAAAAGAAATGCACCAACTGACTGAGAGATTACTACTAAAAAGTACCTTCTCTCACTAATCTTTTCCTCTTCTAGTCTGGTAACACTTAAATATAATTATCCTTACTGTTTGACCTCTACAGTCATTTGTCTTTATGACTCAAAAAATCCACTTATTTTTAATTTGTGTGAGCCTCTTAAAGGTAGTGAAGAAATGACAGTAAAGTCAGAAGTTAGAGGAGACCGAGAAACCAGTGAAAATAGCTGATCTTGCTGCATGAAGTTCACCAGAGGCTAGGATGACAGTTTCCCTTTAACAGCATTGAGAAATGCTAGAAATACATTGTGTTAGAGAGGATTTTGCGGGTTTGGCTTTTGCGGAACCATAAGTGGTTTTATTTTTTCTGTGAAATGAAAACCATGTGAAAATTTGAAGCTGAGATCCTTTGCATCAGTGCCCTCAAATTTTTTTGTAGACTATTTTAAAATTACAGTTTGGTTTTGCTCCCTTTAATTTACATTTTTTTCTCCTGCCATCATATTTTGCTATGGTTTCACAAGGAAATCTGTGCATATGCAGTCATTGTTTTGATGTCAATTTTCAATGAAAAATAATTTTAGAGTTGCAAAGCTAAGCAGAATTAAAAAGTGTAAGATTAAATCAACAAATTATTTTTCCAGAATATGAGTCTCCCTGTACTGTCCTTATTTACTCTCAAGATCTCTTCTTTTTAAATTATGTGTGAAGTGTGCTCTGACTCTGTGGGGAAAAATGTGTATCCCTGTAGAGCTGCAGTGAGTCACTGTCAGGAAAAATGCACAGGTCTCATAAAAACATGGCATCTATTTTTGTATAGGGTAGAGAAAACAGAAGGAACTGAAAATGCTAATGTGAGAAAGTACATCATGGAAAGCGTGTCCTTCTCTTTGAGAAATCAGAGGAAACTCTGGTAAAGCTGCCATGATCCTCTGCAGTGTTTGTAGAGGATGTTATGCAGCAGTGCATGCTGAATTTCTGGCACGGGGTGATTCCTGGAGCAATGCAGGGTGCTGCAGCCTGGCCCAGTCCACACAGAGGTGCACATTGCAGTGACTCTGTTACGTCAAAGGCAAAGGCTTGGTTATGTATCTGTTGGTTTTCTGCTTCCTGCAATCAAGTGGGATGTTTCATGTTCCACTGTGGCTTAAGAAGAGTTTCACTTCAGAAGCTGTCACGCGTACCAAGAGGCAATAAGACAGGGAATGTAAAAGATAGGTGTCTAACAGCAGTCAAGCTGCTAAACTGGCATGCTGGGAAGGTTGGTTCCCTTACAAGTGCCAAAAAGATTAATAGATAATCCTTCAAAGTACTAAACATTATTATTAAATTATCTGAAAGGGCTTAAATTTCCTGCAGAGCCCAGCAAAAGAAAAAAGGAAACCCACAATCCACCTCATCAGAACCATGAGGGGTATCATTTTCTACAAGGGTAGTCAGAAGAGATTGAAATTTGACTTCTTCCTGGAGGTTTCTGCTGTCTCTTTTTGTATAAATTTATCACCAACTGGCAGGTGGAAACAGTCTGGCAGAGTTGAGTTTCAGTTCTCTCACCAAGAGTTTGTAAAGCGGATACCATAGGAGCCGGTACTAAGGTACTTCTTTTGCTATGGTGCTAAGCAGAAAACAGCCTGCCAAAGGATGCATGGCTTGTCAAACTGCTCTGAAAATAACAAAGGAAAAATACACAGGTTCACCTAAAAGCATTTATTTTCTTTTTGTCCTGTTCCTTGAGTCAATCAGCGATTGCCTGGAAGGTTCCGTATTTCAGTGACATTTTTGTAGCTAACCAAATATCTCTTCAGGGCCTGCCTTTGGGGAAAGCATAAACATTAGATCACAAAGTTACTTTGTATGCCTCACAAAATAATACTTTCTTGAGAGGATTTGAAATGTTATACTGAGAGGTGGCAGATGGAGTGGGCCGTTTCTGTGCCATGAAGCCTGTCTGTCCAAAATCTGCCTATCCAAAATCTGCAAAATCCAGTGGTGGTAAATTCTATTGTAAAACACCACTGCTGGTACTGAATCTGACCTTAAAGATTTTACTTTTTTGTATAGATGAATAGCCCTCATGATGATACTACTTTACTATGTGATTACAGGCCCTGTGCCTCTGTTTTCTGACAGTGCCATTGGTTTTTTTATATTTTATCAGCTTGCTGTGAAGTGAAATTCATTCTTTGTGTGAACAATTTTAAGGGCCTCTTGGAACAACTGAAGAAATACCAGATAGTAGAAATACTTATGTGAATTACTCTATCATACCAGCGCACTGCCAGTTTAGTTGCTGGCTGTGGTCTATACCTAATGATTTTTCAAGCATTTAAAAACAGGATAATTTGGTGTATCCAATGTGCGTTGACTGGCTTCTTCAGACTTTTGAAAGGCAGAGTTGCCTCCTTCCAGGACAAGACAATGGCAAAGGCATGTGTCGTACTGGAGAACATTAAACAACACCTAGAAGAATGGGATGGAGCCTGATCATATTCTTGAAGGATGACACCGAGGATCTTAACCTTCTCATTCCCCTTTATTGCTTCAAGGTTGTTTATTGAATTTTCGGTGGAGTGTAGGTTGGTGTGAATATGTTGTCAAACGAGTAATCAAGGACTGAAGAAAAATGAGGGAGCCTACTACAACAGTAGTTAAGGAAAACTGTGAATAATTAGAGATCTTCTTGCCCACGAAATGCTGAAACATTTAATGCCCCTAAACTGGAAATCCCAGCATTACAGTTAAACTGATGGAGTAATTAAGAGCATGTTGAGGGTGTTTACACACCAGAGTGGTATGTATATACAGCTCAAAAGACTAGGACTATTTCCAGAGTAGGAGACACATACAGGAGACTCAACTAATAAGAGTAATACTTGGACTGGCTGTCTTTCCTGATGAGCTCTGCTGTGTTGTAAGGAGCCTTCGAAGGGAGGCATGGCTTCTTATATCTAGGACTTAAAAAGCTTTAGTGGCCTGGAGGGATCAATTGGAAATGTACAATAGAGAACAATCTCACAGTAGCAGGAGGATGGAATGTATCAGCTAATGACTGTTTTCTCACTTTCTGAAATTGCAAACTGCCCACAAATTTTGGATGGGATTGTTAAATGATCCCTAATAGAGTGGTTGCTTCTGTAGTTAGTCAGTTCGCTCACTTAATCATGATAAAGGCATACAAAAATTAAATTCTCCATTACATGTCTGATATTTCTCAGCTAGCACAAACAACGTAGGGTTTTGCCTCAGAACTACCATTGCTGCAAGAACCGTAGGGACAGGGGGAGGTGTAACACTTGGGGTACTAATTCCCAAATATTTAAGTGAATTTTTTAAAAAAGGAATATATCTAACCTACCTAATTTCTTCTTGTTTCCAAATCACAACATTTTTTTCTGTAATTGGAAAGAAACACTTGAAATTCTACATAATGCTTAAACAAGTAATTGACCTGACACTGTGGACTTCCCGTGTGCTTTGCCGAGCTATGCCTTTGAATAATTTACCAAAAGAATGGTAATAAACCATAAAATATTAAACATACTTTCTACAGAACATAAGTTGGAGGGTTTTATTTAAGTTGTGAGTCTGTTAATTTCTCAGACAATCAGTGTAACTCTGTCAACACGACCAAATGTGGTTTGCGAGTCCACCGTCTTTCATCTCAAAGAGGCTTTTTGCTGACGTAGTACATTACAGTATTTGAACATTAATGTTACTCTTGCTCCTCTGGGATAGAGCCTGTCGTGTCTGAATGTAAAGTGTTGAGTCTGATAGCATAAGTACAATAATATAAACCTAGTCATACCTGATCAGACCAATAAACAGTATGGATCAATATCCTGTCTTCAACAGCGGTCACAAATAAGTGTTACTTAGGTCAAAACTCAAGACCAATGAGCTTGCAGGCAGTAGGTGACTGAATAAAACAAATGGCTTACAGTGATAAATTAAAAAAAAAAAAATCTTTAAATCTTTCCTCTATTTAGAGAACTATGTTTGGTACAATAGCTGAGCATCTTTTTGTGTTTTTCTATTAGGGAAAACACTGTTTTAATTGTGATCACAAATGAGTGGATCATTGAAAACCTGCACAAACGGGAGTTTATTTTGGGAATGTTCCCCTTTAATTCTTGAATGCATGTAGAACTCCCCATTTTTAGTGATAGTAGCCACTTTCTGTGGTTTGAAATAGAGGCTGGATGCTATGAGCATTTTTGGAGAGATCAGTGGATACTGACTGTTAGAAAAAGGTGTCTTGCAATCCCAGTCTCCTAAAGAAATAAAGACAGTTCTTTATGAATTTACTTTTTGTGAGAATTCCCCAAAACAGCTACTGAGAGGTGAATCATAGAATATCCTCATCTGGAAGGAACCCACAAGGATCATCAAGTCTGACACCTGGCCCTGCACAGGACAACCCCAAGAAGCACACCATGTGCTTGAGAGTGGTCCACCTCTTAGTGAAAAACTTTTTCCTGATATGAAACCCAAACTTCCCCTGACTCAGATTCATGCTGTTTCCTCGAGTCTTGTCCCTGGTCATGAGATGAATAGATTGGTGCTTGCCTCTCTTCTTCCCCTCACAGGGAAGTTGCAGACTGCAATGAGGTCTCCCCTCAGTCTCCTCCAGGCTGAACAGACCAAGTGCTCTCAGCTGCTCCTCAGCTTCCCCCCCTGGCCCTTCACCATCTTCATTGCCCTCCTTTGGATGCTCTCTAATAGTTTGTATGTGTTTAGTTAAAAGATAATGCTATCAAAAGAAGTCTGCCCCTTATCCCTTATCTTGTGAAATTTGGAGAAGGGCAGCTGCTTTCTCAGCAAGATGACTGATCTTACGGATGGAAGGCATCATAACTTCAGAAATAACTATTCTGTTTAAGAGGCTGAATCAACAATCAGTAGTAGGCCTCTCAAAACTGAGTTATACCGGAGAAGGTTGAAAGTTATACTGCTTTTATTTATTTGGTTTATAATTCCTGTCCTTTATTCAAGTTCAGATCTCATTTTTTGGATAGTCAGATATGTGGCTTGCATTCTGTTCCCTGCCCATTTTTTCTCAGACCCCGTAGAAACAGACCTGTGCTACTGACTGAATTTCTGATCAGTAAAAATTTTCTCTCTTTTCATACATGTAGCCTGAAAGCTCAGCTTCTCTACCAGGGTGTGCATGGGGACGTCAGGAAGGGTGATGAGAATCTGAGAATCCAGTATTCTGTGGATGCCCCTGCATTCTAGGCTATTTAACATTAACTGAAAACATCATGCTCTCACAGCTTTCAGTTGCCCTGAAGAGAGATGGCTGGAAGTTAGATAAGACAGTAATGAAACTATGGAGAAGTGGTCAGATGGAAATGCTCCTCCCCAATAGCAATCGCTCCCATTGTATGCAAGCCTTAGGGTCTACTTCACCTGTACTGCACAATCAGTAGCTGTGGAGGTGAAAAACGTTAATTATCATCTGTGGCTGGCAAGGAGATTGTGCTGGGTCCTATCAGTGTTAAACTGGCCAGTGTGAGTGATGTAGGTCCAAGATAGTGATTGGAATTACTGTAACTGTTAATATATAGGAGTAATTTGTCGTGGAATGAAATGGAAAGTCTGAAAAGGGCACAAATTTTGAATATGCAAAAATTTGCAAGATGAGGAGGCTGATTAACTGAACTGTATTTCCATTAAAATTGTGACAAAAAGTTATTGTGATGAAAGAACCAGCTTAGAGGGAAATTAGTGGTGGTGCTTCTGAAGGATCCATTCTGAGACCAATCCGATTTATGGTTTTTCTTACAATACTGACACAAAACCAGAATTATGCTGATGAAACTATGACTGGCCCAAAGTAGGGAGATACCATCAGATGACAAACTGGGACGTGTTACAGAAGGAACCAAATGACCTTAAGAATCTGAGTATGAGGAACATGTTGATTTTTAATATTTCAAAATATTAAGATCATACATAGAATTAATAACCAGAAATTTTGGGACGTACTCAGAGTTCTTGAGTTGAAAATTACAAAGGGGAAGAACAATGCAGGATATCTGTGAGCTGTCAGTGCAATACAATCATAAAAAAGTAACTGTAATCTTAGAACTATTCTCAAGCAAGGGAAAGAAGAAAAAGTACTAACAGTAAGATACAAGGCATTGCTCGTAGACATCTGAGTGAGCATGTTCAGGAAATGAGAACTAAAGCAGAACAGATGATGATGAGAATGGAGAGCTTTTAATACAAAGTGAATTAACTTAATTTGGCTGGTTTAGCCTTGGTAAACCAAGGGTAAGGGGCAGAGGTTCTGGAAATTCACAGTGGAGTCTGGGGAAGACGTGGGAGAGAAAAGGTCGTCCGGTTGAAGGACAGTGTTGGCTTTAGAGTAGAGACAAGAAATACTGAACTTCCTTCTAATTTTCAGACTTCTGATGGTCAGAGCAGTGACAGTCTGGGACAGGCTTTTAAATAAAATTCTGGGAAAAGAAACACAAATGGTTTTACAATGGACTGTGATCAGTTTAAGAGAAGGCTATATTATAGGTTTCTTGCAATAACAGGAATCATTAACAGCCTTTTTTTCTGTCTCACTTGACATTAAAAGCTTAAATAAATGTTTCCAGCAGCAGCTGAACCAATAAAACATGGTTTCCCAGAGGTTTTCGTCTTGGGGTAGGGCTCTCCTGCAGATCCTTTGATGTTTGAAGAGAGGCTACTTGTTTCCCATATCCCAGCAGGGGCATTCCTACATTTTCCTACCTGTCTGTTGTTCCACAACATTAGTGAGGAAACTACCCCCTCTGATGAATTTGGTTCAAACTGACTAACAGGTTTTTGGAAGAGATGTGTAACAGTATGAAGGTATTGGCTCATTTCTTTCAAAAACCAGACCAAAACCCCAAAGCTGTTGAGGGAATATATTTCTTCTGTTAGAGGTGATTCAGCTAGAAGGCTTAACCAAAATCACACCCAACTTGCTTTCCAGTAGAATAAACACCTCACTGCTCTGACAGACTCTCTGGTAATGGGAAATTGTGTAAGCAGCCTACTGCTCCCCGCTGAAGTCCTTCTTCTGTCAACCTGGTTGCTCTTCAGATACACTGGAAGAAGTGAACTATTCCATAACAAAGCTGAATAGATTACTTTCTTGACAGAGGAGGAGTGGTACTGTTTGTTCTCTGGCTCATATTTTATCTACAGGCCTAAGGAAGACAAAATCCAGGAAACACAACATAGAAGAAGAGGAAATGAAAAAGTTACTGTAATTGACTCAATTTATTACTTACAAGCAAAGGCTCATAAATGAAGCTGCCCAAAATCTGGTTGTATTTTCAGTCTGAATGAAAAAGAACTCCTTTTAAAAAAATGATTTTGGTGTTTTTCTTCTCTTTGTCCCCTCTAGTTTACAAAGGACTGGTTGCAATTTATGTTTATGCCGTTCTAGCCTAAACCCCAGGTTGTAGTTTTTTCTGCTATTAAACGAAGCCTCTGTTATTTTTCAGATCTCCTGGACTATACACCAAGGGAAGCAGATGGATAAAACATTACTTCAAAAGTACTGACATCCAGCACAGACACTGAAATGTTGAATCCTGAAGACATTTACATTTGTGGTTTTTCAGTTTGCTACCCAACCTGTCTTCCTGCCTTGTTATTTATCCCTGTGGTGAGCACTTTCAACCATAAACTCATAAATGTATGACTGTCATGTGTGAGAGAGAGTATGGAAGGAAGGAGTGGTTAAAGGATGTATTTGAAGGGACCTAAATTTATTCTTTTGTTGGCGTAACTGTGGAATGTAGGAACTGTAGATGAATTTGAAATTATAACAGAAAGAATGTAGGTGGAAAACCAAATGGGTTTGGTAGGAATGGTTGTGAATACAGGCTGCATGTTCCTGGCTTGCGGATTACCAAGCATCCTGACGTCTCGTACGGTAGAGATCCAGGAATGCTACCGATCTCCTGTGTCTGACAGGGGACAGGGGACAGGGGATGACATCAGGCATACAGTGCACAGAAACTCTCTATGCACCATAGCCAGGGGAACTTTTGGTGCTGGTTGTGAGCAAAAGCAAAAGAAACATTTCTGCTCACACAGCAAAGGTGCTATATGGATGGAGATGATACGCCTGTTTTAGACTGCAGTTTCTAAGCCTCTATCCAAAAGACCTCTTCCTGTTCCCAGTGTAATTGTGGCAAAAATCTCACTGACTTCATTGTTGTAGGAGCAAGGAACAATGCCTTCTGAGAACAATAAGAATTATTAGTGAATTTGCACTCAAATCAATACAAGCAGATATTATGTTAAATTCTGCATATCCTGTTTATGCAAGTGTCCAAACAATTGTGAGATGCTAAGCAGCAACAACAAGCCTTGCAATTATTCTTTTCTGTCATTAATTTGGAATCTTGTTGGAGCACAGCAATCTAGTTGTGGAAGACGTGGGAGATACTGCAAAATAATTTACGGGCACAGCAGACTACACTGGTTCCAGTTGGTACCAGAGTCTGATGTTGCCTGAATGCCCCTCGCTAAGGCATCCTCAAGCCCCTTAATTCCAGTACCTTTAGTAACAGCTTCAGTTCTTGAATCAGCTTTGTATCCACATTCTGTCCTTGCATCTCAGCTCCCCAAGAAATGTGTTGTAATCAAAGGCTCTTCTCAAAAAAATAAAAAAATTGGTCATTTTTCTTTCAAGATAATTGCCTACATGTAGGCTGTGAAATGTCACATTACCATACAAAAACCCTTTAAGAAAACACTGAGCCCTGTTGAAAGCACATTCTGTTAAGGAATTCAACTGTCTTCTGTGTTTAATAACATTTAAACCCAATTCCATGAATCTGAAAATGTTTTAGCAGTGCCCAACTTACAAGCCCTGTTGAGAGACGGAAACAGAACACCCTTGGTCAAAGTGCTGTGGTGGTGCTGGGTAGACAGATTTGGGGTACTGCCTGCAAGTTCTGTGGTTCTATTGGAAAGACATCCCTTCCCACTGATTTCTCAGCATTCCTCTGTCTTTCTCAAAGGACTCTTCATGGAAATAAGCTAATCTTTTCAAATTCATTCATTCCTGCCACTGGGCGCTACCCGCTGCCAGAACCTTCCTGGTCACATAATTATCCCTGCAACTGCCAGCAGTGTGATGTAGAGGATTATGCAGCAGGAGCAGATGAACTGCTAAATAAATCCTGTTTTCTTATAGATGGTATCAGAAAGGAAGGACAAAGAGTAAAACAGGGGAATATCACAGAAAGACTCATAGCTGCTCTTGAGCTCAGATATCTTTCGCTGGTTTTGGGTTGATGGCTGCAATGCTGTATATGCAGCTCAGAATTGGAATTAACTCCCCAGAGCTGTAAATGAACATTAATTAGAGCTCCTTTGCAATAAAATGGGATCTCCTCATCCATTTTAAAACTGCACGAGTCAAAGAAAATAATCCCTTCTTTGGCAGACATATAGGCAGGATGCTAATTAATAGGGCTTGTAATTTTTATGATTCTTTGACATTGTCCTTCAAATCTCTGCAGGTTTAATGGGCCTGTAGTCTTATTGCTTGGGAGTCTTAGAGAACACTTTTACTATGTATGCTGTGGCCAGGAGGGAATATCCAGATCTGAATACTTCATCAGCAAGTTATGAATACTGCACTCTTGCTTTTGATTCTGCCTCTGAGTTTTCAATCTGAGGTCAATATTTTTCAAGCCAGAAACTGATGCTGAGCACCTTACATTAAAATTGTGAGAATTCTGCTGCATGGAAATGTGGCCATTTTTATGTAGAAGCCTTTCAAGTAGATTTAATGCCTGACGCTAGGTACCTAGGTGTTGGCACAAGAAATTTTTTCCCCACAGTCCACTCAGATGAATGATGACATTACTTGAATATTTGCCATCGTTTGTCTTTAGGGTTGGAGAAATAACCTGTTACCCTGGCTTGGAGAACTGAAGGGCATTAGGAGCTTCCAGGCATTAAGGGTTTCTCCTCTTGATGATGACTCTCCTTGAACAAATAAACTCTCCAAGAATAATAGTACCCTATGTGTCATGTGAGATCCCCTTTAACAAGCTTGTAAGGGTATGTACATACCCCTCAACAGACTGTGATGCAGAGATCCCCAGTTGATAACAATAATTGTACTAACCCTGGAACTGGAAGAGGTTCAAGTTTGTTCTCCACCTAATAAAACATGCTAAGATGAAAAAAACACAACACACAAGGCTACACAGTTCCAGAGAGATCTCTCTGGAAAGAAAACAATTTTTCAGTCGTACTTCTGCCAGAAATCTACCTTGTGGGCAAGTGGTGTGAATTGCCCCAGGAGGAGCTGTGGAAGGAAGATGGAAATTTGTCAAATCATGTGTGCATCTGTGTGTGAGAGGAGGAGGAGGTGAAGTTTCTTTGTGCATTGGGTGTACCTCAGCCAGGATATGTCTACACTGCCCTCAAAGTAGTGGCATGTTCAGAGATGCATCCTAGCTAGATTTGAACTGCCCCGTTTTGCCATTGGCTCAGTGCAGTGCAGAGCCCAGCATAAACTCAGTTTCTTCAGCTCCTTAGCTGGATTTTGCTCCCATTCTGACCTCCACTTTGTGAGATCAATATTGCACACTGTACCCAGTGTAGCTAATTTTAAACACGGACATATCTCTGTGCTATACACTAGTCAGTGGGATGGCTGTATACTCAGCATGGCAAGAACACCTTCCCGTTGTCTCTCGTCGTGCTCAAAACTCTCCACAAGAACAGAAGCTTCCGCAAACAGGAGGCAACCAGAGCTCTGTTGTGGTTCATTAAGAACAATGAGCCCTGCTGTGCCCGCATCCCATCTGATGTGTTGCTCTTGGATTCCTGTTGTTTCCTGTTTTATTTCCCCCCTACTGCTTCCTGCCTCTTTGCTGTACCTGATGTGGTGTACAGCTGAAGCCTCTGGGGCACAGGGTCAGTGCTGTGAGGTGTCCAGCACGGTTTGGGGCACGATCAGACACTGTGCTTGAGCTAAGCCCTTCTTCTGGTAAGAAGCTCTGCTGATCCCCGTTTATTTGTTACCAGGAGTGCGAAGGTTGATCCAGGTAAGAAATATTTCCACTGGGAAATACTGTATTTCAAAGTGAATTACACCTGAAAATGAAGGGCCAGATTTTCAGTCCCCAACATGATCCCTTTGAATGGGAGGAGTGACATGGATATGACCTCCACACCAGCCTCACAACCAGTTCCTGTGCTGTCATTGCTTGAATGAACACAATGCACTTATTTTCTGATAGCTGCCTTTGGCTTGAGGGATATATTGAAGATAGCAGTGGTGGGAGCTAGGACCCAATGCAGTCCATCAGTCTCAGGTTAGAAGAATGGTTTGAAAGGAACCTGTGGACAGAATGCCCTGGAGCTCTTTGAACAGAAGCTGACCCCTGCTCACTCCAGAGTTAAAAGCTAGAAGGGGCATAATCTACCTTTGATTCCCCTGCCAAAGTAAAAGCTCATGCATCAGATAGAGTCTTTAATTTCAGAACCAGGTCCTATTTTGTTCAGAGCAGCACCTGCAGAGTCAATATTTTGACTAAAATGGCAAAGACTCTCATTGCCTGTACTTAGCTATAAATGTATCCTCAGCTAGAGTTCTGTTATTTCCTAAATTACATTTTCCTACAATGGGATTTAAAGGACCCGGTGGGTTGACGTAATTGTTTAAAAATTATTCTGATGAGGGATAGCTTGTTGTTTTATATGCCTTAAAACATTAGGTTGAATGAAAACTGGCATCTGCTACCAATGAAACAAACCCACAATCTTCTTTTTCAGATCTCTTTCTCCCTAATAGGAGTCAGTGTACTCTTTGGTGTACCGTATTATTGCAGTGAGGTTGCAACTAGGCTCCTAGTTGTTTTCCTTTCTTTGAATCTGGACTGAGAGCTGAGATATGTGACTGAGTTATACTGAACGAGAGGGAAAATCCCTCGTAGTTGACGATAAAAGATGAAGGACATTGACTAAGTCTTTTTCCATAGAGGACTAGATTTATTTTCAAAATGTTGTGCTAGTGTCTCCTACAAACCAGATTCAGCAATGAATGGGAATAGCATCCTGAAGATAACAGTTCTTTCAGAAATAGCATATCTGTTACAGTGTTATCAGGAAGCTGCAAAAAGCTTGGGTTTTTGTTACAGTAAATGCTGGAGTTGGTTTTGCCAACAGCCTAAATAATGGAAATCTTTGTCTCACTTTATAGTTGAAGATTATTCAGATGTATCTGAAGATGAATGCAGATATCATCTCTCTTTGCATGATAGTACCAGCCATTTAAAGACTCAAAAAGATGATGGTGTGGGAAGCTATTGTTTAAGAACTTCCCTCTTCTCTACCTTTTTCCAGACTTGTGGACAGCAGGCGCACTAGTATTTTACATTGCAAGAATTAGTGCTTTTTAAAAATAAAGCAGATGGCAACATTGACTGTGCTTATGAAGGGCAGTTTGCAAAGACTACAGGTCCCAGTGTGTGATGTCACATACATGTTCAAGTGGAGGATCTTTGGAATATAGCGTAGGAGGAGCAGCCACATGTACCAGGCGTTAAGCACAGAAGCATTTTTTCCATAACCCCATAAGCTTACAAGTTGGTTTCCAAACTGGGAAGTGAGATCTAAATATTTCGTGTGAAAATAGCTTGATGCTTTGGTAAAGCAGAATTCCCTTTCTCTCCTGTCCTGTCCTGTCCTGTCCTGTCCTGTCCTGTCCTGTCCTGTTCCCCAGCTGTTGTGACACCTTAGCAGTAAAGGCCCATCTCTAAATAGGGTAGAAATCAAAAATATATTTTACTAGAGAAAAAAAAAAAATCTAGGACTCAAAGAGAAAATCTAAAGGAAACGCCTGATGGAGAAAAAGATTTCAGCTGAACACATTTTCTAAGAGTTTCTTTTTGCAGACAGCTTTCATTGAGGGGGAAAAAATCAAACGGTTGAACATTTTTTCAAGCAATAAAATGGATTTAGAGAGCTATTTTCAGTCCCTGGATTTGTCTGTCAAACTTGATGGTACCTGCACTATGGAAAAGAGCAAGAAGGGAGGTCACTGTGCCTCACAGAAGGTGTAAGCTGAAGGAGAGCTCAGCCTCCAGGGGAGAGTGTGGGCATGAAGCATATGCCAGTCTAGGGAGTTGTGATTCGACATTGTGTTGAGACAGAGCAAAATACTCTGCTTCAGCTTCTTGTGTTGGAACCTAAGATTTCTCTCTGGGAACACTGAAACATTTAATATTTTCATCTTTAAGGGGAAAAAAGGCAGAAATATCACTAGTTTTACAAATCTGAAAGTCCCAGTTACCCAAGAAAAACCCCCAAACCCCAGTACATTTGCAGAAAATGACCCAAAGAGAAAAGAATGCTTTGTCCAGCCTTTATTCCAGTAGGAGACTGTTATGTTACCTTGTGGATAAGAGATGAACTGAAGGTCTTTCAACTTCAGAAAGTGTTTCTACAACTTGGACAAAATCACCTTGGGAAAATATCTAGATCAAATAGGTAGATCTTAGAAAAAAAATCTGGCAACTTTGCAACCCCTCTCCCACCCAAAAAAGAGGAAAAGGTAAAGAGGTACAAGGAAAAAGAGGGTTTGTAATCAGGTTTTGTCTGCATGGGATGAAATCTTGTAGACACTGATGGAGCACCTGCATAGTAACCAAAACCCAGTGGGGCTGTTTTTCTGGGAACAAAGCTGCTTTCAGAGGGCTATTGTTTCCATTAGAGAATATTGTGCTCTGGCAATGAAATCTTCATGTGTTTTATGCATTCTGCTGTTTGTCAGTGGAAGTGCTTTATCACATGTTTGTCACCCGGCAGGATTCAGGCCCACATCTCCCCTAAGTGACTACTACTATCACCTTTCAGCCTGCGACTGACAAACTCACAATCCCCTATTACTGTCAGCATTGTGGGCATGCTGAAGTATTAAAAGCTCTTTTTTGTTCCATCAGAGGAAGAATTAACCTTTTGATCTACTTTGCAGCATTCTGAACCCTGGATTGTTTGTTTTCATGTTAATGAAATTCAATCTTTGTGCAACAGCAAAGGCTTCTTAAGTCTTACAATTCTTCAACAGAGGCTGGGAATGGAAACCTGATCTCACAAGTATGGTCTGAAGCCTTGCTGTCAAGGTCATTCAGCCTTTTCTGAACAGAAAGGAACTACAGGAAAAAAAGAATAGAAAATGTTTTCTGCTTTATTTTTGACCATTTATTGGACAAAAGATATTTTTTGCCTTCATCTTCAATATTAGGTCTAATAACAGTCCTATAAACAGCCTCCTGTCAAAAAATTGTCTCAAAGCAGTGCTGTGAAAATGTCTTCTATTCTTAACTCTGCATTGGAGAGTAGCTGTGAGGTCAGTGCTGAATTAATTATATTAGAGACTATTCTAGATATTTCTAAGACTTTGGTTCATCTCTGTATATCAAGAACATGTGTAGAACAGCATTACTGGTCACTTTTTTGAAGGATACTGATGGACAGTCTTCAGTCTGAGAATTGAGGATGACACAGTGGCAGAGTGATAATGACACTAGATTCTGTCACTGATCATTAGAATAGTAGAGCTGGGCAAGAAAGGTGCTGGCACTGCCCAGCTGGCAGGGCAGATTCGTTCCTCAGAGCATAGTTTGCAGTGTTATGCCACGTAATACAACATATGAGGAAAAGAGGCTGGCTTGCTGTTTGCAGCAATTTTCCACAGCCATTTTTCTTGTTTGGATCCCTTGCATGGGAGACATGCAATTTCCATGACTCTGGAGCATGTTTTTCATTGTTTGAAGTAAATCAGTCCTGCACTCCGGTGGGGAATGCACTGCAACTGCAGAACAGTGATGACATAAACCTTTTTTAATTCCTTTCTTGTTTTTGAGAGGCTGTATGGTAGGCAACTTGCAGTTCATTGACTCGTAACTCCTTGCGGTTGTAACAAAATTACTGAAATGAATCTTTCACAAGATACAGTTCAGATAATACCACAAGAATTTCTCAGCAGCTTTTTTTGAACTTCCTTTGACTGCCAGACCAGTGCAGACAGGTGGCTTTGCGTGCATATGTGTGAGAGGGGCAGAGTTTTTCCATATGACTGTGGATATCACCTGGTTCTATACAGGCTGCGAGATCACCCTTCATCCCGATATATTGGCACTTGCAGTGCAGGCTCTAAGCACAAATTCAGAGGCACAGCCAACAACAAAACCCTTTGAATAGCTGCAAGACAAAAATAGGATTGTTTTTGCCTCTACGTGAACAAGCAGCAAGATTCATTGTCTGCCTTACAATTTAAAATGTAATAAATTGTACGAAGCTGAGTATGACTGTCATACTATCCCTTGTGTACTGGCGGAAATTGAGGCCACAAAGAGGGAAAAAGCCTGGCTTGAGATGATACAGCAGTTCTTCAGCAGAGGCTGGGAATGGAAACCTGATCTCACAAATATAGTTTGGAGTCTTAATGTCAAGGTTATTTAGCCTTGTCTGAACAGACCGAAACTGCAAAAGAGGGAGCATAAACCATTTCCCATTTAATTTTGAGCTGTTTATTGGACAGAACTGTATTTTTTTTGTCTTACCATTACTACTGCATCTTCATCCTTGCTTTGGAAAAAAAAAAACTTCAAATCACAGAAACTGACTGAAATTGGTAGGTGTTTTGTTATCTAGTCCCACACTGTATCACTGTTCTTTTTTTCTTCTTGGATTGTTTAGGTGTGAAAAGAGACATCTAAAAGCTGGCATTGATGCTTAATTTGTAGACTGTGAAAACAGGAGATGTTTGGAAAGGTACATCAATATTGATTGGAATTACATCATTCCCAGTGCAGTTCATTCTTGTGTAGAAAACTAAATTCTAAATTCCTAGTTTCACTGATGACAAGATTTTGCAGTAATCCTACTAGCATGGCATTTAGCCTGCAAGGACCAGAGCTGCAGTGCAAGGGTGTCTCCCTCACCTGTTTTAATTCCTCTTCATGCCTCTGCAAAGCAAATTTACAGGTAGGAAGTCTGGATGTGGTACAAACAGCTTCTGCTCATGTCTGCTTTTATTCCAATGGCAGAAATTGGAGTTCTTTTTTTCCCGACATGTGTCAGGCTTTCTGACCAGGTTGTGTTTTTTCTTCCTTATTTTCATCTATCATCTCCATTTCTTAAAAAACTAAGAGCTTTCACTGATTTGATCTGTACTTTAATGCTTTGAATGCATATATGCAGCTGCAATTTTCACCCTCAAGCATCAGGATAAATAAGGATGTTGTGCCTCTGAACTGTTCCACCCATGTGATAACAGTCCTAAAGTAATCTGAGCAGCCAAGATGCTGAAGGAAAGAAGTTGGTTTTGATCTGTCCCACTAAACTAATTTTCCTTTGCATCTCTTTGCAGATTAACTATTTTTCCTCTGTAAATTGAAGCACTTGAGTACAAAATAGAAAAACCAAGAGAATAGTGTTTTTTTAAAAAAAGTTAAAATACTGTCTTCAAAATTAAGAATATTTATTTTTATCCATTTATGATAAAAACATTTCCATCGCAGTTCCTGTGGTAGGCATTAAGACAGTTTTCTACGTGACTAAGAGTACATAAATGCATATTGAGTGTAGCTGTCTTCTGTTTTCAAATTTTATGAATAGTTAACCTTTTCCAGTAGCTTTTACTGTGGAGCTGAGTATTTGCTAATATGGAAGAGGTGAAAATGCTTTGGAAGGAAGGCAGTATAGGAGACTGGAGAAAGAGAACTACCCAATTCAATTATCTTTTCCTTGGGATGCTCTTTGCTTCTTTTCTTTTTAAAACATTGTTCTACCTGTATCAAAGCTTCTCCATAAGCTCAGTCTTTCTGCTGTGTCATCTTTCCTTTGCAAGGTACACCACCCCTTTTGTCCATTTTGGAGAATTTGCTTGGCACTCCTCTCACAGAACATGTCAAGTCTTCCATTATTAGATACTGCACTAGCAATTTTTTTCCCAGTGATATAAAATGGGAGCTGTTCCTTGGGTCCATGGTTTTTAGATTGCTTCTTTTTTTTTTTTCCTACAAAAAGCAGCAGCAGGAGTAGCTTCCTCATGCCCATCTTAAATCTTCTGAATGGACCGAATCCCAATACACATGTCTATAAGTCCTGTTCAAGTTCTGTCTCTAACAATTTTTTATTGCTTTCAAGATGGATTTTCGAAATATTTTTACCATCTTGTATTCCCATATTGTATGTATGAAGGAAAACCAGACTGTTTTGCATTTCATATAGATATCTGGGGCAATATTATGTATTTTGTGAGATAACAATAGGGAAATATGCATTCTGTAAACTAGATAGTACTGAATCCTGCCTGACAGTTAGTTTTGGGGCAAGTATTTATCATGTGCATGATCTCATCTCAGTCTTCTGCTGTTATTTCATATTTACAGTCTAGACTAAATAACTTAATAGTTTTTATGCAGTTTGTCTTTTAAAACCAGCTATGAATCATATATTCTAGACATAATCTTGATCATGGAAACTTCAGCCTTTGCATTATACTTTCTAATGAAGCTAGCCTAGTTTGTCTCTTGTCTGGAAATATTATAAATAACGTAAGCAAGCAGTATACATTTATATTGAATGGTCCCCTTTCTCCTTCCCTAGCTTTCCCCCTTCCTCCTGGTAAGAAATCATCTATTTGCTACAGTTTCTTTCAACGAAGATGTGAAAGTGTTTTTATTTTCCTTCTGATTAAGATAAATTTCTGAGTTCTTATTCTTTTTCCTTTTTTTTTTTTTTTTTTTTACTCAATAGTTTGTGTCTTGTGCAACGAACTAGAAAATATAGGTTTAATTACCAGGTGATATTTCATGGGTGCCAGAGTTTTGGGGGAAAAATCTTGTAATTACTACAATGAGAATTAGTTTGCCATTTTATGATCCAGTCATCATTGCCTTCTAATGACCCTCCCTCCAAAGGTTCTTATACACATGGCCCTAAAATGTTTGAAATATGCTGCCGCTGGGCTTTCCATCCTATCCTCTCTCCTCTCACATGTTCTCAGTTACTGTGTTTTAATCTTGGGCATTGGAAACTCTTCTGAAATATTCCCTTTTGCTTTTGGCTTTGTTTGCTTATTTTGGTAAGAGAGGGACAAGAAGTTTCTGAATTTTACCAGATAATTTCACCTGCTTGAGCTACCACACAGGGCTCTAATTAATGTATTAATTTATACGCTATAATTTTTGTTTAGTTTTTCAACTTTTAACCCCTCCTGTATAAGGTAGATGGTTTTTATAGATAATTTTGATCCATTTGAAAATGACCCACCAAATAATTTCTCCAAAATACGACGCACTTAGCATTGATAGCTAAAATGTTAAAGTTTTCTTCACATTCTGGGTGTGCTTTTCCATAAGGAGAAATCCTCTTTTCTACTATTATATTTATATATACACCAGAGAGCTCCTTCTTTTATAAAGCCTTTTGGGTGCTGCTTCACCCTTGTAAGTACTTCTGTGCACAATCCTCAATAGCAGCATTTTCAACTCTTTCGTTTACATTCAAGAAGGAGATCTATAAGACTCTGGATTAAAAAAAAAAAATCCATATTTGGTTTAAGTTTTAAAATTGCCTCTTTGTGACAAGTTGATGATCAGCAAGCCTTCTGTCATCAGAGTGAAGTGTTCTTACAATCAGGGAGCTGACTGTATCTCAAACATTATACAGCATTTACAAGCGCATCCATTTGTTCAAGTCTCCTTCGTTTTTTAAGAATTTCATTGTCTTGCTGAGTTCACCCGGCTCTTTCGTTGTATTAGAATCAGACATTTTGAAATCTGTTTCATAGTAGCTCTTGCAGCAAAACAAATTGTCTTGATTTGCTTGTTCACTAGAGCTTATTTTCTAAAATGCTCTGAAGTTGTAAACAGCCTTTCTTTTTTAATATACCATTTTTGTCTTTAAAGTGTAGTGTGGCTGGCTGGACACATTCATTTGAAATCACTCAAACTCCTAACCTCTGTGACTTCCCTGCTTACAAAGTCTGTCTTTGCCAAATAGACGAGCTGTCTGGGATTTTCATGGTATCAGTGTTTTAGATGCTATTTGCATGTTTTTAATCTCTTGGAGAAAGCCTGCATCATTTTGTAGTCATCTTGCATTTTTAGGCAACTCATAGTGAGGTACTGGGAGGTTCTCAGACAGCACCTCATCCCCAGCTAGAGAAACAAAATGGCACAAGATCAACTAAAGCCATGAAAAATGCTGGTATAGGTGAGGTTTAAGTGGAGCCTACTGCTTATCTGAGAAATTATTGAGCTTTCTTGCATGCAGACAAATAATTTTTGGGAATCTTTACCTATAATACAGTGGTGAAGCTTTATTTAAGTAGGATTTCTGAACACTGACAGGGAAGAAAGGGGTTTATGAACAGGAAGCATTGAGTTTATTGGTATCTAGTATTTTGGAGCAAATATCTGATTAATCACAATTGACAAAGACCATCAAATCCATCCAGAAGGCTGAAATTAAAATATTTAGTATTAATCAGTAATCACTGTAATGATAATTAAATGATTCTGTCTTCAAGTGACAGTTAAATGGATATGTGGCAAAAGCTATCCATGATTTTCTTTGTATTATCTTCTCTATGCCTCTGTTGGATAGCTCATATGAATGAAGAATTTGCTTTTCTTAACTAAATATGATTCCAAATGAAAAGTGCAAGCTTCTTTGTTATGCAGCTGTGGGCTTGTCAGTCAGTTACTGTCAGATTTCTTTGGGAAGTTCAAACATGAAGCACATTAAGCTTCGAGTAATGACCAAATTGGAGTAATCAGTTTGGGTAAATCAGAAGAGCTCATTTGACTTCAGCTAAAATCTTGCTGTCTAGGTTTGATTCTCAGTGATACCCTTGTATTTACATATTTAAAAACTGGGAGTTGAAGAAACCTAACTTGTGATAGCAGCATTTTTTCCCTGTTAAATTCAAAGCAGCGGAGAATTAGGTCCCAGCTTCTATTCAAATGTGGAAAAAGAGAACAGCAGTGGGAGATAGCTTTTAAATATATTACAAAGTAGAAAAAAACCTATAATACACTCTTCATTTATTTTTCATCACCTTCCTTGTATGTGTGAATAGTTACACTGAGGCACAACTATATTTAATCCTTGTTTAAGTCAGCTCCTGTCAACATAAGCTGTAGATGAAGGCCAAGTCAGTAAAACCTCACCCAGGAGCGGAAGCGATTGCAGCGTGAATTACATCAACTCCCTGCCTCTCAGGGCACAAAAACAAGACCGGTGCTGTGGTGCCTGGGACCTGACCGGGGCCAGGGCTAGAGGCACCAAAGAGGGCATTCTTCAGCTTTTGGTTCCTTAGACAGCGTGGTCTCCCAGCAGGAAGTCAGGTAACAAAGCCTGAGGGCTTTTAACAAACTCTTGAGAGGGCAAATCCCCGTGGATGACCAATGTGCTGTGGACAGCAGGAAGTGTG
The DNA here is from genome assembly GCA_013398115.1 of Falcunculus frontatus. Taxonomy (NCBI): domain Eukaryota; kingdom Metazoa; phylum Chordata; class Aves; order Passeriformes; genus Falcunculus; species Falcunculus frontatus. Next base: position 1,400,284 of record VZRV01008896.1, on the reverse strand, counting down.
ACTCATACTTTGGCTTTGGTAAACTGGAATACCAACAGGGTGACTCTGGTGTTGTATTACTGTTGTTCCTACCACAGTAAAGACACAAAGTGTCAAGAACTGTCTAGGCCTCAGTAATGTTTTCATATGTTTACACTGGTAAATGCAATAGACATGTCATGAACTGAAAGTCAGTAATTCTTGACCCAAATAGGTAAACGGTAAATTATGTAGGTATGGAAGCAGTGTAATAGATCCTCAACCCAACGTACAATTATTATCAGATATATAAAGAATCATCGACTGCCTTAAGTTTGTGCCTTTGCTTTTCATGTTCTCCTACATGAAATAGCATGAAAATACTATTAACTGGTGAATGAGAAATTACCTGAAAGAAAATTTCGTAGATCTGAGTGAGATGATTGAATTGTTTGTCTAATTCTGCTGCATTTACACAGAGCCTCTCGCATCCTGACTGATGTCATTAAGTGACATCATAGTGGAACACAACACAATGCTATTTTAAATGTCATCGAGTCCAAAACTAGTGGTACGCTAGCTGAGAATAAAACCTCAGGGCTTCCATCATTTTTTTTCCACAGACTTCTTGTGGAAGAGATCCTTTCAGCTCTTTTTGTGATTCTCTTCCTAGTTTCCTTTTCTCATAGTGTGGATGATATCCACCATGAGTTGGTGAAAATGCTACTCATTGTATTAACATGGACCTGAGGATACATATTGGTGAATGCTATTGTGCTGATATTACTTTGCATCATCTTCCTCTTTTATCTTTCAGATTGGTGAGCTTGTCTCTCGCACGACTCTCCCAAAATGCTTAAGGGTCTGAGTGCCTCTGTGCCCTTGTGAAATCCTGCCTGGTTTCTCTAGTCATTACATTAAATAGAAGCTGCAGTGATCTTCATGAAGGCAAGAAAACCTGCCCAAAAATGATAAAAAGAGCAGCCACACACAAAGCCTTTGGTAACTCTGTTATTGAGTGAATGAGTTCCTTGACCTCTTGGGATTACTTCAGTGTATTTTTGCCTTAGAGTGAGGTTTGGTTTAAACCATAAACTATGGTTTGTCAGCATAGTTACTCAAAATGTAGAAAAAAAATCAGAGACATAATCCAGTCAAAGAAACAGGGCTACTAAAAACCTTCACAGAGATTTACTTCTCTGTATGGGGCAAGGATGTCAGTTTTCCTCAGCTGCTTCTAAGGCTGATGAGGTTGTGGTTGCCTTCCCTGAAAATAGCCCAAGGCTTAAAGCCACTGGGCTCCCCTACTCCTTGTTCTTATGAATATGCAGATAGACCAGGAGACCACAGAACTGAGTATCTCTGGTCTTCCCTGTGAGACTGGTGTGAAACTCTGGACTCTGACCCATGGCTTCAGGCTGTTCAGGCTATGACAAGCAATGGCACAGATTTCTGCCTCCATGCCTACGAATCTGGGACCACTGAGGCCACATGAAGGCCTCCAGGAGTAGGGACATAGATTGCTGTACAGCCTAAAATGTTTATAAGCAACTATTTTTGGTTCAATAAATGACAATGTTCCAATTTAAATGCTGTTTTGTAATGGGAATGCTGCCCTGCTGAAGGGACAGTCAGCCGGACTGCCCATGTGAGGAGTTTGAGTTGTCTCACGCTGAAGACAGCCCCTCAGAGCTCAGATATACCTGGAGCATGTTTGCTTTCCTGACATCCCACATTAACCAGGTGGTAAGGAGCAGGAAGATTAGGTACAAGTAGGCAAGAGTAGGTCTCCTGAATTCCATCTTGTCTGCCATGTGCCCTGACATTCAGACTTCTTAGAGAAGATATGAAGATAGCCTCTCTAGTCCAGCTGCAAGGGATACCAAATTCAAAACTCTCTTCCGAAGAGAACAGTAATATTTTAGACTTCTGTAATTTCAGGATAATGTTTACCACCTCAGAATGATAATTACTTCATGCCTCAGTTTACTGCCAGTGCAAGTCATCCACCTCTCAGAGGGATGTTAATGGATACTTCAAATGGTACAGTGCAGAGCTTCTCTAGAAGCAAGGGCTGGGAGCTTCACCATCTCCAGAGTGGTGTCTGTAGGTAGTAGAGGCTCCCCAGCGCCTGGATTTGAACTTGTCACGAGACAAGGGCTGCTACTGATCATTTGCCTTCAAGAGGCAAAAATGCTGTTGAGCTTCTAGAGGCATGCCTAACCTCTCAGTATGGAACAGCTGATTTCACTGCAGCTATAAAGCTGAATGAGGATTTCTCCACTTCCATGCAAAATGGGATACTTCACATAAGGATCTGTAAAGTAAAATTCCGGGATAGCACTGGCCAGAAAGCTTAATTAAAACAGCTTGGCAGTAAAATGTCTCAAAAGAACATTTTTTGTGGACTTCCAAATTTCAGTAAATATTCCCCAGGAAAATGTAGTAAAATGAAAACTAGTTTTGGACAAACTCATTTCAGAGTTTTGGTATTTCCACTTAGGATAGCATGTTTTTACTTTAATGTATTTGTCCCCTAAATTTTAGCTACTATTTGTTCCCTAAATGTTAACTACTACTACTACTACTACTACCACTGCCATATTCCATCATAAAAGAGCTGTGTTTATTTCAAAAATAATGAATTGAGTTTCCTACTTTGTAATGGTTGAGGTATTTTATCTGTTTTCTAGATCAGAGTATCTTGTTAGTACCAAAATCGAACTAGTAATATAAATAGACAGCACTTTGATCTAGAAAAAGTACTTGTTTATTGTTCTTGCAGATTTTTAAAGTGAAAGAGTATCGGTGTTTCTTCAGGAAACTTCTCCTGACTTGCTTTAGAATTACACTGTAAAATAAATATATTTTCCTAGCACAGCATAATGCCAACAAGATAAAGATTAGGGAGAATTTTACACTGGTACAAATGCATTTGCAGCTCCTTTCAGACAGGGAAGCAGACAGGGAGATGGAACTCTCTTTCCCTGGTCAGATGCATGTGACCAAAGTCCAGGCATCTTGCGCCTTGACATCCTGCCTGCTGTTGTGGCAGAAGGAATGTGCTGCATGTCTGACTGAACTGCACTGCCCAGCTTCCCTGGGCCCCAAGGCAGGGCTGTGGAGGGGTGGGGATTGCTTCTATTCATGAAACAGCACAACCTGGCTGACCACGGTGTTGGGTACAAAAGGCTTTCTTCTAAGACTGCTTCTGGCCAGGAGTTGCTTACCTCATTCCACTGGACTCTGAATGCAGCCTTCTGCAACACGGGAAAGGGAGCAAGAGGATTGAACAGGGTAGGAAGGAGAAAGGGAGGATGGACTTCTGAATTGCTTCAAACTGGGGGAAGAGGCAAATATTACTCTTGTTTTGATGAAGGAGAAAGTCATTCTTGAAGCATGAAATGCAAACTGAGACTCTTGTATGATTCTGGGAAAGGGAATAATATTGCTTGGAAGAAACTTAGCTTTAAAGAGGTTCATGATTTTTGACAATAATGCCTATCAGAGAATGATTGCAGGATCTTGTGTGGAGAGGACTATGAGACCCAACTAAGCAGAAGAATCACAGAAAGTGCTGATAGAAAAGATATGTGCAAGATTAAAAATACACACTTATTCTCTTCTGGATGATTTTTGCCAACTGCTGGGAGTGGCTCTCTATCCCTGCTGGAAAATATCTCACTGTGCTCTCAACTACTTCATTTCATTCCAGCAGGTTTGATTACTTAAGGGCATACATTTGTCTTGGTATATGATTATGCAATGCATTTTCTAGTGGCTAGAAACTAGAAGTAGTATCAAGGTCACACTTGGTAACCAAGGAAATAAGATCCCAAGGTTTAGAGATGTATCTTTCACCTGCAGAGTTATCTCATGCAGATCAATATAAAATAACAATAATGGCAAAGTCTGGAAGAAGTTTGTACCATTGCTGTGGCAGGTCTGTGGTTGCGTGGAGGATTTCAGCCTCAGCAACCACCGTCACCAGCGTCTTCTCCACCATTACACAACACATCTTTCCTTTTGCTCAGACCAGCCTGAGCAAGGTGCTTTGTGAAGAACTGTGTGTGCTATTTGTAGGTAAAGGACTTGCACAGTCTGATCTATTTATAGATAATACAGTTAATCTCATCTTGAAAACAAGGAGAAAAGCGATATAGACAGTGGCAGCTGTGACACTAATATATTATATTTAGCCATCACATCCTCTTCTAATCTTCTGTTTATTGAATGTCACGACTGCACACAATTAGTCACTGTTTTGTGGTTACTGGCTTGTGTGGTCTCCTACTCCCCATTCATCTTTGCAGACTTGTTAATAGTTAACTTGTGATTTTCTTCAGGGAGCTTAACCCAGTTTATTCAAATGTTTTAACTGTATTTAGCTGGGAGTTTTATATTGTTCCACCTTCATTTCCCGCACAGCTGTACGTGCTTCTTGCAGACAAAAGATCCGTACAGTCCTATTTATTTATTGATTACAAGAGTCACACTGCTTGGGAACAGGAAGAAAACAGCAGTCAGTGGCAGGTGGAACACTTTTTTCCAATTATTGTTGAGCAGTCTTTATCATTAGTCCAGTTATACTCATCAGACCTCTCAGAGCATTCTGGACTGACCTGCCAGTCTATATCTTCCTTGGAAAGTTACCCCATCCAAGGATGTGCACTGAACAAGATTGTCAAGACTGCATCCAGTATTTTGTGTTTCCCTAAGCTATCTAACCACTGGTTAATACTGATTTGTTTTGCTCTGTTTAACACTTCTCTCCTATATATAAGAAATCCAGAGCTGCAGATTAGAATTGACCATGAAACCCCTGAGAGAAAACAAAAGTGGTTATTTCAGCAAATGATCTCTTCCAGATGGCCATGATTCTACAGTCCCTTGCTCATAAAGGGCTTGGTCATCATTTTTGTTTTGTCATTGACCAGAAACTTGCTATAAAAACTCTGTCCCACTGCTCATCTGTGTGTAACACTAAACACATAAATAATATAGGGAAAATGTTTATATCTAGAAGGATGATGATATGTTATAGATACCTTAAATGTGAGACAGTAATGGCACTAGTAAAGATAACCTTACAGTTACATAGCACTCACAGTTAAGGGTTGAATTTTTTTTCTGTATTTTCCATTTTGTGCTTACATCCCAAAACCAGATAAAGAAGGCTATTTTTTCTTGTCGTAGAAATATTTCTTCCTAAACTACAACATGTGACACGATAAGATGACATTTTAGACTTGGTCTATGCCAGAAAGATACCAAAAGAACAGTTAAGGCAGCAGCAAGGAGAGATCACGTTAAAGGCAGCTAACTTCTTTCCGATAAGTAACGAGGAGAGTAGCTCCTGCCAGCTTGTAACTGCAAGAAACAAACCCTATGATCTTAAACAGTTTCCAACATCTGTGTTTCAGCAGTGGCTGACAGAGAAGCAAATCTGCTTTTTATTGTCCTCGTGCAGGCTGCTGTAACATAACTGTGGCTAACCTCTGACTGTGTGAAGGACAGGACTCTGCAGTAACCCCAAAGAACATGACAGAGAAAGTCAAGAAACGGGATTCCATAAATAGCAAGAGGGAGGAGAAATTAGCTGAAGAAACCTTTTGGAAGAAAAGTAACCCTTTTTCATTTTGTGTCATCTGTTGTGTGTTTAGAAAGCTTGGGTTTTAGTGAAGCTGCATCCAAACAAAAAAAGAATAATTTTTCTCCTCCATGCTATCTCCAAGAAAAGACCTATAGGCATCTTCTGGCCTATGTATACACTAAAATTATTGGGATTGCATCTCAGAGTATAGAAGCCTGTTTCCTATTTACAGATGGTGAAATACAGTGCAGAAAATCATAGAATGAAATTTTTGAAACTTCTCTTGAATTGAGGAACCAATATTCCCTCAAAAAACATCAATGATGAATGTTTGCAGCTTATTGACTCAGTTTGTATTTGTCTGTTCTGCACCTCTGCTGATATGGAACAGAGTCAGCAGAGGGTCTCTTACCTTTTACACGAACTGCATTTGAGAAGACTCAATTCATGCCAGGAAGATTTTATGTCCGTTATCAGGTCAGTGATGTTGAAGAATGATGAACAAATTTCCAAATGCAAAAACTTTTTAATGATTCATCATGACTCGGAAAACAATGATCCTGCAAAGAGCACATATATGTGGCAAACAAAGTTGGCCAAATCTTAGGAACACAGATATATTTTATTCAGACTGGGAAAGACACCATTTTCTGATGTTTCCTGTAATATGGAATTTCTGTTGAAAAGATAGTCTGCAAATACCAACACATGGGATTTCTGAAATGAAGTATGACCCCTGGCAGCTGCTGGCTAAAATTGGTATGGTGCTCACTGGGCTCAGTGCTGCCCACCTCCTGAACAGCAGCTGTGACTTTCATGATTGTGTTAATTTTGCTCAGTGTCTGTTCCCTTCCCAGGTCTGGATTGCTGGGATGTGTCTGCCCTCTGGAAGCGGTTTCAGAGTTTCTAGGCCCCCAAGCCAGCTGGCTCCCTTGCTTGTAGGGGCTGGCAATCCCTTGGAATATCACTCCATGATTCATCAGAGATGCTGATCCCATCCCAGTGCTGATACCAGCCTGCTCTGATGAAGCCATGTCTTGCTGGAGAGTTCACAACCATCTTTGACTGATAAAAATGATTAATTGATACTCCCAGAGACACTGATGCACAGGCACATCATTATCTTCAGTTCCCTTGCTGTATAATTACCAGACATAATTCAATATTTCTCCCATGAACAAAGCATTTACCAGTTATGCTCCACCTGCCCCTTTGGCAGTGTCCACAACACAGAACAGCTGAGTAGGCCTGCCAGCCCCTTCCAGCCTTCGTCTTCATGCCCTGGCACACAGTTGCAAGGCAGAAGTGATCTGATGCCCATTACCCAATTGTCTTCACACAGCTCCTCCTTATGTCAGCCTATCCTTTCCCCATATCCGTATCTCTGGCCTTGGCTGCCTGTGCCCACTGCCTGCTGTCGCTTCAGTCAGGTTGCACTGCTGTATTTGCCACTGCTGCATATGCTCACTTTTCTCCTCATTATCTCCTCCTTCAGTTTACTGAGCTCTTTTCTGCCTTCAAACCTCTTTTTCCATATTGGCTATCACTGGGGAACCCAAGCTTCCTCTTCCCCTTCCTATTTCAGAAGCAGTCAGACAGCCTTTTCACATCCTATCCCTTCCTCTCCTGTTTTTCCCTAAATCAGTCTCTTCTGCCTTCTTCTCAGGTCTCTTTCTTTTAAACACTGTCTCGATATGTTTTACCTCCTCTTTCACCATTTGTCCTGGAGCCATGACAAAGTCAGTTTTCTCTTTGTCTTGCCTCATTCATCTCCTTTCCACTCAATAACCCCAGCTCTTCTTCCACTGGGATTTGTTCCACCCAATTTGTCTTATTTCTTAAGGCTTATTTGATTCAGCTATGTGTGTGTTTATGTGAGCATCTAAATCTAATGACCCATTCTTTAACCCATTGGTAAGCTGAAACCTCAGCAATAACAGAGTGAAGGTCGTAAAAATACCATCTTCCTGCAGTTTTCATGAAGATTGATGACTGGGTGAAGAAAAAACATTTGCACTTGCCTTTACTGCTGGAAAGTCCGCAGTATGTGCTCCTTCCAGTGAATGTACAATTATTAATTATTATTAATGGTCAACACCAGGAAAAACTTAGCTCAGAGTTTGCATTTTCCTGTACAAAAGAAAGTGAAGTTATAGGAAACAAATTTTTTCTATCTAAAAGTAGATATGAAATAAGAAAGTAAAACCTTCTTTGAGGTTTTACTTTTTAATTTCATATCTACTTTTAGCTACTTTTATCTTGGTTTCATCAAAATGTCTCATACAAATTTTTAGTCCCTCAGATTTCTGGTTTGACCTCTGTTTGTGAACCCATTCTTTCTGCACCTTAACTTCTTCTTCAAGGTATCCCTCTTCATGTCTTCAAATTCTCCTTTATGCATTATCTTCTCCCTTAATGTTTCTTCTATTTCTCTTGTTTTCTGTCTGAGGACTCTTCTCATGAAGGTCAGTTCCTTTGTTTTGTAACTACTGGTGACTGCCACCATCCCTGGGCACCCTCTTTATAATCTGTGCCTCTGTAATGGAGAAAATTGCCCTTTAAATGCAGAACTGAAAAAAAAGAAAACAACAAAAACAACAACAAAACCCTCAACCAACCAACCAATCAACCAAAAAACCCCAGAAGACACTGATTTTTCTGGAACAGAAGGGAAGAATGTAGAACCTTTCCGAAACTTCGTAAATTAATTCATAGCCACAGTGAAAACTGATCTGCCCTTTTATCAGACTTGATAAATTTTCATGTAAATGTTCACAGTTCTGTCACATACAGAAGAAATCTTTCTCTTGTTACAAGTTGAGATGCAAATTTATTTCTGAGACATGTAAAGTTATTCTGCACTATAATTCATGAAATGAGAAGGCTGTATGGCTTTCAAGTCATACAACTCTTATTTTACTTTATTCTCAGTGACCTCTCAATAGTAACTAATATTTTTTAAAAAATAGTGGGAAATGAACTTGGGACCTTCTGAGTAGAAGAATATCAATACTTGGCACGGAAATACTTCTATCAAAAAACAACAAGAACAAGAGACGTGGACAAAAAGAGCAGGATAAATTGTTCCTTCATCCTGGAATATTATCTGAATTGTTTCAGAAATACTAACAATGAGTTAAAGTCAGCATTTCAGAGGGAATATCCTAAATCATATACTTGCAGAGAGAAACCCTTACAACCTGAAATAAAAATACAACTGATGCAAGAAATCAAGGATAGCTGTCTTTTATAATTGAGTGACAGATAATGAGGGGCAGCAGAGAATAGATGCTCTCTAGTGGCCCTTGTTATGAGGGATGCTCCTCATTTTCAGTCCAGGAGCACATAGAGCAATCTCTCCAGCAGAGTTTTCAATCACTGCATTTCATAAATCCCAGAGACCACACACAACTGCCTGCATAGGAGTGAAATTAAGATCCTGTACTAAGTGAGAATTTGATTTTGCCCTGAGCAATTTCTGCAGAAAATTTTCGTAGTACTTCAGCCTGTGAAGTATTACAGGTACAGCATTAAAACAGATAGCTTCATTTCCACAACCAGTAAGAGCTCCTGAGTGACAGCAGGTTCAGCTCCCAGTTTCATACCTAAATTGAGCAAAAGGAAATCAAGTAAATAGGAGAAAGGAAATTGCAGCTTGCTTGGGTACCATCAGATCAGACCATAGCTCTTACACTAACATGAGATAAATGGGCACATCACAGTGGACAGGCAGTAACCTCAGTTCTGACCAATACGTGTAGAGTTTTGAAATATTTTTTTAACCTGGATTTTAGTCTTTATGTCAGTCTAGAAAAAGAAAGCTTCTCAAAATATTATTTAATATATGCGTCAAAACCTATTCTGCGGAGAGCAGTTTATGCTTTAAATTTGTAATAGCTGGCTGCCTTGTAATGTACTACTGTTCATGTAATTGCCATCAAATTTTAGTGTTTTGGTCAAATAGTTATTTGCTGTTAAGTCACAATCTGCTTCTTATGCGCTGCTCGTAGGGAACCATGAAATTATCTGCCTATGATAAAATATCTTATGGAAGTGGGTAGCAGTTGAGGCTAATAGTAAGGGTTATGTAATTTCAGTGAAGTGTAGAGAGATTCTTCAGATCACTATTTTTCTAGCGTCTGTGCAGACAAATAGTTAAAATATGCCTACTTTAGTTACAGGAAACATTAACTGTATGAAACATGTAGGAGAAAGGGGAAGCAATTATGGGTACATATAAACACAGTTAAACAAAAATAAAAGTAGGCCTACAAATTTGTATGAGGATGAGACTCTTCTTAATATGAACAGTTCAAGAGGAATCCAGCAGACATTGCAGACAGATTGAATCAGCTACTGGAAGAAAAGGGCAAATTGATTCGTATCATCTCAATAGCATTGATTTTGTACCTCAGATATCACGATGTTCATTCTTTCCTCTAGATCATTTTAGTGAAAACAGCTAAGAAGCATACTTCCCTTATTGCCTTAAATTCTAAGGTCTTCACAAAATCTTCCTTGCCCCTGGATTAAATGCCAAACCTTTCCTCACTTGATTTATTTTTCTTTTCTTCAGTTTTCAGTTTGTTTTTGATTTCAATTTTCTGGCATTTCCTTTTAAATTTGTGGGATTTTATTCAATAAAATTTATCCAGGAAATTAAGTGAAATGCAACCACTTAGGTGGAATATTTTCCCCAGATCTTCCGTAGCAGAAAATAAAAGCAGCATAAACCTCTGCCATTATCTCATTTAAATCTGTTTCTGCTTTCAGCTTATAGCCTCACTAAATTAGCATTAGAGAAACAGACCTTTATGTTAAATTCATCGCAGGGCTGTGCCAGCAGGACTAGTTGCATTTTAGTGGTCCCTCATTGCCTGTTTGCACAAAATTATAGCAAAGCCCTGAATAGTAAATTAAAATGGAACACAACCTTTTTATGTTGAACTTCGAGTAGTTGAAAGCTTAAGCTTCTGTAGAACCCCATTACTATTGCACAAAGCATGTTTTCCATATTTAAAATTCTGATTAATTAAAAACACTTGCAGTAATTAACATGCATGCTAGAGGAAGCCAGAAATTATCTATACAAGATTGCTTCTGGTTTATTTTGGTGTACATACAAGAAAAATTGATAAACAAACTCTTTTCCTGGACTTCTGACTCCATGAAGTAATGCTGTCTGGGTGTCTTGCTTTATGTTATTCCTTACAGTAGATTTTTCTCTTACAGCCAGCTCTGTCTCTTCGAGCAGAGTTCTGCCTTGTGTGTACTTCATCTCCCTGGTTTGTGACCCAGCAGTTTGTGACCAGTTCTCCTCTTGCTTACTATCTCGACATTTTTTTGTCAATGAGCCCTTCTTTGTCTTCTTCACATGTGTTACGGTATTAATACAATATATTAAGACACCATAGGAAATGTAATAATTAATAACTATTGCTACAAACTGCAGTGTAACCAGGGTTGCTGAAAGATGTTGCCAAAGGAAGTGAACTCAATGGCACTTAACAGTATTTAAGCCAGCATTTTGCCTTACCTCTTCGCCATATATTTCTTTCAAAACAAGGGTTCTCTGGGCCATAATTCTACAAAGAGCCATAATAAGATGAAGTGTCTACACATAATTTAGGACTAAAAAATTGCTAAAAGGATATAATAAACCCCCCAGATATATATAGCACTGCATCTCGCTAAGCTCCTGTTTTATTTTACAGTCTGAGCAAGAACAAGAGTAACCGAAGCCCATCTAAACAGTAAAGATATAGTGCTGGTTTTCATGGAGGCTTTTAACAGAATCTAGTCCGAAAAACAGATTTTACTTCATAGCTAACCTGCAAATGGATACTGAATGAAATGTGAAATTACTGAAATAGCTTTAATTCTTTCATAAATACAAATAAGATTAAGGTCCATATCATCTTTTAGCAGAAGAAGGGCAAAATATCTAATCCACAGTTTGTTTTTTTCTTGTTTGTGTCCAGACTGTTTAGGAACATGTGACCACTGTGTGTGGAGCAAGGCAGACCACTGAACCTGCTTCAGTATAGTCACAACATCTCTTTGCATAATCTCCATTTTGAGATTTTGAGTTGATTTTGATGATACTTGCAAAAGACACCGTAGAGTCTGTGGGTGATCTGTTTATTCAGGGGGCATATGTGTCTGAGCACACACACACCGAATGGAAATTGTTTGTCTCGTAAACCTGGCAGAAGACAGATACTGAATCTGCAGCTGCCCGGAAAACTCACCCAGAGGTGCAAAGGCAAGTTCACCTATCAAGACTCACTTTGTGCATCTGGTCTTTTTACCTATTTCCAGTGCTGTGAATTCACTGTAGTGCTGTTGCTACATGTTCATGTTCCTCTTCTTCCCCAGTTTACCAACCAAGGAACCACCGTGCTTCTTCATGGATATGGCATGTGTAGATGAATGGTCTGAGGAAGACAAGCTCAACGACTTTCAAAGGCCTGTGCATTCTTCCAGTCAAACCCAGCACAGTCCCCCCAACTTAGCAATTAATAGCTGCATATGTATTTCAAAGAAAAATGTTTCTTCTTTATATGCAAAAGTTCCTATTAAAATAACCTCTGCCCAGTGCCTCATACAGGCAACTACAATGTTTTCTGTGCATGAAGGTGGAACGACTTCAGGCGACTAAAGATGATTTTTAGACAATAGAGAGAAGGCTTTTAGCAGTTAGAGAGACCACAGTATTTCTCAGAGTGTCTGTCATTTACTTATGACTTTGTATAAGTCTAAGTTGTCAGGTATAAGATAGTGTGACATTATTTTTTTCCTGCATGTGGAAATAGACTATAATAGTTATTGCAAGCTGTCTGCGATGCTTTGGATATATCTCCTGCTTTACTGTGCACTTATTACCCCTTCTGGACAAGCCCATTAGTCTCTGCTAGTGTGTTAATGGTTTCCCCAGAACAGTCTGCATCAGGACTTGTGATGATGGAGTCACCTCACTTTACAAGTAAAGCAATTTGAACAAAATCAAATTTGAATCAAATTTGAAAAGTCAGTCCCAGTGCATTTATAAAAACTGAACCAAAGCTTTCCTAGAATAATTATTTATCCCTCTTCACTCTTTCTCCCGTTAGTGCATGAAGATGATTTTATATCACACCATCCTGTGAGTTTTTTGTCATTGTTAGAGTAATTGCATAACTCAGTCAGGAAAAATGTAACCCATATAAATTCAAGGTGGTGACACCTTCTAATACCAACAGTTATGTATTCTGTGTATCATAAAAAGCATGACTAACTTTTTGGGGTTACACAGAAATCAGTTAGCCAGAGTGTGAAGATGTCAGACTACTAGGCTACGTATTTGCTGGTATTTCAAACTGGCACTTGTTGGTAATTCATTTGATTAAAAATTAGCATATCCAGATTTTGCCATGCTGTGATTGTGAGGACTGATTTAGCAACAAATTGAAAAATAGGCTTATTTGGTAGTGTGCTGCTCTAGAATAGGAAGAGATGGTTAAGTTTACTACTACATGGAATCAAGGAGATAAGGCTTCATTTACTGTGAAATGCATCACTGACATCTTCACCTAAGAACCTGTATCATCTAAGAACCTGTAATGGGTGTACTGGGTCAGAGAAAAGGCCCAGCTAGCCCAGTGGCCCATGTCCAGCACTGGCCATACAGAGAGGCCCAGGAAAGAAGCACAAGGCAGGCAGGAATTACACCTTTCTCCTAATATATTCTTGCACTCCGGCTGTTTTCAGCTGTCTCTCTTAGGGCTGGATGTTGTTTGGGAGTCTTAAGTGGCCCTTGGAAGACCTCTCTTTGTGCCCATGTGAGCTTTATTGTCTGCAATTGTGGCAAGAAGTTGCACAGGTCCACCACCTGTCACATGAAAAATTACCTTTCTTGTTTGCTTTGAACCCGGCTGCTGCCAGCCTCTTCTCTAGATGATCTGTAAGGTCCCCTCCAATCCAATCCAGTCCAATCTAATCCATTCTTCTCCAGACCTGGGAGCCCTAACTAATTTAAATCATTCTCTAAGTGGAAGTATTTCCTTTTGCCTTTCTGTATTGCTGCTAGATTAGACCCTTTTGCCCTTTCCTACTAGAAATTGTTTGGTAGCTTTTAGAACAGCTGACTCCACAACTTCTATTGCATGGAAATATTTAACTTCTGTATATTCCTGTGTACATGTACGTCTGATTCTGGAATGGTGCAAACCTGTAAATTTGCTGTTTTCAAAGAAGCTCTGTCTGTTTAGACCAAATAAAGTTGTCACTGGGGCTTTGCCTTTCTGTTTATTGATGATGATGTAAATTTAACAGGTATTTGAAGATTTTTACAACTTTTGTAGCCTATCTTAAAAATAATCAATGACCTAAATCCTCAAAATAATCTCTGTACAGTATTAAATGATAAAGAGAAGTGTGTAAAACAAAGTAGAGCTGTGTTTTCTCCTTTTTGGACTTAGGCCTACTTGCCAATTGAATTTGATCTGATATTACTGCTCTGGTGAGACTTTGGATTACGGAAACAGTATATGGCCTAGGAGTGCTTTATGTAACTTATTCCATGGGTAGTATGAGAACACAGCATATTTCAGTAGTGAATACTTGAATGCAAGTCTGACAACAGTGACTGGCATGGATGAGTAATCCCTGTAAATGAAAAGTCTTTTAAATTGTGCACATTTAAAAGAAATATTCAGTAGCATTCAAATTAAATGTGAACTTTAATGAAACAAAGAAAGATCATAAAATAAGCAAAGTGAAGCTGACTAAATGATTTATTCAAGGAATCTGTGGAAGAAACTGGAAAAGGTGTAGGCACAGTCTGCCTTTTTAATTACCATGTTAAAAACCAACATGCAAATTGTTTTTGCAGAAGTCAAAACCAAACTAAGCAAACTACCTCAGAGCTGGGCAGCATTCCACCCTCAAAAGATTTGTTACATCATGCCTTAAAACTGCCAGCAAGAGCTTCAGGGAATATTAGCATTGCAGTGTTGCAATAGTCCAAGCACCACCCAAGGAACTGGCACACAGAGCTCATAGCTGGGCTATGCTTTGTAGGTCACAATTCTTTTGCACTAATTCAGTACATAAATATTAACTTTGATCTACACATATGTACTCTTTCAATAGTTTGAGCAGTCATCTGAGGCAATCATGCAATAAAGAGTTTGTTTACAATTTCTGAACAAGATAGCATTTAACAGGAAGCAAGTCAGATAACTGACTTCTACATTCAAACCACATGACAAACCGTATTTCACATTTAAGATATAAACCAACTCTGCCATTCCTTGTTGCCTTTTCAGCCCAGTTTTATGCCTTTATGAGAAAGGATTTTAGCTTTTTTTTCGGCCTAGTAAACTTTGAGTAGAAGGTGACAGCCTGAAGAATTTGCTGCCAGATTGTAGTTTCCACTCCTTCAGAGATACAGATGTCCAGTTTTAACCAGCTGATTTTGCTAAAGCAATGAAATTAAAGGTTGACCAGGGATATGGACTCTCACACCTAATTAAATGCCTTTTATTACTGAAAAGTGAGTGGAGACCTTTGCTGTAGCAGACAGGTTATTTGATAACTGCTAGTTGCAGATCCTTCCTGGGCTTTTCTAAAAAATACACGTTGTATAATTCCTGCACTCCTTAGAAATATGAAATACATTTTTGAGTTCCTGAAGCAGAATAAATTTGTTTGTTTGCCACAGCTCTGTTAGTGTCAGCTTACAGGGAACCTTCAGCACTGCTTTCAGAAGACACAAGTGAATGCTGAGAGGCTATAGCAAGTCACAGTGCAGGCAGAGCCCTGGATGCTGAATGATGTTTCAGTTACCAAATCCTCCAAAGTTTTCAGGATAAATAAAACCCTCTACCACAGTCTTTTTAGTGTTAGTGACTAAGGCATTACTTTATTCTTGGCCAGCAGGCGTGTGTGTGGCCAAAAAAACTCTGGCCTCTACACAAATGCAGATATAAAACTCATTCACTTTATACATTTTTAGCAAACAAAGAAATTAATGTTCATTGGTTCAAAATCACATCATTCTCTTTCATTAATTAGTATTCTGTCCTCTATTGGTTATTGTTTTCTCACTTGTCATGATAATTAGTTGACATTTTTCAGTCTTTTTAGTTTCTTTTTCCCAGGTAGGGACTTTTCAATGCACATATACCGAGTCTTTGCTAGCTTCTTCTCTATTTTCTGGTTTCTGCAAAATGTCCTTGTAGTCCATAAATTCTGTGCTTCTTGTATCCAGTTTCTATAATACATCACTCTCTCCCAGGCCTTGTTCGTTGAAGCCTATCAAGGTTAGCTTAGCAAAACCTAAAGTTTCAATAATTTTCCCAAGCTGTATTCCCACACTAGCTGCTAATGACAACTTTGCTACATGCTGGCTAAGAGTAATTTAAAAATAACACACTATTTATAATTAAAATATATATTGGTTATAATTAATTTAAACAATTAATTAAAAAGTTCATTAAAATCATTAACTAAAATGATTGAGAAGTTCTATTGTTTCCAACACTTCCAGAATAATTTCACTACTGTGCTATTTCATAGTGCCAGCTTGGGACATCAGTGCCTATGCTGCTGTCTCTTAGTTACTTATACAATCAGCTGATTGATCAAATAATAACATTTTCTACCAGTTTCCCTAAATTATGCATGGCACAGGATGTAAACCTTTTCTAAACTACTTGTCACTCACTCACCCCTCAATGTGGATTCTGGGCCATATCTTCCTCTTGATGTCAAGGAAAAGGACCAGCACCTTATGAAATTACTGCCAAAACCATACCATTAGCTGGAATTAAGCTGGTTAGCCTCCTGCAATGAACTGCCTTCTGTGCTACATGATCGTCTAATTTGTGAAAATTTATTTAAAAATGCAGTGTGCCAGGTGAAAAAAAGCTGCATGGAGCTTGACACTATTCATACTTAAATAAACACTGGGATTATACTTATATTGTTCTGTGTCCGCATTTCTGACATTTTCCTTTAGAAAGCTGGTAGCCACAGAGTATTCCCTCGGTGTGCGCACAGCAGCATTTTGGGAAGGGTGGCCTTATATTCTCTTTCGGCTTCTAAACCGACTCTGTAGTACCTGAGGTCCACTATGCAATGCCATCTGTATAACAGGGAGTATTTTCAACTGCTCACCCTGCAGGATCTCAGAGCATTTTCCAAAACAATGTACAAGTGTCATTTACTGAGCACTCTATGGGGCTTATTACAGCTCAGTAAATATTTCACCCATGTAATAAAACCTACATTCAGAGCCTACATAGGGTGAGTTGAAGAGAGGTGGCAATACCAGAGAATATAAAATGTACTGCAATAAAATTTGAACCAATAGGACTGTTAACAGCCAGAAGAAGCCCCCAGGAACAGGGTGTGTGATGAAATCTTATTATAAAAAAGCAGCTCACCTGCATTCACTGAAGGTTTGAACTTTAAAACAAAACACTCCAATGCAATTAACCTCCCTGGGAAACCAATAAAAGAACATCTTTGTCGTGCCAACAGCGAAATGAAACTTTGCAATAAATTCTGATGAAAATCCAGTGTCCAGTATTATTTAAAAAGAAACTGTAGCATCAGTATTTGATACATCCCATTGCTGTCCTCTGAGAGCCGCCTTTTATCTGATGATCTCGGAGCTCTTCTGCACATGTTGGCTCACTGCCTTTGAGAGAATTGTTATCTCACAACTCTGCAGATGAGAGCAGGAAAGGTAATGATGAATAGAGTAATAAAGTGATCAAAGTTCACACAACAAATCAACAGCAGAGCTGATAGGAGAAACATCTTCATTCCAGTTCATCTACTGTAACCATATTTGCCTACATTTGCAAGGTATCTCTAACACTGGCTTTATCCTGCCAGGTTATTGTATACAAAATGTGACAGGGTTTGTGCAGCTGCCCTGCTGAAGGTATGGCCCAATGGAGCACAGGTACACTATAGCTACACACTCCAGCACACCATTCCACACCTGGCCATCGGAGTGATGGGGTTTTACCATTCACTTGGCACAAAATTTCAAAAGTAGACAAAAAATGAATTTAAAATCTGGACAGAATAAGTTGGAGAAGAGTGAATTGGAAAAAAAGATTGAAGACAGGAAATCCAGATCAACTCTACAGTGGTGGTGAAGCTCATAGGTACTTCAGCCCAAAGCAGCAGTTGGTCTTACTGAAAAGCAGATTGCATGAATTGCATGATCATCCAGAAAAACTCGCAAAAGCCACTTCACGTGTTTATCTTTCAGCCACTTCACATATTTCTCTTTCTTGTTGGAAGGAGACTACCCACATTAAGAGTAACAGAATAGCATGAAAGTTTCTCTCCTCTAGTGGCCAATAATAATTTCTGGCAATAGCAGCTATTTTGTTCATGCCAGTGGATATTTTGAAATATTTCAAACTATTACAGTAGAGATTTGAAATGTTCTTTTACATGTGCATGTTCTGATTCAGAATATTTAGAAACTTGTTAACAAGAACAGCTCTACTATTTTAAGAGGTGAAATGGTCAAAGGTCTTGCATATATTTTTACAGCTGTATTGATGATGAGAGTGAGGTTGGGCTGACTGCCACACAGAACTCAGAGAAGTCATAGGCAGATGAGACCTGACCTGCATCATTTGGTTAGGTGGGAACAGAAGCTGCTTTGATCACCCTGGATATTTAAAATATGATATCAGTCAGATGGGCGCCCACATTTCTTTCCATGAGTTACTGCTGGCCACCCTCTAAGGCTCTGCCTGTAGAAAATACTCCTAAGTTGCTTATGCATCCAAATCCTTTGTGGGTTTTGACTGACTGATATATTTGCAGTAATTGGAAATATATGTATAGGTACTTCATAACAACACAGTTTATTATTTAATTCTCTAATTGCATTATTTTAACCATGTAAAGTTTTGTGTTACTGAAGTGTGAAAGAGAAAATAACAAAAAATAAGCTTCTAATAATTACTACAGGTGTGAAGGCTTCCTGGCTTATGACTATCCTTTGTGCATCGCTATAGAGGAACCCTGGAATGATTAAACCCTGTGATATAAATCTTGCTGCTTCAAGATCTGTGCTGTCATTAATGTGTTTTTGACTCCTCAGTATCTACATACGTCAGTTTTTACCAGTTCTCTCTCATGGCTCTCCTATTTCTGTTATCAAATATGAACTCGGCTGTAGGATCAAGAGGAAATAGAAACATCAAAAAGAAGTAATAATTTGTATTAAAATATGTTTGTAAAAGATTATGTAAACTTTTCATCCTTGATGTCTCCAACGACAAAGGAGCTAAGCTTTCTTCAACTCTTCCCTGGAGGCAACTCTTTGAATTCAAACAAATAGCAAGTCTTATTTGAACACAATATAAATGTAGACCACACTGGTTTTATAAGATTGCTTTGCTGCCCCAGCCATCATAGAGGGTGGAGTAAAACACTGCTACTTATCAGTTTTTCTGTGGCCACCCTGTAAAGGTAAATTCAGTTAGGCGGAATTAGGAAAGAATTTTGGTCTACCTTTGCTAAGATAAGACTAGATAGATTATATATGTTTCTAGCTCAGTCTGTCTACCATCTGCAGAATTCATGGGAAGGAAAGAGCACAAAAAGAGGCTCTTCCATTTTGAGTCCTTATGAGGTAGGAATCCTTACTTACATACTGCAGACTTTTGGGCATAACTCTCAAATTAGTAAACACTTCTCTCTCAATTCCCTGTCCAAATTAAATTTTTGTGCTACCATTTTAGATAAATTTTAATCTCACACATGCACCATCTTCATATCCAAATTTTACCTCAGAATTGGAAAAAGCTTGCCTACAGTAGAGAGCTTATGATTAGTGCAAATAAACACTACTACAGTAGCCAAACACATATTTGCTTAGAAAGCAAAGTGATTCTTTTACCCCACTTTCAGCACTGGCCAAATCAGTAATTACCTTCAGTAGCAACCAGGTCCTAACGTGGGCCTTGCTCTGCTCCTTTTTGTGTTGCTAAAAGGCATTGCAACAGGTCAGCTTAATCTGGCACAACTGAGGAGAGAAGGCTGCCTTAAGCAATGCTTAAATACTTAATCTAAGGACTATCAGACTTTACAAGAAGTGTACCTGTATATTACTGGTGTTGAACCCCTCCATCTGATTGTTAGAGATGCTCCGAAGTAATCACTTGAATTTTGATTCAAGAAAGGTCAAAGGTAAAGCAATGAAAACTGTTTCAATTCTTCATATCATGCAATATAACATTTTTCAAAATTACTAGAGAAGTCTTAATTATTTGGCTTTTCTGACTATATTGGACCATTTTCCTTCTTTAAGGTTAGAAGTAAATTGATTATCAAAAGAATCCAGAGAAAAATAAGAAATGAGATTGCCAGTTCTGAAGCCTGGTAACAGTGCAGTGCCTCTAAGCATTACTGACAAAATCTTTGTTTCTCTCCACTAGCTGACAGCTTTCTGGTTACAGTGGGACACTGAGGGAGCTGCCACCAAGTGGGAATGCTGGATGTTAGAAGCAAAACCTTAAACAACCTTGGCATTTGGTGGAGAAACAACACAGATGGGCATACTGGAGTAGCTTGCTCACAACAGCCCTTCATTCCCTACAGTCTTTCATTCCCAGCAAAGAGCCTGGTATGTTTTTAACCATCTGGAGTTTGTTTTGTTTGTTTTCTTTTTTTTTTTTTTCCCCCAGATAATGCAGTTTAATAAGTTAGAAATAAAGTCTTGAGTACATCTACCACTGTAGCAAGACCCACTTCCAGTGCTGCAAATAGATGTTTTGCTTCAATTGTAGAAGAGCTGGTGGAAGTGAAAGCTTTATTTCTTTTCTGTGACTGTGGGGAGTTTATTTTATTTTATGAGATACGAAGCCATGCTTTACACTTAATTGTTAGCCACAACCTTTGCTTTGTGCCGATGCTGCTAGAAACAGGAATGCTATTCAAGTGAAGGCCCTGCATACAACTTTTAAATTTCCAGGTGGGGTACAGTATCTGGTTTATCTTGCTAGGAGGTAGATCCTTTTTCCTAATGTACTTGCTAATGGAAGGAAAAACTGGTCATTCAAGTTACATGGGGGACATGTGATGTGAGAATGGGCTGATAAGTAAATTAGTAAATTGCACCGATAAATTGATTTTGCTTGTTTATTAGCTGTTTTTCCATTTGCACCAAATACTGATAGATGCAATAACAATGAAATGCCCTTGGGACATTGAAGAACTATTTCAATTGCAGCTGCTGATGTAATAATAAATTCACATAAATTAGTCAAAAGCAAAACAAAATAATTGAGTCTAATGAAAGCTTAATTGAATAAGATGTGTTTGTCTTTCCTGGTTTTAGTTTACGGAAGTATTTATGTCCAGAACTCAGCAGAGTTTCATGTGACATGCCGGGCCAGCTCTGCAGACTGTCCTTCTCCAGCAGATCTTTTATTGGCTGCTCGTTCTTTGAGAGTGTGTGCATAAACCTCCTGCAAAGGCCATGCTGAGAAAGAGGACAGCTGGGGTTATTATTTGAAAAGCCGATAGTATTTTCTTTATAAGCCGCAGATAAAATGTTCCACATTTCTATTTCGGGCTGTAAACCAGACAGGGCTGTTCTTGAGTGTAAGTTTACTTTCACAGGAAATCCATTGTTTGGAAAGCTAATGGAATCACCACACCCTGTGAGCACACAGATGAGGCTCTCAGATAAGTTCTTGTTCTCCATGAATACCTAGAAATTATCTGATAAAATACTATTGTTAAATCGCAATATTGAAAATGTTGCAAGAAATGATAAATCTGTTTACACAAATCTGTTGGGGTTGAGATCTTGATTTGAGAGAGGAAGCAAGTTAGCAAGTAAGAATTTTAATGTCCAGTGCAATGCAAAGATAAATCATCAATCTGGAACAAATTACCACACGTTAGCAAGAATCCAAATTCAAGGGCCAAGATCTTAAAGCAAGATAGTGACCTGGTGTACAAAACCACTGGCAACATAGTAGTTTTATTTATTTCCCCCTGGATGTATACAAATCAGAAACTATTCTGAAGAAACATTTTTGCACAGTCAAGCATTCAAAAAAAAAAAAAATTACCACTTTCCCCTTCCCTCTTGTGGCAGAAATAGGAGCTGAGTAAAGATGGAAATGTTTATGTAAAAATGTGCTGGTGATGAACAAGTGCATTTCCTCCACAGAGGGAAAGAAGTCCAGAAGAGAGGATTAATACAGCTGTAAAGTACAATGAAAATAGCGTAGACACCAGCACTCTTTCGAGTGCCTTGCATTCAGTTCTTTTAAAATAAATCTGAGCAAGGAAACCTTGAAATATTGTAGCAATTAACATCTTAGCAATGCCACATTAACATATTTAGAAGTTTGTAATTACTACTCAGCTCTAGAAATGTTGCTTCTTCTAGTATTTTACAGTAGAAAAAGTGATGAGTTTGTCTGTCTGTAAGGATATCCTAGCTCCTCCAGGCATAAGAAATGCATGGAGATGATGAGAAACATGAGAGAGAGGACTTCCTTCTTTTTGTCTCCACATACAGCTAGACCAGCAATTCAGTTTCAGATTGGGTCTCACTCAAAAAGCAAGTCATATCCATTAGCATATTTGGAAAATTTGATTAGAAAATCTAGTTTCAAAACTCTATTTGTTTATACAGCAGTTCTGAGGGTGTGAAAAACCTGGTTTTTAAAATAATATCCTCCCCTTGCTCCTTATAGAAGTAGTCTGGCTGAATACAAATAGATTTTTAGAGGAAAAACTAAAGGGACATTTTTTTACCAGCATAATCCTGACAAACTTGAAACTCTCACTCCAAAACTTCAGGCACTTGAGAAAGAAGGGACAGAGCTTTAAAAATGCTGGTCCAAGTGGTTGACAGTTTATGAAATCAAGTATTTCTGCTGTCAGCAACTGAAATGAGATCTTAAAGTGGGAAGTGCTGGGCCAACTTCAGGTGTCAGTGTCTACATTGCAGCTCATCCAGCTTGTAATGCAAGTTACATTGTTGGATTTAAATCCTGAAGTAGCTTTTACTGTGCATAGTTTTGTATAATCCAAATCACAAATTTTGGATAATTTGTATTTTACTTACTCATCTGCAGGGGCAAATGATAGTGTTTGCACAGCTGTACTACTTGCGGCTCAGTTTAAAAAAAGAATGCACACATGGAGAAGATCCTTTTGCCTTTGCATTTACATTACTGTCTTTCCAATGTAACACATGTATCGTCTCTGTTCTGCTGAGACACACAGACTGCTGCTGCTAGTGAAGCTGTCCCTGCTTCATTCCCCCAGAAGATACATACCACTGTGCAGCTGTATTTTCCACATAACCATAGGCATCTCTGAGGTTTAATGAGCATCCACAATATGATTTTTTGGTTACACAACCCACCCAGCACATTTTAATTGTGTTCGCCCTTTGTTCCTTTTGACCTTTAAGCCTTTGCCTGCAATAAAACCAGTAAATAGACAGCAACAAACTGACAAGCCACATCAAGGCCTGCCAGAATTCAAAGAGGAGCATTGTAAATGTGGAAGTGTCAAGAAAGAATAAGTTTGCCCTGATTCATACAAACACTTTATTCAAATGCTTTGGATACAGATAAACAGTCCTTGTGCAATATCTGTTATGGTTTCACCTGCTTGAAGCTGGAAACTGAAAGTGTTTTGGTTAATGGGATGGAAAAGTTTGTTGAGTTGCTCTGCAGCTGCATGTACTTCTGTGTGTTATGCTGAAGCACTGTCTCACATCTTTTAATAGCAATATGTCTCAGTAATTCAGATTTTTTGTTTTGTTTGTTTTGGTTTGGTTTTTTTTTCACAGGGGAGGAACCATTGCTTTGTACTGCACGTGCAATTACTGGCTGTACCTGCTGGTATTTCCTGGAAAAGGAGAAATAAATTCAGGTTTTCTTGATGTCCTTTAGTGGACACAGATATAAGTCTTGGTTAAAATGTTTTAAAACTTCTTTTACAACATTACTAACTTGCAGTGGAGGGGGGGGAGGGTGGTGATGTTCAAGTATTTAAAATTCTTTTCTACCTGAAGATGAGACCTAACAAGTACAAGACCTGATTTCAAACCAGTGGAAAAAGCAGGAAAAATTCTGAGGGCTGGACCAGAAACATTTGATGGATGCTTCAAAATGTTGTTTACAATTTAAGAAATTTGGTCTTATATTAAATGATTGGTTATAGTCTCAGAATTTTTTTTTAAAGTTTTATGTAACATTGGCAGTTTCTGTAATCTCATTCTTATTGTGTCTTGAATTTCCTTTAACCCTTGTGACACATTTTCTGTAATTCTTGTTATGGTTGCATTTCTGCAGTTTCCTGACTAGTACAACGTCTGGGTACTCATAGCATGTTGACTTCTACCCGGAGGAAAAATTTAGATTTAGATTTTTGTATTTTTTCCCAACTCATCCCCCTTCCCAGTATATACAGTCTTTATTTAAGACAGACAAAGGCATAACACCCTTTGACTCCAGTTGCATTTTTTTCAAGTGTAATTTCTACAGTTGTTTCTTAAATATACTGGTTCTTGAGCTGTTCCTCCCCATGCCTTCTTCCTACTTCATACGACAAAACAAAGCTTGGATATATTATGCTAGAAACTGTATAATTCTTTATTTTAAGCAGAGAGAAAAATACCTGTAACACTCTCCTGTTCTGATTTTAGTTTTAGTGGTCCTTGAGTTCTACCACTTTATAGCGGTCTTCAAGAGGTAATACAGAATTGTTGGTATGAAGTAGAGCCAGTTTGCAGCACCAAGCTGCATGTGGGAAGATTCAGATAAGTGTGTGGTTTAGCTCTGGTGTCACCTGGAGAAGTGGATGTCTTTATAAGTGAAGTATTTCCAAGGCAGAGTTATACTACAATAAATAAAAAGCATCCACAAAACTTAAGGCAACCAAAGCCCCAAACTGACACTTAAAAAACCCCCCCAAATTAACTTGAGAAGTACTTTTCAACATCCATTCCAGCTCTAGTGATTCTCCTTCCAAGTTCACTTTTACTACTATGATAGCTAAAAACTGAATTTGTTTCTTAAGTTTTTTAGGCCATCATACAACTGGGATGAGGGTACCTTTCATATAAAGGGATAAGGATTTAAGGTATTTCTTTGAGGAGTTGTTGTTATCCATTAAGACAGCTTTATGTCTCTGGGTTTCAGAGATAGTGAAGAATAAGAGACAACTTGTTAACATTGCACAGAGAAAGAAAAAGTTAATCAAAGTAGAATTTTGTTTCTAGGGAGGTTTTAAATGAGGACTTCAGTATGTGCTAATGTATTTGGGGGGAAAAGTCAAAATACCTTTACATTCCATTGTAACTCAGAGGAACTTCTGAGACAGGTGGCAGGATGTCTCATCAAAGTGAAACTAGAGTTGCCCTGCTGAGATTCCACCTGCTATGTAAAAGTGCTACCACCTTCTTGCCAAGTGGAAAGAATTAGCTGACTGCAGCAGATTTTGGGTCTGTATCAGGTAAAAGCAATTCATTAGGTTGTGAGACTGAGCACTTGAAAATGTACACTGCATAACTAGAACTAGAATCCTCCACCTTAAAATTGTTTAAGAAAATTAATTTCCTAACCATAGTAATGAAAAAGTATCCCATATTCTAGTGTAAATTTCCCTTCCGAAGGGTTTCAGAGCACAAACAAACTAAGGCTCTGCCCCTTGCTCATGAGAAGAAGTTGTTGGAGTCACAAGTGGCATTCTACACCTAAAAATGAGCTTTTTGTGGTGAAAATAAAATTAGCTGCTGGCCTTTCAGTATGATTTGGGAAATGTACTTCAAATTGTATGTATCTGATGCATTTAGCATTTGTAAAAAGTTAGCGCTCTATAACAGCACTCCCCTCAGTAGCTTTTCATCTCTCTCCCTAGTAATTGAATTTACTTTCTCCCATTATGTCATGGCTTAGCACAGCTTAGGTCACCAGTTCCTCAAAATAAAAATGAGGCTGATAGCAGTAGCTGCTGTAACGTGGTTAGAACTACAATATAAATAAAAATAACTCCTAACTGTACAAGTTATGTGCAGATTGATCACATTTTACCCACTGGTATCTCCAGTGGATACTGGGTATAGTACTGTGTCATTTTCTTTGATTTAGGATAATATGTCTGTAGCACAGAATATCATAGGCTTGAAAGCAAGTAAACCAGCAGTAGTTCCGTCATTGCATTAAACAATGACTTGAAATGAACTTAATTTCACACCATAGTAAGTACAACTGAAATCACCACGAGAGTATCAATGAAATAGCCCATATTTTTTGGCCTGATTTTTGTCCACTTTGCAAACACCGTATCTAAGAACTGTTTGCATTGAAAGTACCCTAATATTTTGTGGGTTAGTGATCAGATTTATGTCTATAAAATAGTATTTTCCTACTAAACAGGAAAGACCCAGCAGAAGATCTCCACTTTTTGGAAGCCTCCTGAACAATTTTACTTTCTTTTAGAATCCTTCTTTAGGTGACATCCTTCAAGCAAAGGCAACATACAATTAAACGTATCATTTGGAAAGCCATGTCCTGGTTTCTGGATCATCTTAATGCAGCTTTGAATCACAGAATGGTTTGTGCTGGAAAGGGGCCTTTAAAAGTCATCTAGTCCAAACCCCCTGCAATAAGCAGGGACATCTTCAACCAGATCAGGTTGCTCAAAGACCCGTTCAACCTGACATTGAATATTTCCAGGAATGGGGGCTTCCTTCCCTTCCCTGTATGGCACACACTTTTAGCTCTTTTGCATATATCTAAAATGTTTTTGATTTATGGAACTGGGTTTTGGAACATAAATCCTTGACTAAATTTGCAGGCAATATAGTTGTTAGTAGGTATTACAACTGTTGCAGTCACAGGAGCTAGCAACTGCACTCAGTGCTTGACAACCATCAGCAATCTGCTTATGATCCCAATTTCTCAACTAATCTCTATTATTGTCAGTTAGGAATCAAAACCTTAGGGGAAAAAGATACATTAATTATTTTTGCATTTCCAGATCGCTCTGGAAGGTTGCTATGGGCACAGAATATCGTAACTCTTCTTTCATCCCCCAGAAAATGCTCGCGGTGGTGGTGCCCCAAGCTCCACGTTAGCACGCAGCTGGATCCAGAATGTATGAAGTCAAAAGAGAAAAACCAACAGACACTGGCACAACGTCTCACACCTTACAAGCACATTTGTGAATGTTTACTAGTTCTGGGGAAAACAAAACAAAACAAAAACCAACAAGAGGGCTTGTGAAATAAACCAGAGAAGACAAGTGTGAAGGAATACACGGCAGAACACCAATATGCAGGACAGCTCTTCTGAGTCTGGGAGGGGGTGCAAGAAGGATGTGATAGTTACAATATATCCATCCTTACCACCTCTGGCTTTACAGAAACCACGGCATCCTGGAACACACTCGTACTACAATTCCTACTTCACATGCTACCTTCCCATCTCTGCCATTTCATCTCCCAAGCACACTGAAACATTCCCAGTCCACATAACAAACTTTTAAAATGTATGTAGCTTTCCTACATGAATGTTTAGGAAACTATAGTTGCGTTAAATGCCCTGAAATCCTGCGTCCATCCGAGTTCACCTGTTTACGGGCACTTTTGGGAAGGGCTCTGGCAAGCCACACAGGCGGAACAGCCAAGGGTACTTGGATAAAGCGGCCCTCTCCCAAGTCCTGCTGTCACCCAGCAGACACAGAGCACTGCTTTTTCTCTCATACTACAAAATTTCTCATGATACAAAATTTCCTTTTTTTCTCATAATACAAAATACAGAAATTTCTGTCTTTTGCAGGGATCTTTGCATTAAAACGACTAAGCCTGTTCCCGGGCAGGATGCGCTGGGGCTGCGGGCGGGATCAGCCTGTTGCGGACAGCAGCGCTGCCAGGGGCTGCGGGCGGCGCCTGCGAGCGCCGGCGGCTGCGGGTGGCCCTGCCCGCGGCACGGCATCGCCGCCGGGGACAAAGCCACCCGGGGGAGGGACGCCTCCGCGGAGGGCCGAACGACTGTTCAGGAGTGCCCTGCAACGCCGCCCCCGCGCCCCATCCCCGCCGAGTTCCCTGGCGGGAGGCAGGACCGCCGCGGCGGCGCTCAGCCGGGCGCTGCTGCTGCGCGCTCACGCCCATCGCCGAGGTAAACGCGGCCGCTCCCGCGCCACCCGCGGGCTCTCGCCGCCGCCCCGCCATCCCGCGCCCGGCGGGGAAAGCCCGGCGCAGCGATGGGAGGACGATGCCGAGCCCGTCCCACCTGGCCGCTCCCGGGGCGGGGGCGCGCGGGAGGAGGCGGCGG
>VZRV01008896.1:921874-1371777 GCA_013398115.1 Falcunculus frontatus | reverse complement strand
CCCGGGAGGGAGATGCGTGCGAACCCCGGGCGGCAGCGTTGCCCCGGGCGCGGCGCGGGCAGCGGGGTTCCCGCAGCGCGGAGCGCGGCTGCCACCGTCCCGTGCGCCGCGGCCGCAGGGCGCGAGGAGCGGCCTCCAACTTTCCTTGTCCCGGGAACTGAGGACGCCCGAGGGGACGCCTGGTTTTGGCAGGGAGAAATACACGGGAAACGTGGGCTTTGAGGGCCGCCTGGTAGCTCGAGGAAGTGCTTGTCTGACACGGGTACAGAGCCATCGGTTGTTGCCTGGGGCTTTTCCCACGGCGACCTTTCCTGTATTTCGGCACAATTAACAGCTTTGGTCGTGGATCCTGTTACTGGTAAGGCTCTGGCGATTTACCCCTATGCTAGTTAATGCTTGATGTATGCTCAGGTCTTTCACACGTGTGTGCAGGTAGTGCGCTCACGGTGTTCTTGATGCACTGCAAAGACCAGGCTGTGATCCTCTGCTTTCAGAAGCTCTTGGTTGAGGGTATAAGAGGCAGGAACTATACTGCCGTGGTGCAGGTTGTACCAAGAAGCCTATGGGCAAAGACATCAGCTGTAAAATTGCTTGTTGAAAGACTATCACTTCCTCGGGGCAGTACCTGCTGTCCTTGTGCCCTCAACGCACACATGGTACACTGCGAGGCACATGCTGTGTGTGCATGGATGTGGGAAACAACCCTGTGTTCAGAACGTTCTTGTACTTTATCTGCGATCTTGTATTAGCACTTGGCACCTCTTGCTCTGTGTGTGTGTGTGTTTGTATACTGAAACATACACATCAGCTGAAAATTGTATGTTTCAGTATACACGTGTACATATATACACACATACTCTTTCTGTTCCAAAATACAGCATCTTAATGTCTAGGCCTGAAAGTTAATGGCGTAAATACTTCAGAAAGAGTGAGTATGAAAAGGTTTCTTGATTTTATAGTATTAATCTTATTTATTTTTCCAAGTAATTTTCCACTACAAGTCATCAAAAACTTCAGAAAAGTCTGAACTGCAAAAGCAAGTAAGTGGCCAACATTGTTTGTGCTGCTGGTGCTTGGGGTGCTTTTACAGATGACTCTGTTACAATTCCTTTCATTATTAAAGAAGAGTAGTTATGAGGAGTTGGTGACTCTGCTTTGATGTATTTCCAGTAGCGTCTGTTTCTCCGGTTATTGCAGGTATGCTTACTGCCAGATTTTTATTGATGCTTGTTAGGGTTTCATACGGATGCGTACCTTCAGCAGGCACACTAGCAAAGTTTGCATATTTTCCCAACTACATGTAATAAGACAGCCTTTTTCAAAGTTGGAAATATAATTAATTACTCATATTTTCTGAGTGAGAAGTTCAAAAATGAGGGAAAGGCAGGAATCAACTTGGAGTGTTGAATCAGGCAAATTCACTCTTTTAGTGATGTAGCTGCCAGGACATTTGACAGCTGGGAAATACAGAAGGTCAGTTGGACGTTGTAGCTTTCTTTCCCTTTTAGTCCTTTGCCTTCATTTATTTAAAATTTTGACAGTTTCGTGAGCTGAACAACAGAAAAGATACTAGTTCTAGCTAATACAAGAAAAAAGAAATGAGCTAGACTTGCTGGAGTAGAAATGGAGCTACTTCACCTTAAGTGAATCAGTAAAGGTTGTACTAAACCACACAGGGGCTTCCCTTTGGTTTGACATCTGTGGTTTGTGATCATTTTATTGAGACTGCAAATAGACACTTGATTGTATAATTGAATGCTTATGTATTACAAATATTGCACACCATTTGTAGTGTAAAATTTTTTTTTGGTCCATTTTTGTCTTTGTATGGCTGTATGGAATAGGTGCTTTATCTGCCATATCTTTTCTAAACCAAATGATTTTCCCAGGCTTCGAATGTATACAATTAAAGAAAATAAATGATAATTTTATTTATAGTGTATCAGATCAGTCTGTTCATTGACATTTAAGTGGATAAAGATGAAGAAGGTTTGGACTTCAGTATTTATATCTTGTTGCAGAGTCAGAACTAAAGTAAAAAGTCATTACTATGATCTTAGGCTGGTCTGGAGGGGGAGCTAGTGTCAAAGCAAAAGTGACTTAATTTTCTGGACTCGTTCAAAAGCTCGTTGTTTGGTCATAGAATATGCTTCTAATACGATAAGGAAAACAGTTGTAGATGATGCATGCTATGTATGATTGTATTAATATGCATTTCTTTTATGATGAAAATAATCTGCAGGTGAAGTGATGTGTGAGTTTTTTAGGGAAATAGAGTATGTGTTTTGCTGTTGTGCAACAAAAACTGTATCCAAAGAACTTTGAAGTTGCAAGGTCAAGCTCTTAAAAATCGTGAAGTGCCAGAATTAGAAATTCTTGTAAGAACTGTAATGTGGCCTGTAAATGTAGGGCTAAATGTTACGTTTTTCCCTACAATGTTGCTTTCAGTATATAGCATTGAATGGCATAGATGGTGTTCAGTGTGTGATATTGAATCCTTTTTCTTGGTATCAAATAATGTGTGGCCTTACTATTTGTTTATGTGCTGTTCATACTGTACCTTCTTAATTTCCTCTTTTGCTGTTTCATTACCTTCAGTCTCTAGTGCCTGCGTGTTTCACTTGTAATATTTTCACATAAGTCTCCTGAGATATATTATGTATTCCTTTGTGTTGAGTATCCAATTTAGGACCTTTATGATATGATTTTTCAAAATAATCTATCAGTGTTTTAATGGTTTATGTGTTCTCAGGTATTTTCCCGTAAAGTTCTAATTTACTAACAATAATCTGGCTTTTTTTGGTTGTTTTTAATAAACCCCTCAACAGGGATCTGTGAATGCCTGTCTAGAAAAGACCTCACTGCTTGATTTGTAGTATGGCATATGTTGATTTAGGCTGCAAGTATAAATACTTAGATCTGTTGCAGTGTTAACCCCAAGGTACTAAGTCCATAATTTTGATGAAGAGTGGATTGCTCGTTAAAAGTTTGTGGGGTTTTTTTATATATTTTTTTTCTTTTAAAAATTATTTGTGTGCAAGAAAGAAGAAGAAAAGAAAATTTTCCAGGACAATATTAATGCCCTCTCTTTTCCTGCAATGCCTGTCTCATTAACAACACACTTGCCAACATTTGCAGTGCATATGGCAAGGTCCTTATATAATATAATGTTGTTATTTATTTTTTTTTTTAACATTTTCTTCAGTAATACAGCAAGAGTACCTTGGCCACAAGGGCCCAGACAACAAGATCAAATAATCTTTAATTTTTCTCATGTGACTGTATGTTTTTATTGAACTGATGGTTAGGTTTTTGATAGTCAACTATTTAAAACTCCACGAAATTCTTTGCACATAACCAAAATATTCAACATTCTAGATTTAAAAAAAAGTCAGCAAGCCTGATGGACAGGAGGAAACTCTCTGTCCTGTGGGATTGCATATATGACTAGCATGCATATTGCATATAAGTCTTTAAAAATGCTGAAATTTGTCCATTTTGCCATGAGGCTTGTTCCACTTGAGCTAGCTGAGAATGTGATACTAGTAATTGGTAATTCAGCTGTGGTCCAAACGGTGTTGTCTATATATGGTTTTCTGAAATTTTTAAGTGTTTAAAAGTAGAGGTGAAACTCTGGAATCTTGGGTTCTATTCCAGGCTCTGGGAGTGAGCGTGTTCTGTGGGATGCTGACTTTTCTGCTTATTCCTTGTGTGATATCTCCCTGTCCCAATCTTCTTTGCCCTATTCTGAAAATTTTATCACAATCCTATTTTCCCCAAGTAAACAGTTTGTTTCTCACTAAAGGGCTTCTTATCTGACATCCAAAACTGCTGTGCAAAGAGGTTCTAACTAATAAATTGTTTATCCCAGTTTCTTTCATTGTTTGAATCCTTTCTAGCTTTTCACAGTCCTCTCTGCTGGCCTCAGGTTTCAGTCCACTCTCCTCGGTTTCACATCCAATTCTCTGTCACAAAAAGGATCCGTCCTCTCTGTGCTGTGCATTTCCACTGGCTCCTGTTCTGTCTTCTGTAGTTTGCCACCTTCACTTTTATGCTTCATTCTTCCTGGCTTCCCTCCTCTGAATTTGTTTTTTCCTTTCCTGCCTGTCTTCCTACCCATCTCAGACTTGGTCTCTATCCCAAACTCAAGATTGTGTTCACTGTGTCAACTGTATCAGCTTTTTTCCCACACTGCAGTTTTCTTTAGTCAAATTTTATTGGTTCCTCTCTTTTCCACCCTTTTGTTTATGTGGATAGCTTATGTTTTCATACTGAGAATAAATTTAGATGCCAGTGATCCATCCTGATAGTCAGGAAAACAAGCAGGCCTATCAAGAGATGAGCTTGACTTCACAGGGAACTCATGTCTGAGCTACAGTGCAAAATGGGATATGCAAGCAGGGGCAGCTGGGACAGGCTACAAAGGAGAAATTTAGAAAAAATTATCCTGGTATGTAGGGATGACATCAAGAGAGCCAATGCTCACCTAGAGATGACACAAGGGAGATCAAGGGCAGCAAGAAGGGTTTCTTCTAGTACTTGAGTAGTGAAAAGCAGGACAAGTAAAACACGAGCTTCTTTTGGAAAGTGATGTGTCATAGTGACAGTGGATACAGATAAGGCTGGGGTACCCTGATCCCTCTGTTCCTCGGTGAGTCATTGCCAGGCCTCTGTGCTTAGTAACAAGGGTTTGAGGAGAGCAACTACCAGCAGTGGCTGAGCATTCAGTTGGGGATTATTGAGAGACTTCAAATCCTACCAGCGCATGTGGCCAAATCACTGTGCCTGTGAATGCTGATAGAGCTGGCCAGAGTCACAGTGAGGTCCTTCCCCATCATCTTTGAAGCATCTTGGATACCAGAAGACCCTCCCAATGGCTGAACAAATGCATATGTTGCACCGTCCAAAAAAGGCCAAAATACAGCCCCAAGAGCTACAAACTGAATAGCTTCTTTTTTGTCCCTGGGAAAACAAGGACATGGGTGTTCTTGAAGCACATTTCTGGTCACAAGAAGAAGGAAGTAAGTGGGAGCAATCAGCATGGATTTATCAAAGGTAAACAATGCATGACGAGGCAGTTTGCCTTCTATGGTAAAATGACAATGTTTGGATGAGGGAACAACAGTGGATTTAATTTTCCTGGACTTCAGCAAGACTTTCAGCTCTGTCTCCAACAATATTCTCATATCCAGATTTAGACATTACAGATTGCTGGGGAACTAGATAATATAAAAGAGACTGGTTGGATGGATGGACTCAGAAAGAAGTGCTTAATGTGTCATACAGAGAGGTTGGTAAACAAGAGAGGTACTGCAGGGATTTGTCCCGAGTGGGTGATAAAGTGTGCTGTTGTGCTTGCAGGTGACACCAAACTGGGGGAATAGTTGCTGTGCTTGATGATGGGGCAGCCATTCAGAGGGACTTTGTTACTGTGAACACAAGGCCCATCTGGAGCTTTATTCAAGAACAACTGCAAAGTCCTACACCTGTGAAGGAGGAGCACCTTGCAGTGATACAGGTTGGGGACTGTCAGGCTGGAAAGCACGTCTGCTGGAGAAACCTGAGGTCCTGGTAGACAGCACTCTGACCATGGATCAGCAGCAGCATGCCCCTACAGAATCACAGAATGGTTTCCAGGTACCAATGTAAAGCACAGCACTGAGGGCTGCTAAGGAAAAGAAAAAAAAAAATCTCAGAGCCTATACAAAGGGACATAAAAGATCACCCAGTTCCAATCCCCCTGCCATGGGCAGGGACACCTTCCACTAGACCAGGTTCTTAAAAGCCCTATTCAGCCTGGCCTTGAACACTTCCATGGATGGGGCATCCACAATCTCGCTGGGCAACCTGCTCCAGAGTTCCACCACTCTTGCAGTAAAAATATCTTCCTGGTATCTTATCTAAACCTTCCCTCTTTCAGCTGAAGGCCATTCTCCCTTGCCCTATCACTATGTGCCCTTGTCAGAAGTCCCTCTCCAGCTGTCATGTAGACCCCCTTTAGGTACTGGAAGGTGCTCTGAGGTTTCACAGGAGCCTTCTCTCCTTTTTCTCTCCCTTTCCCTCTTGCTCTCCACAACCCCGACTCTCTCAGCCTAAGGAAAAGAAAGGCAACAACATCCTGAACTCTATGAGAAGGAACATAGCCAGCAGATAGAGGGAAGTGGTTGTTCCTCTCTACGTGCTGCTCGTTAGACTGCCTCTAGAGTGCTGTGCCCAGTTTTGGGACTCTCAATACAGGAAAGACATGGATCAATAGGAGTGAAGTTGGTGGAGGACTACCAAGATGATCAGAGAGCTGGAACACTTGTCCTGTGAGGAGAGGCTGAGAGAGATAGGTTTGTTTAGCCTGAGAAACAGGTGATTTCAGTGGGATCAAACAACAACATACTGGTTTTTTTGAGGGCATCACTGAGAAGATGGAGTCAGGCTCTGTACTGAGATATGTGGGGAGAAGACATGAGGCAGTGTTCATAAATTGAAACAAAGAAGGTTCAGACTGGATATAAGGAAAAACTCTTTCCATGGGGGTAGTCAAGCTGTCTAAGAGGTTGACCTGAGAAGCTGTGTAGCTTATGTCTTAGAGGTTTCCAGGACACAAATAGGTAAAGCTGAGCAACCCATTCTTACCTCATATCTGACTTTGAGCAGGAGATTGGACTGAGGGACATGTGGAGGTCCTTTCCAAGCTCTGTTATCCTGTGAGTCTACAGCTGTGGATCTTTAGTTCCCAGAAGCCTTATACAGGAATGGAATAAGTACAGGCAGAATATGTAGGTGGCTCAGCTGCAACGTATCAAAACAAAATCAGTAACAGTAGCATTACAGCGAGCTTGCCAAAAGCATCATTTGTATGTCAGGGTAAGCATTTTGCTGTCTCTTAGAAAGATGCATGTGAAGCTTAAAGCATACAAGTGATTAAACTTTTTGAAGAAAAATAACCTTTTGTAATGAGGTGAAAGTGTATTTTTGTGTGTCTTTCCTTGGAAAGAGGAAAAATATGTTTTGCATACCATGTAAATATTGAAGTAACTTTGACATGGACACCTGGCACAGAATGGGTCATCTTGAAAAGACTTTGGCAACTTAAACTGAAAAATGATTCTTCTACAAGGAAGTATGTGTCAGTCTTAAAAATTAGTGATCTCTCTTGGTCATTTGTCATGATGAATATGTAAATTTGTATTATGTGGCTCATAATGCATCATTTCAAGGTGGCGATTTTCTGACAAACTGTTAAATCAGTTGCAATCAATTCTGATTTCCCCCCCCACTGTCAAATATTATATACTAGTTCCCTCACATGATTATTGTTTCTTTCTGCTCTTTTCTGCCTCCCCTGCCACCTTTTCAGGGTGGGGAACAAATAAAGGAAGAGAAGTAGTCCTAAGATGTGAGGAGCCCAGGAACTGTTTTGGAAGACTTTTGGCTGAAAGTCTTCAAATCAGAAGAGTTGCCTGTAGCAGAGAACTACTGTGAAATAACAGCCTGGGTGTATACGTATATTTAAAATTTATTTTTCATTTTTGTTATTTAAGTATGAGCTGTTACATGAAGAATGATCTTTTTCTGAGGTTTTTGCCTCTTCATTTGTATTTGCTAACCCGTACTCTTTAGGTATCATCCCTAAAACAAATGGTGATTTCTGTAGCAAAGCATAGTTTCCAGTGAATCAACCACTGTATTTAGTTCCTTCAAATATTAGGTATTAATAAAGCATAATGCACATCATTTCTTTTCAGAATATATAACACAATAAAAATAAATACTTCAGCTGTTGGCCATTCTAGAACTTGATGAAGTTTGTGCTGCTACAATTGCTTTGTGGTATGGTAGCAATATTCTGAATGTAAATGCTTTTAAGGAGTGTGCTTTCATTATGTGTTTGCTTCATAATCTTATAGTAGCAAGATGAATAATTTTCTGTAATGTTAGGGAATTTCTTTTGTGAGACAGTTAATAGCAGTAAATATCACCATGACATTATTAATTCTGCACGCTACAGACTCTTTAGAAGCTTGTGGAACATTGCTGTGAATATCTTATGGACATCAATTCTGACTTGCTGTGAGTTAAACTCTTTGTTCAAAGCATTGCTCTTACAGAAGGTTTTATAAAAGAGCAGTAGGAATTCTCTTCCAATAACCTCCCAATGCTCATCTTTAGTTTATTATATTATTTATGTTGTACTTCACCATAATTTGTTTGCACAGTGACACAGTCACTTTTCAAGGTAAATCTGATTTGTATGAGCACCAATATATTTGTTGAGCTTTTTGGAGTTTATTTTTTGAAGGTGTTTTTGTGCATGTATGTAATAAATATTAAAGTAAGTATTTATCCAATACGCCGTGTATTGTAAAAATATTTGTTTTAATTGTTAATATATTCAATTATAAAAGTTTCTTCTTTAAATGCTTTGCCTCTAAGGAAATTTCTCTTGACCAAGTGTCAGAATGTGAGCTTTCAGATTGCCTGGAACCTTTGTCTTTAGCTCTGTGCCTCTATTTATGATGATAAAATATGTAGTATACCTGAAATATGTATACAGGTTTCTGACATGCTGTACTTAGCTGACATCTTGTCTGCTTTAGGTTGTTTGCTAAACAACTTCCTTTGTTTGACAATCAGTGCTCACACTGCAACAGCAAAAACTATTCCCTCTCAAGGATACAATCATCTAATGTGGATGTAATGTGTTGATGGATATTCTCTCTCCCCACCCCCCTTTTTTCTCCCACCCCAAGTTGTATAGAACCATTCATGGCAGGGCACCTTATGTCTTTAGTTTCTCTCAGCTGTCTAGGCAAGCATTTATTTCTTATTTAGGGCAAGATTTGAATATACAGGAGACAAACTTCAAGCATAATTGTTCTCCTTACTTTTGAGGGTTTCACTGAGACACCTTTGTGGTATTGTGCCATGTCTTAGTATGCTTAGATAGTTTCTGCCCTTCCTTTTTCTGTAGTCTGGGGTTTAGAATGACTTGTTCACAGTTTACAGTCTTCTTGATGCATGTCTTCACATTGCTGTTCAATAACTAAATCTGTTTCACAGTTATCTTGGGATTTGTTTTTTAACAGTACAGCATCCGACTTTTTGATCTGTCTATTGCTTGGGGTGTTTTTAAGTTACAGCAGCTAGGACAGCATGAATTACACCTTTTTCCTCATGTGGCCCAGTGGAGGCATTCAGTGGCGTTGAAAGATGTTCTCCTTGAGTTATTCTTCGTTGCAGATGCTTGCTCAGCAGTCTGGATTTTGGATGGAACTGCTAGACATTCTCTTTGCAGTGGTTTTTGTCTTTTAACTTCAGTGAGGTGGTGCTGGAATAGGTATCAATACTCTGAAGTTTGCTCTGCCAGGCTGTAAAGATTGATGGCAATTTTGGTAATACGGCAGTTTACGTTACACCCTATGACAATATTTTCAAATTCTGCAGATATAAGCTTTGTGTACTTCCTAGGGAGCAGGGGATATTCCCTAGCAGGTTGTTGATGTTTTTTTCTGATGTCATTTTTTTTTCAGAGGCAGCAGGATCCTTGTAATGCGTGTGAGAAAGCCCTTTTATCCTTCTTCACTTAATTACAACAGATAGTGCTCTTACAGATGAGGGATTCAGTATAAGTAGAGCAAAGAAATGTTGGTCTCTCAAGGAGTCAGGCATATATATGAGATACAGAGAGATCAGCATGATTTAAAATGCTTGTTTGATTTTCCTATACAACATACTGCAGCGTCATGCATAGGTAATGTTAATAATTCTGCAGATTCTGTGTCTACAGAAGAGCTGGGAGAAC
Organism: Falcunculus frontatus; assembly: GCA_013398115.1. Taxonomy (NCBI): domain Eukaryota; kingdom Metazoa; phylum Chordata; class Aves; order Passeriformes; genus Falcunculus; species Falcunculus frontatus. Next base: position 1,361,981 of record VZRV01008896.1, on the reverse strand, counting down.
ATGGTCTGTATTCAGTTGCTTGCTCTTGAGACCCTTCTGTATGCGTGCACAAAATCACTCACAGTTTATCCTTAGGCACACTGAATATGTCTAGTTGCTCCAAGCTATTGGGACAAGAATAGGAAATATCCCAAGTACTGAAATGTGACATAGGGTCATAAAACCATGTGTTGAGATGTAACAGGATATGCTGGTATCTCTTCACCAGAGATGTTTTGATGATAGACTTTCCAAGGAATGAATTTGAAATACTGTTTTACAGAGCATTGGTTTTTGCTTACTTCCAAATCCAGTGTTTCCTGAAGTCCTGCAGCGGATGAGATCCTGCTGTCCTTGCTTTGCAGAGACAGTCACAACTTTGTGACCAAATGTATTTTCAGTTAAGACTCCCAAGACTGTGCCTTTCATGGCACATGTTCTTATGTAGCTTAGAGTGATGTAGTGAGTACATCTACTATTCCAAGTGTATCAGTCTCAGGTTTGCTGTTTGAGTGCTGTGGCTCTTTGGGGTGGGCTTTTTCATTCTTCACAAGAATAGAAGGGGAGCTGTGACATTTGTATGCCTGCTAAGTGGATTGGTTAACTGCATGCATGTCCCCAGTGTTGGTTTGTTCACAGTTAAGAGGTTTCACCTGTGTTTAAAATATCCTTTTATCCAACTTTTTATGTCAGGTGGATATCAGTTGTCATTAGGGAAAAGTTAAGTCTATTTTATCTGTGCTTGTTGTTGATGTGACGTGTATTTCCCCCCACCCTATCTGATCTTTGATTGGTCTTTTTATATTTGTTAACTTTGGGGATCCCTTTTGTAGTACTTTGGCCTGTCTGATTCCAGGTTTGCTTTTGCTTACATAACATCCCGCTTTCTCCAGTGGAGAGCCCTTTTCTTAGAGGAGAGGTTTGGAAGATGAGCATAAAATTGACTGTGGTACAATATAGTACAGGTTTTCAGGTATTTTCAAGTCATGCCATGCTGATTAAGGTGTTGGTATGATACCCTGAATATCATGGAGTCATAGAATGGTTTGTGTAGGAAGAGACCTTAAAGATCATGCAGTGCCAAGCCCCTTGCCGTGGGCAGGGACACCTTCCACTAGACCGTGTTTCTCAGAGCTCCCTCCAGCCTGGCCTTGAACGCTTCCAGGGATGGGGCATCCATGACTTCTCTGGGCAACCTGTTTCAGTGCCTCACCACCCTCACAGGAAACAATTTCTTTGTATTTTCTGATCTAGATCTACTCTCGGTTTGAAACCATCCCCCGTTGTCCTGCCAGTACACGCTCTTGTCACGAGTCCCTCTCCATCTTACTTGCAGGCTCCCTTCAGGTGCTGGAAGGCACCAATTAGGTTACCCTGAAGCCTTCTCTTTTTCAGGCTGAACAAGCTCAATTCTGTCAGCCTTTCCTCGTAGGAGAGGTGTTTTGCTATAGATTGTTTAGAAAATTAAATGATTAATCTTGGCCTTTTGATTTTATAGATTTATATGACTAATTTTTTATGTTTTCGAAAATCTGAGCTAGTAAATGGAGGTTATACCATGGAGGTGTACCATCAGAAATGTTAACTAGGGTATCAATTACATGGTTATATTTGAAAATAAGTGGGAAAAATAGTAAGCGGAATTGTATCTTGTTTATTTCAGAGTGCTGTCTTGAAGGTGTATGCAGATTCTGAACAGCTTTTACTCTGAGTCAGGCCTTTTGACTTTCTTCATGTTTATGTAGCTAATATAAATACAGAAGGACTTTTTCACAGTTCTTAAATTTGCATTTAAATATATTTCCTCGTGATGCTGATGTGAAATGCTACAATATGGTCCTACTGTGTTAGACAGCAAAGGTGCATCCTGCGTGTTCATGAAAATTGTTTCCTGCTGAGAAGTTTGTAAATAGTGGGTAAAACTCACTGGCAACTGCAAGTTAGACATATTTAGCTAGTTCTTTATTTCTTAAAGGGGTTTACTGTGATCTGACTTCTAGGACAGTAAAGAACTGCTTGTGTACTTAATGTTCTCTGTGCCATTCTGTTACTCAAGAGCTCCTTGAAGTCATAAGCAAACAGGGAATCTTCCGATTGATAACTTTTTGTTAGTGGCTTTTCTCTTGAAGTCTTCTACAGTTGTGTAGTATTTAACTTCTTACCTTCCCTGGCAGAAGCAACCACAATAAAATTGATTAGTTATCTGGTTTAAGCATATCTTATTGAGGAAGGTAATAGTTTTGACTGTTCTTTTTGAAATCATTAGTACTGTGAAATGGAAGCATTTGGAATGTTCCTTTGGACAGTTCTTTTCTTGGTTGTTGCTTGAAAATATTTTATTAATATTGTGTTTATTAACTCTCATCACCTGGTGTTGAAGGGTACCTAGAGCTCGGGGCCCTTAGATTGCGGCTTTTTTTTTTTATTCTTATGTTAGGTCAAATTTGATTGTAGATAAAAGAGTGCTGTGAACTGTGGATTCCCATCTGAGAATTCTTCAGCTGTGCTTGGATATGCTGTGTGAAGACTTACTGTTATTTTGAAGGTGGATAGTCCCAGGTGTGCAGTTAGTATGCGCTAACAAAATAATACACTGTGACAGCATTTAAGAATAATCAGTAGTAAACCAAAATGGAATATTGTCATTTGAACTGATTTCCAATGACACTTTTACTATTACAGGTGCTATCTTCCCTTAATTGCACTAATTACATATGTGTAATTGGTGACAGCACATATTGTGTGTAGAGAAAAGATATTTGGGAGGCAGACTCATTAGTTCTTGAGGGTGCATTCTGAGCTTCAGCAAAACATTTTCTCTCTGGTCTATCTTTTATCTTGCACTTTTTCAGCTTTAGACTTTCTATTTCCTGATGGAAACGTATGAAGTGTAGTGACAAGTTTGTCCTTCTTTATCCAGTAGGCTCTCTAATGAGTTCGATGATGGACAGCACTGATGTCAAACTGTATCTCTGTAAAACTAAGTGTAGAATGAAAGCTGCTACAAATTTTGCTTGTATATCAGGCTTAAGATTACATATAATTTTTTTTTTAACATTGTCTCAATGTCTTTTCTTTCATGCTTCCCAGAGTTCTTCCATGTACTAGCTTTTCTTTTACTACTGTCCTCTTACTGGGATCAGGATTTAGCAGAAACCCCTTTTTCATGAGTGTTTGAGTACTGCCTTGTTTTCTTTGCTCGGTGTCTGTCAGCATCTCTTGACTGAGGGGAAAGGATGATCTGTGGTTAAATAAACCTGCTGTTATAAAAGAAAACAGAAGTGATGCTCGGTACAATTTATGAAGCTCTTTGCTGTTTGAAAACTGGGTTATATGTTTAGTATAGATTAAACATATCTGTATTATATGCATATAGACATATGTATATACAAAACTATATAATTATGCTAGATTATGCTGGTCATGTAGGGTCACTTGTACCACAATCACTGGGTAGTGTAGGGAAACCTGACTTACTACCAATATATACTTGCTTTGGGAATGAATGAAGCACTTTTTTGTGGAGTCTTTAAGCCATAGTAAATTCATTGCAGTGTCTGTCTGCTCTCCTTCATACATTATAAACTGAAAGAGAGAAAAAGATAAAATTTATCATGATTAAAAATCAACATGTAACTTTTAAAATGATATTTGCTTTTTATCCCTAAGTAGGAAGGATATATGTATAATTTTCTAAAAATTTTCTTCATAAATTAAGCATGAGAGGAGTAAGAAAGTTACTATCCATTAGCCAATCCTGTAATAAAGTAGGAGGTAGGAAAAGAACCACTTCAGGAGGAGCACTGAAATGTACATTTGAAGGAATGGTGTCTTAATATCATGGTATTTTAGTCAGTTTGTGGTGAAGCCTGCTCAAGGAAAAGATGTCAAAAATTTTTCAAATACCATTAACTTAAAAGACCTGAAACCTCTCTGAAATGAAATGTACTCTAATAGTAGTACATGTTTTTTACTCTAACATTTAGGCTCCGTAAAATTTGGTGTGTAGGATCAAGGAATATATTCAAAGGCATTTTCTGTAGCACTGAATGACATAAATTGCATGGGTTTTCTGTATAATATTTATACTGATGGAGTTATATTTAATATAAATTTTCAGCTTCCTTCATTATCAGGCACCTATCAGACGTTGCAGGAAGGTGTTTCAGATTGTGTTATTGAAAATCCCTGACCACTTCTTTGATTTTAATTGCCAGGATCTTAAATTTGATAGTCTTCTTGACTTTGTTTGAAGATTTGTTTGAAGATCCACCTTTGCTTAACCTGTCTTATAAACATGAACATTTACCGTGTCTGATAAACATGAAGCTGCACCGCTCTCTCTCCTCAAGGGAAGCAGTGTTATGTGTTCCTTTTTTTTCTCAGCTTCCTGGTTGCTGAACGCTGCTTGCATCTGTTCGTAGCCTTCCCACAGAGGAGCAATGGCAGCAGTACAGAATTGATACTATCTCTGAAATCTGCACAGCTGCTGGGATGGTTCTGTGTCGCAGCAGTGAGGTTGACCACAATCTTGTTAATGCACTGCTACTTGACCAGTCAGTTAATAAAAGCAGAGTCACTCAAGCTGATCGATGACAGACTTTGGAATGAAGTGCTACGATTTTTATTTGGTTCTTGTTTGGAAGGCTTGAAAGGAAAGATGAAATTATGTATGAATTCCTAGTATAATTTCTCTAGCAAAATCAAGCCATGTGCTCACTGTGGGTAGGTTTGAAGAACTTGCCTTTTTCAGAAGGAGGAAAAAAATGAAGAAGGAAAAGGGTGAGGCATCTAAGGCACAATAGAAAATGTGGTTTCTTTCTTTTACTAAATGAATTTTCTCAATTCATACATAGAGGATTTTTAGTAATTCTGTTGGTGTTGGTATTTCTTGTATGTGTTCACATCTCTTTCAATATAAATTTCTCTGACTGTAAATGACTTGAGTAATGGTATTTGTAGGGGTAGCTGGAATTTGCAGTGGATAGTAAGGTGTATATTTCTTAATTTTTGAAAAACTTTACCGGCTTTATGTCAGAACTTTGATAGGATGAATTAAATACCACAGTTTAAAATGATCCTGCAAAATTAATAGCAAGGCTCCCTAGCTTTTTTTATATAAATATGAACTAGAAACAGGTAAGATTTTTTAAATTGGCTTACAGCCACGTTCCTTTGTGTTGTGCTTTCAACATCACAGTTGTTTTTCAGTGACATGTATAGTACTGTCTTTCTTCTTCTATGAAGATGGCTGATTTTTTTTTTTACTGGGACTGTCAAACATTGTTCATAGTCTTGTCTTTTGGTAGGATAGACATTCACTTTTGAACTAATTACTTCAACTGGTAACAAATAATCATGAGGCTGTACTGCACTAAAAACTTCCTTCCTCAAATTCAAACCCAGGTTTGGGGTTTTTTAAATTTTGTTTTTTGTCCTGATTTTAAATGAAGGGGGTTTGCCAGCATTTCAGCTTGTTATTTCTTCTGTACGTTGACTGTATTCTCATTTAACAACATTCTTAATTGGGCTTTCCTGACAGCTTTTTTCCCAGTCTTTTCATTCATTAGCCTATGTCTACAGAGAGTGTTCTTTCTGTGTGATTTTCTTTCCTTTAAATTTTCTCATTCCTTTGGTTAAATTTCTAAACATGGTTAATACTTTCTTCTTTTTTTTTTTTTTTTTTTTTTTTTTTTTTTTTTTTTTTTTTTTTTTTTTTTTTTTTTTTTTTTTTTTTTTTTTTTTTTTTTTTTTTTTTTTTTTTTTTTTTTTTTTTTTTTTTTTTTTTTTTTTTTTTTTTTTTTTTTTTTTTTTTTTTTTTTTTTTTTTTTTTTTTTTTTTTTTTTTTTTTTTTTTTTTTTTTTTTTTTTTTTTTTTTTTTTTTTTTTTTTTTTTTTTTTTTTTTTTTTTTTTTTTTTTTTTTTTTTTTTTTTTTTTTTTTTTTTTTTTTTTTTTTTTTTTTTTTTTTTTTTTTTTTTTTTTTTTTTTTTTTTTTTTTTTTTTTTTTTTTTTTTTTTTTTTTTTTTTTTTTTTTTTTTTTTTTTTTTTTTTTTTTTTTTTTTTTTTTTTTTTTTTTTTTTTTTTTTTTTTTTTTTTTTTTTTTTTTTTTTTTTTTTTTTTTTTTTTTTTTTTTTTTTTTTTTTTTTTTTTTTTTTTTTTTTTTTTTTTTTTTTTTTTTTTTTTTTTTTTTTTTTTTTTTTTTTTTTTTAGTGTACTTTTCCAGACTTAATCTGCACTTAATTTTAGTTTCCTTAAGCTGGTTTGATTTCAAATCCCTTTTGACTGCATCATCACTAATAAAGTGGACCATTGTCTGTTACTGAGGACAGCTGGCACAGATTGAGATTTGTCATTTCTGTTAATCTTTCAGCCTTAAAACAGGTAGCTGTGTGTGCAGTACTGTTGGAAGTTTTCCCAGCCATGTGATAACCCTCAGATTGTTCCCAGAGGTTGGGAGAGTGCAGTTGGCCTTTATCAAAAGTATTTCAGGACTTGTTCTAACATGATGATTTGCATTTCAGTGTCTGGGAAGTTTCAGTCATTAATATATTGGTGTAACCTTTAAGGTTAACTTTTGTAAAGGCAACAGTCAAGCCAGTTACCAGCTAGAGATTAAGTCAGTTTTATTTGTGATCTGCTTCCTAAAAGGCCTACTCTGTGAATCATTAATATTAAATCTTAAGCTTTGAATGATTCTGCTAGCTGTCTAGAAAAAAAAACCAAACCATACCCAACAACCAAAAAAAAAAAGAAATAAACAATCTCAACAGTCCCTCCAACTCCCTCATCCACTTAAATTTCTGGTTTAGTAGTTTTTAGGAGGTTTACATTTTCCTGCTCACTGTAACTTCCCCATTCTGATGGTTTGGCTTCTGTTGCATTCTGTATTTCAGAACAGATATAGTAATCTTAAGATATTCAAGACAAGATTTCCTGCTCCACCTTATATATCTGTCCTCCCTGGGCCAAGTATGCCTTCTCACAGGATGGAGTATCCCACTAAATGTGTTTTGTCAGTTGAGTTATATTTTTGTTTACTTTCTGAGATTCCCAGCTACCCTTGTTTTTATTCTCATAGTTCTTGTGCTAGTTTACTGAGAAGCAGAAATTTACAAGGAAGCTCTGAAGATATTCTACTGTTTGCTACCTGCTCCTCCCTGTGACCCTTTAGCTACCCACGCTTGCCACTCATTCCTTTGGAGCTGTGATCTAGGTTGCCATTTGTAAGTCTTGTTATTTTATTAAAGAGGACAGTCTTTGCCTTTAATTTGCTCACTGATGATTTGAATGACAGCAGAGTTTTAGCCTGCCAGGCTGGGAAGCACAGATGGCACTTCACATGGCTGAGAAAAAGTGGAACTCTGGGGAAAAGAAGCATATGTTTTCCTGGATTTGAGAGAACTAAAAGAGGTCCAGTGCTTGAAGTGTTTTTCCAAATTTTCCCCAAATTTGCACTACACATGCAGTAGTTCAATGTATTAGCAATGTCACTCTAGCATACATGAAACTTTGTAAAGTGAAAAATCTAGGGCTGCAGACACTGAACAACAGTGATGTGTCTTCCAGGAATAATGGGGTGTGTCAGCTAGGGCCATGTAAATAAAAGGGAAAAATGAGTCAAGTGGTTGGGCCAGTGTCTTGAAGGAGAGGAACAGGAAAGAACTTGACAACGGTGCAGTGTTGCATAGGTTTATTACCTTCTGAGTCACCTACCTCCTGGCAAGTGGATAGGTTAAAAATGTATTTATATTTGGGATGTTATTTTATACCTTAATTCTTAATATGGTCCTTTAATATGTCCATGAAAGAAGTCAGGGGATTGTGTACTGTTCTGTGTACTGCATCAGTTTTCTAGAGTGTTCTGAGTTCGTGCCTTGAGAAACCATTATGTGTGAAAATTTCAGTATCATGAAGGGACTTTGTACCTTAAAGCAACTATTTTATATTTTCTTCTGTAAACGATAAGCACTTAATGATACTGAATTTTGTTCCTGATTTTTATTTGTGCTGTTAAAAATGGTGTACTCTTAGAACAAGGTCAAAGTGGCAAAGTACTGTGTGTGACAAAGAAAAACAAGTGCGGGGAGATCTTTGTCTTTTATGCTTATTTTGACAAATGTTGGGGAATAATGCTCCCAGATCTGGCTTGACTGAAAGTGGAATTTCGTTGACCAGCTGTATGTCCTTCTCAAAGCAGTGTTAATCAAAGCTTGTTTGAAGGGGAACCTCCTCTACAAAATTGAACTGCAGAAAGAATCCTGTGCACTTCTCTGCAAAACAGATAATTCCTGGGAGCTTCTTTTCTGTGCAGTAGTAGTTTGATGATTTGACTTTGTACCTTGCATATGCCAGCTTTTTTAGCTCTTGGCAGTAAGGAATCTGAAGAAAAAAATGCAACAAAACTGAATCCCAAACCATTATATAATGTGTACAGAAAACCCTATATGATTTTTTTTTTAATATATACAGTAAAAAGATTAGCTTTCCTTCTGTCTCTGTGGGATGTTTTTTCTTTGCATATTTGTTTAAGGAAATTTACTTAGTACCAGCGACTAACAATCCTACCACACAGATGGATTGATGGGTAAAAGAGAAATGAAGTTCAGTTCTTCAGTTATATACCTACTTCTCCATCAGAAACATACATTATTTCTTAAAACTGGAAAAATCATGTTCTGAGCCTCACTTGGGCTTACAGAAGGAATAATTTTTCTTTTTTTTTCTTTACCAGTTTACTGATTTTGTTGTTTGTTTGTTTGAAGTGGTTTTGTTGTTTAAAATGGATTCTTTTCATGCAGTGTTCTCCCTGACATAGGTTCAGTCACTTCTCTGCCAGCTGCTTGAAACTGTAGAGCTGGCAGTGGGATATGCGGGTGACTTTACTAAAAAGCTGATCTGTGTGCTTCAGAAATTGCTTGTACTAGAGAAGGTAGGATTATCACACTTAGTAGTAGATTTATGTCTTTGGAGTAATAGAAAATGTTTAATAAATTAAGAAAAAAGATTGCAAATTCACATACTTGAGCACTGATGAGAACTCCTGATGTAACCACACTGGGGATCAGAGGTGGATTGCTGCCGTACGACCCAACTCCTGATCTGCTTCCTTCTCAGGTGATGTGACTTCTCGAGAGTAACATGATTCCAAACCACACCAGCTGGTTTCTAGCTTTTAAAAACAGATTGTTAGGACCAGCCAATAAAGCATTCATTGATTTACATTTAGATTTGCATTAGCTCTGATCACAGTCACACTCAGAAAAGAGCAAGTCATTTGGATAAGAAAGAACCGTTAGTGTGATTAAGCTGAGCTTGCTGTCTTAAAGGAGAAAGAATTTGGTGAGTAAGACCTAGGAAGAAATAGGAATAGTCTTTATTGGGTGTGAGGGCATATATGGGAGAGAAACATCTGAAAATAAATAAATTTGAGGCATAAATTTAAGAACAAATCTTTTTTGAAAATCAGAGGATGAGGTCTGCTCTCAGTAATGGAGAGAAAGAAACTCAATGGTTCAAGATGATGTTTTATATATTTATGTAAGAATACTGTTTAAGATGATAAGGTTAATCCTGGACTCAGAAATTAAAAATGAACATTCAAGATTTCTTGGTATTAGAATGACAGAAATCTCTGGGAAAGAGGGTAGAGCAGACAAGAAAATATTTGATTGTTATTTGTCATAAAGTTTTCAGTTTTACAAATTCTGTTCTTTGGAGCTACCACTGGTATCCTGGACATATCTGAAGGGAATATTTATTGTTTTTATTTTTTGTCTTCTTGGTGCATAGTTTATCGTCTTCTGAAGCAGAGACAATTTGCCATTCTCTAAAGGTGGAATTTTGAGTGGTGTGTCTGATTTGTCCTGTGATATTGGGAAGGTAGTCCTGACCTGGCATGTGAGTCTAGTGTCTGTGTTCAAAGTTAAATCAGTTTGCCCTAGTCAAATGGAGAAGGGATGGGAGAAGTGTTTACATTTTTTCTTCCTCCTTGCTGCAACCCTCTGTATTCCTAAGGTGGTGTAGGTATTTTCATCTAACACTTCTGTAGTTGCAAGCACTTAAAGTGTGGCGTCCTTGAATTCTATTATCTTGCTCTTGTGCTTTCAAATTTCGTGTCTTTTTAGAATTCAACTTAAATTACATGAAAAATGTTGACGAGATGTTTTGGATTCGGTTTTGGTTGGAGTCTTGTAATGCAGGAGACTGTATTGAACACTGCAAATGTTATTGAATCCTTTATAAGAATATGTATTTTTTATAAATAGATTAAAAAAAAAAGAAAAAAGGTAGTGACTAGTCTATGTACACCCAGCAATTAAAAGTCAGAATTAAACATAAAACTAAAATTTCCTATCTGTAAAGTCACTTCATGACCTTTATTTCCAAAAAGATCTCTGCAAGAGGGCAAATTTATCTGCAAGGAACCACTGTCTAATTAGTGATATTTGTGAATAGTGTTGAGGTGATCGAAAACACAAATGCAAAGATTTTTTAAAATGGTTTCAGTTTTTACATTATAAATAGCATTCAAATTTCAGGGATTTATCAGCAATAGTAGGCTGTAAGATTGAAACTTTTTGGTAGTTTTGAATGTTTCAGAGGAGGCTGACTGTTTCAAGATAGTCTCAGTTTATGTAAAATGACTGTATTCTTTTTATGGAACAGTGGGAAAAAACCCAAAGAACTTTATTTCTGTCCTCTAAGTGATAGCTTTCTCTAGGGCATGGTGATTTGCCCAGCCTGGTAGGACCGGAAGGCTTTTTGGTACTGCTCGCAATTCTATTGCTTACAAATAAATCAACTTGTAAATTTAGCAATAGTTCTTTTCATTATATGAAATGTAAATGTTTCCACTTCATGTTTACCATGAGCCAATCTGTCTAAATTTTATTTTTTTCCATACATGTGGCTCACCTAATGTGCTACCTTCCACTTGTTAATGAGGTTGGGAATGTGAACTTGTAAGAACGTACATCATAATGCTTCATACAGAATTAAGAGTAACCATCATTCTGGACCATGCTCTGATGGGTTCCATGTAGGGCTGCCTCTTGGAACATGTGGGCTCCGTATTTTGTTCTGCTGGGCTTCTTGAGTCACCTTCAGCTGAAGGTTTCACCTCTCCATTTTTGTGAAGCAGGCAGTGTAACCGATTTGATGAGAGCTACAATAAAAGGACAAGTTTATTTTTTCTGCTTTTACTTTTTATACATAGAGTAACTGTGTTGTATTTTTTGGTTTGAATTTCTGAGATACTTTATCACAGCAAAAGCTATAACCTTTTCATTGAGTGCCTTAGCCAAAGTATACCCAAACTATCAATCTCGAATAGAAGTGAAAATTGGCTATCTCCCTGTTTCCCTCAGGCATTCCATTTTTGGAAGTTCATGGGCTCTGACTTTGTAGGTGCTGATTACTTTAAATAATTTATTACATGAATAGGAAAACACAGAACTCAGATTTTTTTTTATCACTGTTGCTGCTTTTGAGAGGTTTAGAGTTGCCAGTTCACCTTGTTAATTTAACAGTACAGCTGCTGAAGCTTTTCTTTGAAATAAAAAATCACTTAGTTTTCTTTCTAAAAAAAGACTAATTTGGCAGAATTCTCATTGCAGTAAAAGTCACTTATCTGAAGCATTTATCATTTTTTTTATTCATTCCTATTCCTGGTACTATTGTTGCTTTAATTGGTTTCCTGTTTATTTTTTTTTTCTTGCTTTCATTCCTTTCCTTGAAGTGAGGTTCACAAATAAGCTTTTTCATCAACCAATTTATTGCTGTTTCAGAGTCTGATAGTGCAGATTTGATTGCTTTTCTGTTAAATGGCCAGGAATCAACGTTTAGTTCAGTAGTGCACTGCCATTCTGAATCAGTGAGACCACTGTTAGGAAATGATGTAGTTACTCCATGCCTGATAACCCCAAAACAAGATTTTGTTTTAAACAGTAGTTTCTTTATTGAAAGAGTTGTCAAGCACTCTTAACAGGCTGCCCAAGGAAGTTGTTCAGCCTCCATCCCCGGGTGAATTTAAAGGATATGCAGATGTGGCTCTTAAGGACATGGTTTAGTGGTGGGCTTGGCAGTGGTAGATTTACAGCTGGACTTGATCTTAAAGATCTTTTCTAATCTAAATGATTCTGTGATAAAAACTGATGATCTTTTCCTCTTCTACTTTCAGAGAATTACCTATGCTTCAAAATGAAAGTGAGGAAGAAGAATCCCCAAAAGTATTAATTTGAACAATAATTGTTGCTTGTAAGTACTTCTCGTTCTTTGCAATGTTGCCTTCACAACTGAAAACTGCTCTTCTGTTGATAAGTCTTTGTTAGCTGAAAAAAGGAAACTTTGCAAAAGAGGGGTCAAGTGCCTCACTTTTGTGTCAGACCACTGACAAAATTGGGTCAATCAGACACCTGTTTCACCTTCCGTTTCTTACACCTGTTTTTCTCCTGTCTCCTCCTTTCCTCTCATCTGTAAAAAGAGAAATTCTTTGTTAGGTTCATTATCATTTGTCTTATGTACAAAATCCTGTATTTCTTTGGCAGTATTTCTGGGCCCTTTCCATCTGCAGATATTACATGTATTTCTCAGGGATAAGCTGTACTTCTGCAGAGGCTGGGCATAGGCCCTACTCCATGAAATTTTTCAAGAGTTATAAGCAAATAAGCTGTTGTGGGTGGTAAGTATTGTGTGCTCTTGGATGTCCTAGATCCAGTGCTAGTTAATGCTTTATATTCTTATGGTTTTGAAGGCCTGGGCAAGTACCATAATAGTGATGTTTGAGGACACTTTTTAAAATTTAAATAAAACTTAGCAGAAAGGTAACTCTCTTCATTTTGAGAAATTGCTTAAAGAATGAAGTGAACTTCACTGAAACATGAATTTGAGTCTGAACTTGGAAACCAAGCATATTATGATATTATTCTTTTTTTGATGCAACTGTAGAAAAGACTGTTATGATCAGTATTCTTAATTATGATAAGAGTTGTGAAAATTTCTTAAACTTTCACAATTGAATAAATTAGACTAAGAGTTCAAGCAAATTTGTTGCAGATTAGACGTTTTTACAGTGCCCCCAACTTCACTACTGGTTGTCAAGCTGGCGACATCTAAAGTGCTCTCAATTATTTTGATTTATTTGTGCACTTATAACTCTAGAAGTACTGTGTTATTGTAAGAGTTTAATGAATGGTTAATTAAAAAAAAAAAAAAAGAAGTGGGATTTCTGATAATGTTCTAGGGACCTTCTGGCCAGGACACAACAAAGAATATGGTGATAGCTTTCCAAGCGTCCAGTGTTCAGGTAGGTGTCTTGAAACTGGGTTAGCTGTCGTAAATACTTCCCATTGGTGAGAAGACTTGTTTCCATTTCCTGAACCCAGCTTTCTTCTCAGTCTCACTCCTACTGAAACGAGTTAAGTGGTTTATCTCACAAATCCAGAGAAGAGGTGGCTAATTTTTTTTCTTGGCTTTTGAGTTGAGTCAGCTGAGACAGCTGTTCAAAGAAGTGCCCAAGTGGTGCAGAAGAAGCAGAGGGACTCTGCAGGCAGGAGCAAATAGTGTGGGAGTGTAACCCATCCCTTTAGGCAGCTGCCAGTCGGTGGATTTGTCCAGCGGTTTGCAGTAATGCTCTCTTGAAGTTGTTAGGCTGGGAATACATGATTTGACTTTGGAGATGAGCAGGCTTCTGTGGAAGCTTTAGACTGGAATTGGCTAATCTTGCCAGATCCCTCCCAGCCATTGCAGATGGTAGGAATAGTTTATTGGTATGGAATAGAAACAATGATTCAGAGGGAAGCAATCTTAGCCAGTAACTAGGAAATCTGTAATTGTCTTCCCCACACCCCACCCTCCAGCTCTCCAGCCCCATGTGTAGTATCTGTGTGCTTCAGGCTCTGAAAATGAACGAAAGGTAGAAGAATTTCCATGACTTCTCAAAACCTCACTTTAGTCAGAATTGGCTGGTCCCTTGTACATGATGTTGTGTAATACAACAATTTGTATCTTGATTTGCAGTTTTGTAAATTAAAATTTGTTTCTTTGTGCATTATACATGCAGGCATGCATATGTAATTACTTACTTTTGTGCTTCTGTTGCTCTGTGTTCACACTAACTTGGTTTGTCCGGAAGCTGTAGTGATGGTTTGACTGTCTTCAGCAGAGTTGCGTTCCTTCCTTTAGCAAGAATGAGGCACAGTGGTTGAGAACTGCATGAAACCTCTTCTTGCCTTTTCTGCTTGGTTTGTGTGGGAGGGTAATTAAAAGGATTTGTGCAGGTCTATAAACTGCAGTGCCTGGAGCTATAGTTAAGCCCGTGGTTTGGTATATGCATTGCTCAACTACTGAGAGAAATTGAGCAGTGGAGGAAAGCTGATTTGAGCTTAGGGTCTAGGTAAGATCTAGGTAGTGCTGGTGGGTTGAGACAAGTAACTGAGCACTTGAGTGAAGGCGATATCTTTCCCATATTACTTGATTACGCAATCCATGGATTGCGTTGGATTCCTGCTTCCGGTCAGATTTTGTAACAAGCTGCATTTGGAATTATTTTCTGCTATCATAGTCTGGCTTGGGAAAACTGTATTTCATCCATATACTTATTTAATATTTTTTCCTGACTCTTTTCACGTATAAAAACGTTTCCATGGTACTCTTTCCCTTTTTTTTCCTAAATCATGTTTCACACTTAGTCTAATCCATTCCATCTGTGAACTGCTGTTCTGTAATTTGTTAAGAAAGAAAGATCAAATCGACATTTTTTTATTGCATTCTAAAACACTTTCTTATCCTTTCTTGGATATTCTGTAAGTTACATTAATCTGTGATAGGCTTTTCAAGATATACAGGCCTTTTCCAGAGATTAGTTTATCTTGAGTTTTGTTTATTGTAAGGGCACCTAAAATCTCTGGTAGATATTCTCTGTTTCTATATATCTAAATAGATCAGTGTATGAATCCTGATGGAAAATACCTTTTCAGAAGGATATGTTGCTGATTTAGCCCTGACATTTTATCAGCATTGTCCCTTTGTGGTTCTGGAGTATCTATGATCTTACTTACTGCTTTACCCCTTGCCTGAGGATCAGCAAAGTCTGTTTCTTGTTCTAATGTTCAGCTTCAGTCTGCTCTTCTATCCTGGTAGGCATTTAGCTTGGATTCTTCTTTGAAAGATTGCTTCTTGCTCCTCTGTCTCTCTGAACTATAGTCTTTATTAAAAGTGTGTTCTAGATAAGTCAGTTCTGATACAGCAGCGCAGTCTTTTATGTTATTCTTTTCAAGAAAAGAGGATGCTAATGGATCCATTGACACACGTTTGCTGCAGTGAGAGATGATACCAGGCTGAGACACTGCAGAGAGGTTGGAAGATTGGAAGAGAGTTTAGCATGAAATTAGAATGACCAGGGAAAAATGGGATTCAAGCCATTAAGGGCAAACTTAAAATACTGCTTTTAAATTAAAGGAAAAGGAAACAGGCAAGTGCAGGATAAGGAATGGCTGAGAGTTCTGAAGAAAGAGATTGAGGGTTAAGAGCTGACCTTAAATCAAGAGTATCATGCACAAAAAGTAGTTCTGAAAATGTAACATCACACCAGGATGAGTAAATGAAAGTGCTGTCATTCAACACTGTAAAACTGATGTCTCTCTGCACAACCTAGAAATGGAGTCAACTAGGTCATTGCGTCCAATTTGGAACCATGCACTTAATACATGCAAACAAATCAAAATTACCTTGCCAAATTGGAGAGTCCAGAAGAAAATAGTATTGAAAATATAACGCTCGATCCAAGACCTGCGAGGAGAGGTTGAAATAATAGGAGGGTGATTAAAGGGCTTACATTTTTACCAGCAGAGATTAATGCATTGAGGTTTGTGAAGCGCTGCAACAAACTGGGAGCAGCATATGTTTGTCCTTGGAAGTTCATAAAATGTAGTCAGACACATATGAGCATTTGTGATCTCCTCTTAGAGGAGAGGAGTGATTTAATAACCTTCTGATAACCTTACTACACTTTGTAATTTAATGTCTAGTTTCTAGATGTTTGATGGCTTGGTTTGGTTGGTGGTTTTTTTTGTGTTTTGGTCTTTCCTCCCTTAATTGTCTATTGCTTTTGTGAATGAAGCATAAGGAAAGCAGCTTTTTGCAAAAGATACTGAGAAGCAGCATAGGATCTCTTTTTGCATATTGCAGTGTTTTTTATTTCAATTTTTTTTTTAGCTTAAATGCTTCTTCCTATGAACCAAGTAAGTTTTTATCTCGAATGCATCTAAGTTTAAACTTAAATAGTCCAAATCTTAAACATTGACTGAAAATTTGAAGAAAACTAGACGTGATAACCTGGTGGATATTACTTGGCTCTAAATTAGTATTATTTTTACAGTGCCTGAAAAGTCAAGTTTCAAATACCCCTGGTAGTCTATACCTTTTAAAATGTCTAGGATTAGACTGTTATACAAAATGAAACTTTTGCGTTGACAAATTGTTTAAGGGGACAAGATCAGAGGAAATAGCCAGGCAAGAAGTTTCCTGCTTCACAAGTTCCTTCAGTTAAATAGGTGAAGAAGTACATCACAGGTTGTTTTTAATTTTGTTTTTAATATGAAATGCGGAGAGAGAGTATAGGCATGATAAATGTATTTGTGAATTATGAATTTTGATTTAATAGTATCATTTTTAGATGAAATGGTAGATGGGGGTGATAGTCTTGCACGCTTTTTGCTGTTGATTGAAAGACATTGCAGCTGTCACGGAGAGAAGAACAAGATGTGGATAAATGTTGAGGTGACATCTACAGTATAGAAATATTCTGCAGTTGTTTTGGCTTTGCTCTTTTTTTAATGATGTAATTATACTACACTAATAATTCAGGACTTCTTTATTGTTTGGATTATGTTAAATAGTGGCTAATAAACACTTCTGAAATTGACAGATCCTGTTAGCATAGGAAAATCTTCATTTAATTGTTTTTGCACTTCAGTCTTGGTGGGGTTTTTTTGTTACTTCTTTTGTTCTTAAACAAATGTTGAAATAAGCCAAGTCTAAAGGGAATGAGAAAAATTAGCTGCTTGCCAGTATGTGGAAAAAAAACCTAATCAAGACAGAGGTTAATTATAAGGTGATTCTCTTGAAACTGATCCTAATGATACTGTCTTTTAATCAGATTGATTTTCCCTAAGCATATTTGTCGTAATTCATGTTAACTGTATTAAAATTGGTTAATGAATCCAAAAACCTGTCAGTAAGGAGGGAACTTTCAAACCATCACGAAGGTTCCCTCATTGCTACATGGCAGGAGGTTTTTGGTCATTGGCTTTAGCTCCTGGGAAGAATACATTGCTCCTAATAAATGTCTAAATTTGATAGAAAGAGATCACTAACTGTTAAATTGCTTGGCAAGTTGAACTTGAAAGTATTTGGATAGAGCCAAATGTGTGATCCCAGGTCTAGAGACCAATATTGCAGATGGCACTTCCAGGTTAGAGACGAAGGTTTTGATTAATACAACCAGTAGAAGGGATGTAGGGGAGGTGATATTAACTGCTGTGTACAATATTAATGGGCTGTGGTGAGTATATTATGGCTAGTTTGGGATTCCTAAGACTAGTCATAAATAGTCTTAAGAGATTTAGAAGAGAGCTCTAAAAATTCAGGTTCTGGGAAAGTGTAGCTCATTTTAGAGGTTTAGGAAGCTTGTTCTGTTGAAGTGTTACTTGAGAGGTTTTGAAGATTTGTACTTTAATCCTATATGAAAAGGTGTTGGTGAGAGCTGAAAACAGACATGTTTGGTAACTAAGTAGTTGAGCAATTTATCTGGGAATCATTTGTTATCTCTCATTCTCTCATTTAATGTGTTTGAATCTCACGGATGGTTTTAGTAAAAGGTGTTCATTGTCTTGCAGAACATGTGTGGTTCTGATGCAAGAAATAGGAGAAAGTTTGTGATCATTGGATCACAAAGCAAAGATGGTAGTCATGATGTATTAGAGTACAATAAGACAATATAGTAGAATACTCAGATTAGATGGAAAGAAAGGAAAGATTGCCGTTGGCCTTGCAGGTGGAACTGAGACCTCATGTTATGGCTCAGGAAACAAACGTGTTACAGACTGCTATGGAGGAATCCCAGTGCAGTTCCCAGCCATATTCCCCTCCGCTGGCAAGGTGCCCTTACCCAAGCCGGCATATTACTGGTAACATTTTTGTCACAAATACTATGTAAAACACGATGTGTAACAGTAACAGCAATATAAATCTGTGAAATCCATCCTTGTCTTGAGGCATTACCAGCTCCTTTTCTGCCAGCCAAATGCATATTCCGGCATCATTTTGCATGTTCTTATGCAGTAGTTGTATTATTCCTTTCTCCTTTTTAGCTAGTGTATAGATTTTTCACCTGTCGAGCTAATGGTAGAATCCTTCTGAATGAATGTTGGTTTTGCAATTCTGCCCCTGAACATCTGCCTTTCCAGGAAATACGCTAATGTTTTCACAAAGTTCTATTTTTAAAAGACTGCTTTTTGCACCTTCCTTCCCAACCATATTAATATTCATGGTATTGTTTTTTTTTTTAATCATAGAAAATTACTCCTTTTGCCTCTATGCTTAAGGTTGGCTTAGGAAGGCAGAACTACTGTATGTCTCTCTTCTCTTGATTCATCACAGCGTAGAAATTTCATTGTCTTGAAATGTTCTTTTTCCTTCATGTTACAGTTGCAGTGCTGGGCAAAGGTCATGTTTTTAATGGCTTTTAATGTGTGATAATAGCTATTTACTGTATATTTCCCTAGATAGTAGTCTGGAATTGCAAATTTCTGGAGGGCAATCTTTTGGTTTTGTGCCGTTGTCAAATGACTTTGATTGTGTTGTCAGTGTTGTGTGCAGTTGTGTTTGGCATGAACATAGTGTGAAGGGTGCGGGGAGATTGCTGATTGTCCTGTAACTGTAAGAGTGAATGAACTTACAACTGGGTGCTTTTCTCACAGACCCGACAGCACCACTCAGCACCATGCAGGTGGTAAGTGAATACTTGCAGCAGTTGATGGTTCTTGGGCACCATCTGTGTCATGCATCCTTTCTTCTTGATTATCTTGTCCTCATTTCGATGTGTTTTGGTAGTTGCTGAAGTCAAACAAATATGGAAAAATTATGTGTGCTATTGTTACATGTTCATAACACTCCTCTGAGAAGAATGCACGTATCTTCTGGAGAGTGGCTGAGTGAAAACTGGTGTGATGAGCCACATGTATTTTATAAAGGGGACACTAAAAAGCTACTAATGAAGTTGTGGGAAGTGGACTCTTGAGTCTTCATAATTTCCTGAATGCTGTGATTAGCATCCCACAGAGCATTGTAAAACAGTTCATTAATCATAGTCAGTGATAAAGAAGGCTCTGGAATGTCAGCTGTATTGTGCACCTTTTTGTGGTTACAAGATCTTGTGAACAGGGGCCAGAATATTTGCAAAAACAATTATATGTGTGCTGTGATGGGCCACTGTTAGCAGCAGTATGAACAACTAATGCTTTCTGGAATAAAGAATAAACTGAATAAAACTTTTTCTAGTGTAGCAATACTATTAGAATAGGTTCTTAAGTTATTTTGCTAAAAATATTTAATGATCTTTGTATTTTTCTGTTACTAAACAGTTTCTATTTTAAATGAACATTCATATTAATAATTCATAAAATACTTGCACTAATTTTGTCCCACTGGTTCCATTCAAACAATTCATCTAGTTGTTTTCATTTTGCTGATGTACATGTTTTCTTATTGTTTTATAATGTTGTTTCCTAGTGCTCCAGATATTCCAGAAAACTAATTTACGTATACCTGGAATATCTGTTTTTCAATTAATAGTTGTTGCTGTTAACTAATACGTATTTCTTAAAATATGTTCTGATGTAAAATGATCTGTATGATGAATCTGAATTACTAAGTTCCATTAGATGGGAAAAATTAATGTGGATATTTTTGGA
Source organism: Falcunculus frontatus (assembly GCA_013398115.1). NCBI lineage: Eukaryota > Metazoa > Chordata > Aves > Passeriformes > Falcunculus > Falcunculus frontatus. The sequence continues at coordinate 1,342,032 of VZRV01008896.1, read as the reverse complement.
AGTTATTTTGCAAATACTGAAAATTGAACATTCATTCTACATCAGTGCTTCATTGTATATTTGAAATGGTATATTTCTTAAACTATTACTGTTCTGAAGCGTACACTTGAAGTCAAAAGTCACTAAATCAGAGGTATTCCACCTATCCCTAGATTTTTCAGCTGGCAGCTTACATTTAGTTTTAGCTCTTTAGTCCAATAGCAGTATTCCAGGGAGTGTTGTTAGGATGTGACCAGTGAAAAATAATATCTGAGTTTGGGAGAATTTTACGGCAACGTATATTAGAGTGGGGTAGTGTTTTAATGCCTCACTAGAGGAGGGAGCATAGCTTGAAGCAAGGTCAAGAAAAAGGAAAACTTGAGCTCTCTTCAGAAAATTAGTGGAATGTAGTTCAGGCATTCTAAAGGCTTCAGAAAGTAGCTTAATAACATAAGCTTTCTACCTCTCATTCTGCTTTTTTTCTTCCACGTGCCTGCTTGGAGCACTGATCTTTCAGTCTTGAACTCTGCAAATCCTTTAAATTTGGCAGAGCTTGAGGGTTTTTCCATTTGGCTTTTATCAAAGGATTGCTTATTGCCTGCTTTTCATTTATTCCTTTGCATCAACTTTTTCATGATTTAGTAACTGTAACGTCATCTAGAGATGGAGTTGATGGCAGAGAGAATGGTATCTTTTCCTAGTGCATGCCAAATATAATGAGTAGGTTTTGTGTGGTCTCCTAAAAGTCTATGGATTTTCTCCAGCTCTGTGTGCAGTGAGACTCAAATCTCTTCTGTATAGAAGAATCAGAAAAATTAATTGATAGCTCGATACAGAAAACAACCAGAACTTTGATGCAGTTCAATACCTCCATGCGTGTATGTGCTCTTTCCATGTGGTTGCTCACTAAGTCATTGCCAACTACTTCTGTTGGCATCTTGTATTTCAGCACAATTGTAATCGGTGCCATTTCTGTAGGGATGTTAGGAGCATGTTATGTATCCATATGCACACAGAAAAGAATTGGGTTTTTAAATTTTTGATCTATGCTCTTTTTAGCAGTCATAGTATGAAGAAATGTTTTTTCCTCTTTTCTGTTTTGTTCACACCTACAGTACTTTTTCTCAAATGTAATTTATTCTGGTACTCTGCTTAAGGATGTAACTTTTTTTGGTCTAATTCCTAGCCTGTTATGATGAGTAATCAAGTGTTTCTTTCATCTAGTAAGATTGTTGTGTTTATGAATTGATTATCTTTCCTCAGCTGCTAAATTTCTCAGTTCTGTTCCTCAGAGTGTTCAGTGTTCTTCAAGGCAGGAAGACTTTTACCATTCTTTTCCCTCTGTTCCTCTGGCCCAGTTTATGCAGTCAAATTGTGGAGAGGGTTCTAGACTTTTTTTGCTGTGTAAGCATGTTTTTATCTTTCTCCACCTGTCGTTTAATTAGACAAGATTAAGGAAAGAGATATAAAAATACATTTTTCCTAAGCAAACAGGGAAGATAAATTATTTTATAACAAGCTAACAACCAGAAAATTAATAAAATTTTGTGGTTTTTTTAAAATATCAAATACGAGAATTATTTTGGGATGATTTGGATGAACTGGTTAAAAAGCAGTTGTGGCAACCTAATGTTTTTCTTTATTTATTGTCAGAATTGATTCCCATTCCCCCATTTTCTTGTTGATAAGTCTCCTCAAACATTTAAAAATAATGATCCTCATTTCTGGAAAGAACAGAACTATATGTAAAGAATGTTTTGGTGGTGTGTGATTGTAATGATATCTAGTTTCATGCCTTTTTATTTATATCCTACCATTCAGTGTGTTTGAGCTGTAATTTTTTTGGTCAAGCAGAGAAAATGTGAGAGAATGGGGCAGGAGAGAAGCATAAGCTCAACACTTAAAATATTAACATGTCCCAAACCAACAAACAATCAAACTAACAGGAAAAAAAAAGAAAATAAGAAAAAAAGAAAAACCTTACACCAAACTTCCAAAAGTCTGTATTGCATGTGAGAAACCTTTCCCAACAGCACTGTGAAGTGATAGCTCACACTGCTCCCTGTAAATGAGGCTCTTTCATGGATTATACCTTCATCTTAGTTATACTTCTGTACAAGGATCAGATCCTATTAATTGTATATATAGAACTGACTTCCTTGTGTAACTGTTGCTTATATTGGTCTTGATACCAGAAAACCAGAAGGTGCTGTATTTAATAGAGCCTTATTTTACAAGAATTCCAAAGCTGTTCTTTGAAGTAAAAGATCTGTAAGTTTAACTCCTGTTAAACACAACCTTGAAAAGAGTTATTTGATATGTGCTCAAGTATGTTATGTTGAAGAAGAGCCAATGCGGAGGTGACCTGATCAATAAACTATAATTAAATTGCCTGTTTTTGGCAAGGCTTTTCAGCGATCGCTTTTAGAAAAAAGGGATTTTTGGGGAGAAAAAAGAAACAGTTTTTTTGTGAATTTGTAACCTATAAGGGAATAGAAAAAACCAGACTATATGGTTATTTTTCTTTATGGGAACAGTGTAATGCAAGGTTTCATCTTAACCTGCTCAAGGACCTGTGCTGGGTCATGTGTACTTTGTCGTAAGAATATATTGTCTGGAAAAGAGAGTCTCTTGAGCTTTTCTGGGTAGAACCTAAATAGGAAACTTCAGCATTATATTCACAACAAAATTATCTTGGCAAAATGTTTTAATTTTAATTATTGTTTTTTTGTGTGCTTCTCTAATATAGATATGGAGTGAAGGAAGTTAGAAATGAGTACATATTGGGATTTGGGAAGAGGTCTTCCTATGGTCAGGTAGTGAATAAAAAAATTCTGAATGGTACTAAATGAACCTGTGCATGTAGCATTCCGTGAAGATATGACTGTATGATATGTGTTACTCAGTACAGTGTTTGTAGTAATGGATCTATTTAAAGCAAATCAGGGTAGTGTGGTTTTGTTAAAAATACCAGTGTTGAATTTTTGATCACCTAATGCTGTCTTAGACTTCCATCTACCATCATTGCTGTAAAAAACAAGGTATACTAGTATATTTAAAATACATATTCCCCTGTATGTGTGTTTTTAAGAAGTTTGACTTCTTGTGTATGACTGAAATGAATAAAGATTTCTAAGCTCAACTTTGCATCTAAATTTTTTATTTATCTCTGGAACCAGCTGTGTAAATCACAGTGAGATAAATACAGTGTATGAAATTTCTCTTCAATCAATTGTTGCATAGAGAGTTTTTCCTAGGGAAGTCTTATGAAATCAATTAATAAATATTTAGATTATTTATAAGTGATGCTGCATAAAAGTAGAAAGTAGTGGTTCTTGTTATATGTCATTAGGGAACCTTTTTGTAATGATATGTATTTCTGTGAAATAATGAGTAAATGTTTACAATCATAAGTTGTATGTCCATCACTCCATTTTTTTTCAAAAGAAAACAAAAATCTTGTACTACATATCTGGTATTTGAAAATAAGTTTCTGAAAATTAGCTAATTTAGCTAATAAATTCATCCTGGGCTAGTACAACGTCATGTTATTGCATGAATTTTTTAACAAGTATCTGGTTACTCTTTACTGTCATTCCCTCAATATTGCTATCTTTAATATTGATTTGAAATGTATGTAAGTAGAAAATGTAGTAAGTAGATAGCAAAACTCATCTCGCTGTCATATTCAGGCAGCAGTTTTTGGGTTTTTTTTTAGTGTCATTTATTTAAGAAAGCTTACATCCTCCATCCCAGGAGGTTTTAACCTCCTGATATAAGGAAACTGATGTCCATCATCAATATGCTTTGGAAAAGTAGAATATCTTGCCACCAGACCTGTAAATATTTTAAACTGCTAAAGAATTATTCTAAAGACTTAGCATTCACTTGTGTTGAACACACACTTTGGTAGTGACAGGTAAGATAGCAATGACAGAAGTGATTAGTGGTGCTGCTCTAGGTGAAAATAAAAAGCCCAGTATTCCTGTTTAACCTCAGTGTTATAGTTAAATGAAGGAATTTATCACTTGGTTTTGTTCTGAATCTAAAAAGGAGAAATGTTACTGCTAAATTTTTGCGCATCTTTTGAAAGAAATTCAATGTGAATGGTCCTTCTGCCTTACAAGCTGTTCAGCTACGTAAAGGAAAAGGCTAAGATTTTACTCCAAATAAATGTAGTGGCAGCTACTAATAGTCTTGAAGTCATTTATGGGGAATTAATCAACACCTGAAAAGGTGGCTGAACAGACCATAAACCTGTTTTTCAGAGGAACCAGTTTTCATAACATTTTCAGCCTTGGGTGATGCTATTATTGCTCAGCATCTCAAAAACTGGATCCCGTCTACCAATGTGCTCATAATAGTATTATATTTCAAGTTGGTGCCTTTATGAAAAATCTGAGAACAGCAAATGTATATGGTCCAAGATTATTTAGGTTATATCAAATTTGAATTAACTGTGAACAGAGGAGGCAGAATTAGAATTGCATCTGAGCTACTGTAATGATATTTTGATTCTCATGTCTTTGCAAACAAGTCGAAGTGTGCAAGTTTTAGAGGTTGAGAAAAAGAAGATTGTAAAATACAGGTTGTATTGTAAATTTTAAATCTGCAAAATACAGATTGTATTTTACAGATTTAAAATTTACTATTCCTTACAGATTGTAAAATGCAGTCAGAATTTTGGTGGCTGTTTGATTCAGTCTCTATGAAGTCATGCATATATATGCAGCAGGCAAAAGCTGCTGGAGAACTGGTATATCTGAAAAGTTCAGTAGAGCATAAGGAATCCTTTCTAAAGAACGAATTCCAGTGCTTGTTATGTTGGTACTATTATGTAGTGATGGATGAAGTGCAGGGAGAAAATCAGTTACCACTTTATCAGTGTTATTTGTCTAATTTTCAGTTCATGTTTCTTCATATACTACACATCTGAGTTATTTGAATAGCAAACATAAAGAATTTTTAGAATTTAAAACCTACAGTGTTCCCTGAACTTTGAAAACAAGTTTTAGTGTTATCTAAATGTACTTTTTTTTCCCTCTGACTGACTTGAAATGTAATGCTTTAGGATTACATATATTTTGAATGAAGCCTCTGGGTTTTGATGTTTTGGCAATCTCATTCTTTTCCTCTATATAATGTGATTAGAAAATAGGTCAGGCCCTATTGCGCTGAGAATGCAGTGTTGGTATTCTGTGGGTTTTTCCCCTCCAATAAGTGTATTTAGTAAATAGTTAATTTATTTGACATCACTTAAAAGAAATGCATGTAAATAAAATAAGGAAAAATAAATGGTTTTCCTCCAAGTTGATGATTGGGTATTGTTCTGAAAAGATTAGAAATAATTCCGATCAGTTTTGGACAATGAAAATGTGTGAAATCACATAGGTAATATGTGGTCCTGTTTTGTTTCTGAGAATTCTCCTGTATTGATTGCAGCTGACACTTTGGATGTGTATGGATGCTTCTGTGAATGCTGGTTGCAGGATCAGGATCTAAGTTAGGGGTGCAAAGCAGGAATGGTAAGTCCTTTGAATACAGAAGGACTTAATTATACCAGCAACAGCACGTGACACCCTGTGAGCACTTTTATTTATTACAGAGTTTTGAAAAGTGCAGTCTGCCTGTGCTTTAGGTAGTACATACAGAGATGAAATGGTGTGATTCCTAAATTAAAACATGAACACAAAGTGTTCACATGCACAGATTTCTTTAGGATATAAAAATCACATACAACTACAAAATTTCTTTGATCTTGTTTTCCAAAAAGACCGCTTTTAGGAGCCTTTAACTGTGCTTGTCCTAATAACGCTCTGTTAGTTCATAGAAGAACTTAGTAATTACTACATTTACAAAACTCATTATTGGGATTTTTTAATCAATTTATTATGAGGGATGGAAAGCTCTCTGATTAGAACAAAGTTACAGACAGAATGTAATAGGTTTGTTTCCTCTAAGCTCCAGTACTGATTCTTTTATAAACTACAGGTAAGAGTTATGTTTCATGTTTTAGTTTACCATCCAAACATCTTTCATAATATTTCTTTTGTAGAAATGCTTGTGTTGTGTGATATCCCATCTTTCTCTGTTTTCACATGACTGGTCACTCATTGTGACTTTTTTCTATGGTTTACTGCTGCTTCTCGTAAAAAGAAGAGTGTGAGAGAAAGCGGTCTTAAAAGTAAAATTTATTTTCTCTATTATATATTTAATTTGTATTAACATTGACGTGGTAAGGCTTAGTTTTGAAAAATTTGTCCATCAATTCTCCAGCAGTATGGGTTTGTTGTGTATCTGCAGAATTCAGCTCTTGCTACCTACTTCCAAATGCATATACATGTACTATAGGGTTCCAGCCAACTCACAAATAATTTTGAAATTCTTGCAGTAAAAATATTCTCCCTAACTCTGGTGCTTCAGAAATTCAAGTTCCTTATAGTAGGTTTCTTGAAGACTCCTAAGAACTGTATCAGAGCTCTATCAGAATGGGCTGAGTTCCGTGGCAGTGTTTATTTACTGTATTTTGTTGCAATTTTCTTCACTTTTTTCTTCAATTACTGAATAGATTTTCAACAATGACCATGCCTACATAAGATCCAATCAGAAAGAGTCAGTTTTAAGATTAATGTGATCTGAGCTTTTGTTTGAAAAGGCTCCGTGTCCTACTCAAATGTCAGGAGCAGTTATGTGTAGAAGTGGAAGCAGGAAGCCATGACCCTTCTAGCTTACTCTCTGAGCTTCCAGGACTTGGGTTGTTCTAAGACAGATGCAGTATAGTATCCATGGATGGATTTTTGTAGAAATAGAATCTAAACCTGCTTTCTTTAACATACCAAAATGTTTAAGCTCAAACATTTAAATTATGGTGAATTTCACAATCTAGTAGCGCCTTCTGAAAATCCTAATATTCTACATCAACCAGTTCTCCCTAATTCCATGCTAATTTAGTTTATGAAACTTAGTCACCTTCTGAGGCATGGCTTCCCTCACAAAAACAAGGTTCTTTATTTCCCAGTATCTGGTGTTAATTATGTGCCTACTATTTCTGATTTGTATTGTAGTTTCCTAGCTGCAAGAATTCTTCTGTCGTCTTCTTTGTGAATAAAAATTCCAGTGTAGGGATCAATTTAAGTTCCTTCCAGTAATTGCTAATGCATTTATTTCATTTAACTTTCCTGCTGTGGTCCTGTATTTAATGTGCTGTAATAATCAACTAAAGCATCATTTGCCATTGTGGAATCTATGTCAACTCTTTCAGTTCCATTGTGCTTTTAAAAGTATTTGATATAGTTTTTATGCGTGTAAGAATTGGATTCTCAAAACTTCTGTAGGCTGTCAATTTGGTATCTTCCAATCAAGCTTCATCATCACCTCTCTGCTTGGTTTATGTGTGTCATAGGGAGCAAAAACTTGATCATTACTATTTTATAAAGCAGCTTAAATTGTACTTCAGAGACTTATTTTCTGCTACTTCTGGTGTTGTTACTGGAAGTAATTGTGGATTTGAAGTCACCAGCTCCTTCCCAGCATTTTCTAAAAGACCATCTAGTTTTCTTATAAAATTTTGTCTTTGTACTCAGCAGTCATTTCACCACAGAACATTCACGGGTCTTAAACAGCTTACCTTATACGGGTGATATTTAATACCTTACTGTTATAACCTGCCTCCTATCCTTTAGAATCCCTATTAGTCTCCACATAAGAATGATGCTGGTATCATCTACTTACGGAACTATTTCTTTCTCAGAATTTTCTTGCGGCTCCCCTGACTTGGCAGTCCAGAGTGCTCAAAGTATTAAAAAATTTGTTTGGTGTACTAGGTGGGGATGCGGCACTTTATGACATGGTTCGGTGGTAGGCTTGGCAGTGCTGGGTTAATGGTTGGACTACATGATCTTAGGGGTCTTTTCCAACCTAAAAACTTTTATGATTGTATGAGTCTACTTGTCTCTCTAGAATATTTTGATTTTAGCAAAACCAGCTTCAAAAAGTGGCATTTCACTTCTGAAGTTCCTCACTTACCTACCTCAACGTAGATAATCACGTGTATGATGCAGCATGATGGGGTAGCCCCTGCCCCCTAATCTTCTGCTGCCATTTGTTATAACTGTAATTTGCAATTTTCGAGTTGGGTAGAAGACTGATTTTCTTGTTTTGTTGCTGCTTTTTGATTTTGTGAATAACTTAATGGTTAGAGATGTAGATCCTTTAGCTACTGTAGATCCTTTCCTTGTGGAACTGGACTCTAGAAGCCATCCAGACTCTTCTTTAAGTTACTAGGAGATTCTGTCCTGAGACTCAGTTTGCTAAAGCAGGGTTGCTTGCTTTAAAAGGAATACAAAGATTTATAAACCAAGAAGTTACTATGTGTGTTTGGGCCTTAGCCTGACTCTTGAGTGAGAGAGTTTGTGGAGTGTGTGTGACTCTAGCAGGAGGTAGCTCAGAACCATGGAGAGCTCTTTTAAATTCCAGTATGGGGAATAATGGGCATCCTTGATTTTTTTTTTTTTTTTAATATGGTTGCTAAAATTAGCCTGAACTATTCAGAAATAAAGGCACTTGAGGGGCTAGAAAAAGCCTACACTGGAAGTAGGAACAAGAACGTAATACCTGTTGTGAGAGAGTAGGTGGAAAAAGCCTGACTTGCAAGCTAAGGAGCTGTGAGATACTGCTGGGGAGCAGCTAAACATAGGAGCTGCTGGCCATGATAGTCACATCCTTATTATAATGTGTTCACTACAAAGGAGAATACCGTTTTTCTCACAAATAATGAGTTTATACACAATTATTCTATGAAGGGAATGGCTTTCTTTGTGGCTATGTAGGTTTGCCTAGGAAACAGTAAGAATAACACATGATTGCAGGTTTTTCCTACAAGAGCTTGGCTTCCAAAATGATTTGAAGGATGATTCAAAAGCCTGAATTTTTTTACTTATCTGAAATACTTGAATGGGATTTCACTAGAGTTACCTTTGAGAATATATGCAAATTTAGCTTTTAAGTCTTTTGTTACTGTACAGTATTAATATTGCTTAAATAATTATGGACTTTATATGGAAAATAAATTTAAAATATTATTTTTAAAATGTTTAGCCTATAAAATAAAATATTCTTTTGTAAAAAAACATCAAGCTTGCTTCAATTTCTATAGAAAAAGTTATATATATCTGGGTACACAGATGCAAAAATCCCATCTTACATATAGAAGAAAACAGCTCACTCATTACAGCTGGTAGTTTCTAACACTCTTCATGGTTTGACAGAAAATTTATGTATTAGTGATTGATGTTATAAATAAAAATGAGAATTCTGATTAGTGATGTAAACTTAAAACTTTACATAAAAAGAGCTAAGCAGGAAGCTAATACTTTCAAAGGTGTTTCAAACTCAGTAAGTTTTAAACTCACCTGTCATTTTTCCTTAATAATGTGTCACACCAATTTTGAGAGGAAAAGACATTGGCAGCATTATGTGAGGTTTGACTTGCAACTTCACAGCTCTGTTTTATTCATAGCCTTGCCATTGTACAAAGTGCTTTGAGTTTTTCAGTTCCTTCACTTTTAAATAAATGAATAGATCTTAGATCTCTACACTTGAGCCATGATGATGGTGAAGATCTCATGCAGGAAGCAATCAACTTTTGATGGCGTGGAGCTCTACAAAAGCTATAAACCAGTGTGAATTAGACAGCATGAACTTATATGCTAATGTAAATAAATTGCTTCCCATACTTGAATTAGCTCATTAGGTGCCTTTTTTGGGTGCTTTTTAGTGTGTAAAATTCTGTATCCCGAGTAAAAGAAAACTGGGGTGCCAAGGGAAATTTTTACAGGCTAAGATCCCTGTATTGTGACACAGTGGAATTAAAGTTAAAGCAGATACTTCTTTATCATATGGCAATATTACTATTTGCAATCCCCAGTAAAATTTGTCTTGCTCTAATAAAAGTACTGCATAAAACATGGTTCAATTTAAACTAGAAAATGGTGATACAAAGCAGGTCTGATTATTTAGATAATGATCCCATTTGACATTCTTTCCCTGATGCGGCCCACTCAAAATTGTATTCTGGCATTTCTGTCAAATCACCCAGTCTCCAAGCCTGCCATGTGTAAGAAGAAAGGCTTTCTCAGTTCTGTGACTCTTTTTTTTCCCCAGCATCTCAATACTGTATAGCCTTCACTATGCTTTGATTTTGCAAAACCTCCTGGTTGCAAATATCACTTCAGTTTTCTTATGGCTGCCAAGTGTCATGCATTTTTGCATAACTATTACAAACTCAGCAGCTCTCTCATCTGCCTGTTTTTCATCTTGATTTATAAACATCCAGCTGAGTTGTGAACAGACTGATGTTAAGTTTCCTGGTTATTAGATTTTTGCATGTTGCTTTGATGCTGGTCAAAAGAGGAAAGATCTTACCTCTGATCTTGCTTCTGATGTTTGCAGCCATTAAGGAATGACATGGGGAAGCAAGTGGGAAAAAACCCCCAAAAAACAGTGGAGTGCTTCAGCAGAGGCAAAAATGGAAAAGTCAAATATTACCTTAAGGTTGACCATTGTTTTTTTTCTCCCTCTCTGTTCCTTTCCCAAGGTATCCAGATTATTCTACTGATAGGGAGCTGCACTTTCCCCAAGAAGAGGCAGCTGTACTTTGGTCCCAGATGAGCACTGAAACAGAAGGCAAACATTCTATTAAGTTCTGTTAAGAAAGGGATGCGCCATTTCTGTTTGTTAGCTCTCATGTGACTAATGCAGTGCAGAAAGCCCAATTCTGTTCAGCTTCTTGATTCAGCTACTGGATATTTTTGAAAGCATTTTTTGTGCTTCAATTAGAAGGGAATGAGCAACTGAGAATCCATTACTTAATGAAATCATCTGTTTCAGTGGCTGATTCCTTTATCTGTTTTGCACTTATATGTTTAGGAACTACTTTCTCCTACCTCATGAGCCAGTTTTATCCAGGTGGAACTCCTAATCCCCAGATTTTGTTATGTGTTTATTTGCAAGTGTAAGAAACAATTCAATGTCACAAATTCTTTCTTTTTTTAACACATAAGTTATGTCCTTCTAACCTTCATAGTCTGTTCTTTCACTTCATTGCTTCCACAGATTCTCCCTCTTCCTCCTTTTTTTTTTTGGAATGAGGTTTCTGCAAGGACTATCAGTAGATTATTAACTTGCTACTGTGAAGGAAGATCATGCTTGATGTTAGAGTTGAGGTTTGAATTTTTATTATTCATTGACTGTGGTTATATTAGAATAGGGTTGTATTGAGCCAATACAGTAAGTAAACAAGAAAAAATAAACCTTTACTATCATGTGATTGTCCTGTTCATTTTCTAAGGTAATTTTTATCTTACAAAGACATTTCATTAGTTCATATTAGAAGAATGTGACGTTTCACTTCACTGTGGTTCTGGTTAATGTATTATCTTAGTAGTTAAAAAGGACTGTAAAAGTGAAGACCGCTTTATCCATTGCTTATTAAAATGAGTCCGTATATATAATTTCCTTGGAGGAGTGCATTGTTTCTGCAATTGACTCTTTTATCTTTCTAAAAGAAGAATCATCAATAAGTTTTTTGTCTGTTTGACAGAGAATCTTGTATATGTTTGACAAGTAAGCTGCTCTTTTTCTTTCAAGGCACAATTCCCTCTTTTGTTCAAAATTACATTGATTGTAAATAAAAAAAGAGAAATCACTGTATCTTTTTTGAAGCTTTCAAATGTAATATGTTACAAGAATTGTGAGCACTTATATTTATAACTGTATCTAATACGAAGGAGTGCTTATTATTTTCAAACTGTATTTGTTACTGTTGATGTACTGTTGATTCTTTTATCTAGTTTGGAAAATTTACTACTTCTGATTAGATTCTTAACTCCTGTTGAACTCTTTCAAGGTCAGCGTTCTATATGTATCTTTAGCTTAAAAGTCCCCAAGTGTAATGTTTGGTCTCTGATACCAAAAGTACTGAAATTGGTGTTTTGATTGTTTATTTTTTATCTCTGACCAGAAACTATGTAGTTGAAGTAAGATTAGTACTAGTACTTAACTCCATTGTGTTTTTTGTTGTTGTGGGTGTGTATGTTTTAGGTTTTTTTTCCTTCCAGTAGAAATAAATTTAGTAACTACAGGGGCATAGGACCCTGAGGTGGCCATAATTTTTGTGTGGTTCACCTTAGGCGTTTTCTGTGTAATTAGCTCCTCAAAAGAAATCAAAAGTTTTTTAATTGAAGAAGTGCCAAGTTTTATTAGAATAACATTAGGATAATTAACACTTTAAGTATTGCAAACTCAGTGAATAGGGAAGAAAGAAGTAAAGGGAAAATTTTTTGTAAGTTTTTCTCTGCCCACATTGTCATTTTGAGTGTGCTGTTGCTTCTACTTGGTTGCAGTTAATTTAGTGACTTTAAACCTTGAACTGCGCAGTGCCCTCTGATCTGCTGGAAGTTTATCCTGTCGTGTCTAAGATCAGTCTGCTCCCTGCTGCAATTTCTTTCCTGGGTAGCAGGCTCCTGTAATGGAATTTCTTGACTGTCATACTGTGCAGTTTCTTGAGTCTCCTGGACCTGAGCATAGTCAGGGTATCTCCAAGGACTGCAAATTGTCTCTCTTTCTCTGGGAGGCCCTACCTGACCTGATCATCTTAGAAAAATATGAGAATGATAGTGAAGAAGCAAGCAGAATGCCTTCTGCCCCCCTAATACTGTGTGTCAAAAAACTGGAGGGCTCATTTGATGAGAAGCCCAGCATGAGCCGGCAGTGTGCGCTCACAGCCCAGAAAGCCAGCCCATTCCTGGGCTACACCGACAGCTGCCGGGCAAAGGAGGTGATTCTCCCCCTCTGCTCCTGTGAGATCCCACCTGGAGTGCTGCTTCCAGTTCTGGTGTCACCAGCATCTGAAGGATTTTGTTGTGAGAGATAAACTATGTTTTTAGGTTAAGAAGTTATGAAGAAAGCTTATGTGTCTTTGGAAGATAGCAGGAATTTCCTTGAAATTTTGGAAGTTGTATTCTTCTGCTATGGAATACTTCTAAAGAGCCGTTCAACTTATTTGTATTTTGTTTTCTCCAAATCTCCAGATTTGTGATTTCTCCAGTGATTATTCTAGTGACTTTTAATATTTTGATTGAAAGAAAATTCTTTCCAAGGTTTCCTTAACGTATTCATAATTTTCATAAATGATAAAGAGATATAAATGATAAAAGATATGAAAGAATATACATGAATACTCTTCTATTAATTTTATTAAAATTAAGGTTAAATATAGCATCTTTGGTTTTATTTTTAATTTTTTTCCATGTCAGAGTTTTGCCTGGTATTTTGAACAGGGACTAATGCTTAGAGATATGGAAACAATTATTTGACAAAACTGCTAAATGGCTTAACTGCTTTAATTGATTATGCAGATTTATATCTTGCATTCACCATGTATAACATCTTTCAGTTGCAAATTTGATGGTATCTGTAAATATTAATGAATCAACTTCAAACAGAATTTTGAAGTTGGCAAATATTAACAAGGGAAATTGGGGCTTTATGAGACTGACTTGTAAAATTTACTCATTAAATCAATACAGAGCCTAAAATGTTCTTTGATTTAATTCTTTGGTTGCTAGATCACATTGTATCTAATCTAGATATAATGAAAGATGGTAGTTAAAAAAAATATTCTGATTGAGTGATTGATCTTTGTGGATAATCCATGATTAACTAAATAACAAGTAGAAAATGAGGTATTTTAAAATAAAACATTAGATTCTTTCTCACTGTTATGATAAAGAATAAATCAAAAGGAAGTTGTTCTTACAGAATGTGAAATTAAAAGGACTTTCTTGTTTTCTTTCAAACAGTTAGTAATTTCACTGACTGCTGGAATAGTGGAATTACATGTTAACCTCCAACCTCCATGATGCAGTTGTGTTTACTTCCTGCTGTCAGAGAGAGGATAAGCTGTTCTTCATATGTGTTATGAAGTTAAGACTTTTAAAAATGTACTTCTGTTTATGTGACAGATAAAATACTTTGTATGTTTGCATGTTATGCATTTTAGAATAATTTCTTTTACACACCAAAAGCTGTAAAAGTTATTTCATTAAATCCCATTATAGCTGGCTTTGGAAGGTTTCTTTGGGGATCTTCTAGTCCAACAGCACTGATCACAGCAGGGTTGATCAGAACGCGTTGCTCAGGTCTTTGCCCAGCCTCCAGGAATGGAGACTTCACTGATACTTTTTGCTGCGCTTTCACCAGTATGACCATGTGATGTACTAAATACAAGGAATTTAATCCAATGTAACATGTTGTATAAAATAAGTTATCATGGGAACTATTAATAATGAACTATTTATTTGATCATGAAAACAAATAACTAGCGGTTGTCTGGCAGTTTTTTTCTGAGATATACAGAATCAATCTTTTCCCCTTTCTACTTTATCAAAAATTTTGAATCAAACATTTGTATTTGTTTTAACCACTCTTTTTTTTTTTTTTTTTTTTTGAGGAATCATTTCCGTTAACATCTGACTGATTGATGTGAAACTTCCTAAGTACGTGGGTTTTGGTTTTATGGAGTTTTTTTGTTTGTTTGTTTTCACTTCGTTTTTGTTTTGTTTTTTTCTTAATCGTGGATATTTGGACTTGCAGAGGATAAAAATCCAGAAATTGCCTGGGTAATTTGTACCATTTTGAACAGCAAGGAGATAATGTAAAGGAATATAGTAAAATAGAAAGTAATATTAGAAATTCTTTTGGATTGAAAATACTAAGACCTTGTTCAGTGCTACAAAGATTATTATTCTTGATAACAACTCAGGCATTTCTGGTAGTTAGGGATCACTGATGGAGGAGGAGGCTTGTAGGAAATAATTGCATACATCATTAATTACTTTCCTACATGATTCTGATTGAACTTAGGCTTGTGAGGTAAATCACACTTACTGTTATCTCAGCTTCAGTTTTTCTTCTACATACCATCTTAAGAACTTTAAAAAAGCAGTAGCCACCCTGGTTTGGTGATTTCTGTTGTGTCTTCACTGATCATCAGTCATTTTGGGGAATTTATTGCTGCTACTTGTGTTGCAAATGCAGCAACTCTTGAACTGTTGATCGGCTCTCAGTTTGTATTCTATGTGTGCTCATCCCATTGAATTTTTTTGGTTGTATCAGTAAATATTAACTTCCTAAAAGAAGAATAAATTTGGCACAAGATTACTAATTGGTCATTCTGAATATTTGTCTATTTATTCCTCTGCCTTCCATTCTGAAGGTGTTTTCATTCCAAATTTTTGCAAAGGTGTTTTCATAAAATGTTGTGCAGTTAAATTGAATATAGTCTCTGTGTTGCTCAGGTGAGTATTTTACTTCAAATACACACTATAGGCTTCAAAATAATACCAGAATCTTTTCCTACATTCCCCTACTTTGAATGTTTTGTCTGTATTATAATACATATTCTGCTAAAGCTTCTAAATGAATCTTAAAATGGCTCTTCTCAAGTTGATAATCTTGCTTTAATCTTGAGGTTTTAATTCCTCAAGTCCTAGCAATTTTCTTTCTTCGTAATCTCTGTAAGTCACTTCAATCATCAAGCTTCCACACTCAGTGACAGACCCTCTTTAGCAAAATTTCAGGAAGGATAAATCACATATTATCTTTCTCTGAAGCTTGTTCTGGTTGGTTAAAATTTTGTTTTCTGACCAAATGAAATGAGTGGCCTTGTAGCTTTCACACAGTTAACAAAGTCCCTCAGTACTGTCTCTTTCTGCCAGGGAGTTTTATGTGATAAAGATATAAAATTAGAGTGTTTGAAGGCTTCAGCAGTGAATTAGTTTCCACTTGCAATGAAATTAAAATGGGTGGTGATTTCTATTAAGAAAATGTTTATTTTGAGAATAATATGCAGATTGTATCAGATGAGTAGTCTGTATTTATTAATGTAAAATTATAAGGGAGTATATGAAGAGAATATCACACAAACTGCTCAGAGCAGTCTGTACAGGTATAAAATTAGACTTTTGCAGAAAGAAACAGTAGTAAAGAAGGAGTTGTGGATGTACGAGTAAATAGTGAGCAGGTCTAATGATTATGTGTACTTACGGCCTCTGATACATGTGAATAGAAGTTAAGAAGAAAAAAGAAGTAAATTTCTACCATAATTAAGTATATATGGAATACTACAGATTTTATGTCCTTGTTCCAGAAAAAAGGGGAAGTGGATAGTTTTTATGGGTAGAAAAAATACAACTACCCAGTGACTAGGAAACTAAATGAACTTCATTTTGGATACTTTAAAAACACAAACATTTATACATGCTCTGTGAATGGGTTTCTGTTCTCTGGTTGAAGAAAACAATAGATATAATTTGTATGTTAATAAAGGTAATGAAAAAATTATAGATAAATGAAATGCTTTCCAAATTGTTTCGAGTCACTGTTTGAAAAATTTTTGCAACTAAATGGGAAAAAGTCTCTTGGGATTTATAAATATGAATGCTAGAACTAGAAATAATTACCAGTCCTGGCTTGATCACAGTAGTGTGCAAAGCATGGGGACAAATTTCAAAGAAATGACAGTTAACAAAGTAGACGTAGATAAAAATAGGAAATTAGATAAATGCAACATAGATTTGTCGTCAAAGATTTTTTGATCTCTACTATTCCGGGTTTACTTGCTAACTGTTTCAGTGAGGTAAATTTCCCAATGAAACATAGTTTGGGAGAGAATGTGTATGTATTCCTTTCAGCATTTCTTGGCACATAGGAAGTTCTATATTGAGTGAGAGAAAATGTGGATGAAAAACAGATTTATTTGTTGGAAAAGGAAGTAGCTGAAGGGATGAAGTGACAGGGACTTGTGCTGCAAGGAAGAGTGTTAGCCTGGAGGAGAGACCCTATTAGTGCAGTGGATTACATCTGTTATTCATCTTGGATGTTTTCAGTAGTGACAATGTCACAAAAATGTAATAGTTTATAATGAAATTTAGGTCACAAAATAGAGGAGTGTTCTGATGGGGTCAGAAAAATGTACAAGAATTTTTTACTTGGGCTACTGAAGTGGTAGAATTGGTTAAAGTGTAATAGTACGAAGTTAAAAGGATGAAGAATTTCTGTATATAAGACAGGAGCTTATAAATCTGAAGATAGATGCAAAAAGATTTGAATGTATTATGTCCTTGTAAAATGGTTGCTGACTGCCAGAATGATGTGGCTGTGGAAAGAGAAATCCTGTTTTGGGATACATCACAGTAGGCAGGTCCAAGAGAGAAAAGCAGGTATTTGGTTCATACAAACGCCAGCTACACCTTGTGTTACATACAGAATTCTGATCCAATTACTGTGTAAGTCTTCATAAAGAATGCGTTGCATACACCGTGAATAATATCTGTAAGGTTTGCTTATTTTTATCAAACACTACAGAGGCATTTACTTGTTACTTTTGTTCTTTGATCCTTAGTTTTATTTTAATATCCTAAAAGGATTATTTCCTTAGGCTCTAATCCTTTGTCAGAGGCTGTGCCATCACATTATTGTTAAATAGGAATTGGAATCAGAAAGTTAGTTTTAATTTTCATTTTTATGAGAGCACAACAGGCTAACATTACTTAGAGTAGAATGCTTTCCTAAGAAGATAATTTTTGTCAGTGAAATCTTAAAAATACTAACTTACTTTTAAGGGAAACTAACAATGTTGTGATGGTTCAATCTAAGTTGTATGTATGGTGTAACATGCTTTTCACATTTGTGTTTCACATTTAGGGATAAGTAATTGTGATAGCTCTTAGAGTGGAATGAATTTCATGTTTCATACGTTGTACAATTGTAGGTGATGTACATGCCTTAAATACAGTGTTAGCTATAGTGATGTGTGTTAGCTATAGTGATGTTAGCTATAGCGATGTGTGTATTTTACTTTGTGAGTAATTTTCTTCTTTTCAGCTTACGTAAGGTACACTTTTTTTGAGTGAATCTAGGCCAGTAGGTGGTTCAGCCAAAAGTAGACTTGCTTAGTTTGCTTTGAATTTAATCTGAAATAACTTGAAACTCTACATTGCCAAGAAAAATCATAATGCTATTCTGGGGCCATAATTCTGTAGGAAGCAAAAATACACAAGGAGAAAATACACACTGCATCACTGAATTTGCTATTGAAAGCATGTTTGAAATAGTACATTAAAAAGGACCTTAAATAAGTCATAGAAGATGTCTTTCCATTAGAAATTATATAGTGTTGGGCTATTCAATTTTCTAATTCTTCAGTACCTTTTAAAGCTTTAAAATAACTAGAAGGCTTTATTGGGAGCAAGATGAGGAAAGGTAGTATGCATTTATTTTTGATGAATCATTTTTGCTATAGCAGAATAACTTTGACATGGATGCACATTATTTCTCATTAAGATATTGGTGCTATGCTTCAATCTCTTTTGTTAGTTACCCTTTTAATCAAGTCTCTTTAGTGTTTCATGTAGTTATTTTCATGTAGTCATTCACTGCATTCCATCGCATTGAAGCAATGTTATTTTTTAACCAAATTTTTCCTTTTAGTTTGGCAACAAAACATTTTCACATTCTTACAATCAGTTGTGGCTTACATGTGTAGTATGCACAATTTGATTTGCCAATTAAGGCTTGAAGCAGGTCCTTATTTTTAGGTAAATATTCTGTCTCCTCCTTGTGGAGTCTAAATAAGTTAGTGACACTAACCACATTTTCTGTGCAATGCACTTGCAATAAATTAATTTTAACTTGAGTACCTTTCTCACAATGTTATTTTTCATTCAACTAATGCATTGAAGATTATGTATTCCCAATGATTTATGATAGCCAGTACTTACCAGACCTATTTTGTTTCATTAGGTAGTGCTGCATATTTTGTAGTGACTTTTTATAACAGAGCTACAAGATTGAATTAAACCTGAAAAACGGCTTACTGTATGTGATACTTTCAACTTAACATTTGCTTTTAATCTTACTTTGTTCTTATTCTACAAAACTTTTTTCTGATACTGGTGTGATGTCTTCAGTAGCTGAAATAACAAATCAGTTTGTAAGGATTGAACGAGAACTCCAACATTTAAAAACCAAAAAGCATTCATTTTAATCACCGTCAATGTGCTGTTTGTTTCTCATTATGTTGAGAAGATTTTATAGATGTCTACAGTCTCTTCATCTTCTCTCTTAAGGAAGCAGGAGACCTTTTTCATTTGTATTTGGAAGATTTTGCACTGTTTGTGTCATACCAAACTGCTTTATTTCACAGCAGCTAGAAGTTGTGTCTTTATAAGCATACATTCAGGAATGAGTGAAGGTTACCAGTTACACTGTGGCATCTGGTACTGGCATTAAAGCTGGCTTTGATTTACCATGAGGATGTAAACTGCTTCTTGTACTGGACTTTGTCTTTCCATCCATGCCTAGCACCTGTGACTGGGATTTCTGTGGTTGGTAGCTGGGTTCTTATAAATGGGGATGATTTACCTGAGGGATCAGGTTGAAAAACCCTCTTAACTGTGTGTAGTGATGAAATTTAAAAAGAAAATTACCTTGAAATGTTACTCTACAGCTCTTGGGGAGAATAGAGGAATACATTCTTTTTTAATCCATATATCCAGGGTAAGCCTTTTGAAAGACATGAGATATCTTTTTACATTATTTTAGAGAGTAACATTATAAGAATGTAGTCAACCATTCTCAGGATCCCCTAGAAACAAAACAAGAACTAATCTAAAATGGAAGGAAATAAATGTAAATTAGCTAATTGCCAATATACTATGTTTTGATGTGCTTATGTCCTGGAAAATGCAAGGGTATGGGTAAATCTAATCAAATGTAAGACAAGAAATATGGTAAATCTTAGGGGATAACTAACTACTAAATTAAAATTCATGGCTTTCTCTGGTAAAATAAAAGTAAATAATATTCTTAGATAAAGGACCTTCACTATATAATTATAACATAAATTTATAATAATGCTCATGACTGCTATTTAGATGTTTTTCTGTCTCCTGCTTAATAAAATATATTTATCGGTACTGCTCTCCCCCACCTTTTAGGTTTGGTGGACTCTTATTTAGATATTCAGTGTCAAATGATGTTAATGACCGTGTTTGTTATGATCCATGTCAGGTTTGAATTGCTGCATTTGTGGGCTGCTGCTGCGTTGTTTTTTTTTTTCCTAATGTAAGGCTCATACTTTCTTGGCAGTTGTGAGCTTAGTTTACAGTATGGAAACTCATAAACAGCTGTAGAAAGTTAAACAAGTATAAATATTGACTTTACATCTTGACTTTCTGTCAGGTGGATAGCTGTGGTGTACATCTTCACGTGGAGATCTTTCAGAAACCTGAGACAAGCTATAAAAATTGAACAGTTTTAAAACTGTGATAATTTTTCTTTTAATTTGATTTATCTAAAGATCTCGTGTGAACTTTGAAATAATGAATCACAGAATGTTAGAATGGTTCGGTTGGAAGGAACCTTAAATCTAGTTCCAACTCCCCTGCCATGAGCAAGGATGCCATGCACTAGATCAGGTGGCTCAAAGTCCCATCCAGCCTGGCTTTGAACTCTTCCAGGGATGGGGCATCCAGGGATACTGGATGGCCCATCCCTGGAATGTCAAATACTTTGACAAAATGTCAAATACATTGACATTTTCTATTCCCGGAACAGTAAGAAATAAAAGAATTAATGTGAAAGCCACATTACAGTACAAAGTTGATAGTTAAGTGTTGTTAGAACTCATGGATAATTAGATATTTGAGATACAGACTGTTTAATGTTTTTTCAGAATGTTCTCCCTATTAATTCAGCTAATTTGGCATCTTTGTTTTATATTTAACTCTACTGTGACCTGACTTACAAAAAGAACAATGACATCTTCAGAGATTGATAGAAATCAGATAAAACCTGTGAGAACTTGGTTCCATTTAGCCCAATGCTAAACTGATATTTCATAGAATTACCAATCACAGCTAACTCCCATTCCTAGTGGGCCTCAAAGGTCATCTGTACACAGCTCTACCCACTGATAAACTGATTTTCCCATTTTTGATTTTTTTCCTCATTAAACTTCTTGATGGCCTCCATTTTATTGCTATGAGACATTTTCACCTCATGTTTCACCTTGTTTTCCAAACACTTAAATGTGAAGCTGTATGAAATCTGCCCATGGGTGCAGGGAGGTCCCTGATCACTCTTTCCACTTAAACTGATTGCCTAGTCTTACTGTGTGTTTCTTCTCATCTAACGGGGTGGTGACTCACACGATGATCTTTCTTCTTCCATGCGGCTTAGGTTTTTTGGAACATTTTGGGGACCTTGTTGAATGCCGTTTGAAAATCCACGTTGCCTAAATCAATTACATAACAATTTGAACTGGTTCTGTCATGCCTGTGTCTTTGTTTGCATCTTCAAAAGAACTTTAATAAATTTATGGGCACTATTTGTCTTTCTAAAAGCGATGTTAGTACTTTTTTACTTTGATTACTTTCATTCTTGTGTCTGCAGATTTATTTAATCTTATTATTTCTGCCAGTTTGGCTGACATGAATATATTTTTTTCCTGGCCTGTAATTGCACGATTCCCCGCTGTAGCCCTTACAAATAATTCAGTTTACTGTTTTAATTTTCCGTTCCTTTACTACAAAGTGGTTATAAGTAAGAGGTTGCACACCTCTGTTAATAATTAAACTATTGCATTCTTTAACTTCTTTAGAACCGTTGGAAGAATACCATCTGTTCCTGATGACTCGTTATATCAATTTTGTGGATTTTTGATTGTCTGATCTTCTAACACTGTTGTTTGAGACAGACCAACGCTGCCTCTGATAAAGAAGATACCTGATTTGTGAGTCTGCTTAAGCTTGTGTTTTATGAAAAACAGATTGGAAAAAAAAAGTCAATATTTTGCTCGCAAAGTACTCTATACACAATTCTGTCCCATCTTACTAGTCAAGAGTGGATTTTTTTTGCCTCTTTTAAACATACACAAACTACCCCTCTTCTCAAGATAACTAGAGAAATATTTCAGCATTTTCAGTGCTGTTGAAAACAGTATTTTCAATTTTAGAGTTATTGTATCTGGAAGTGTGTGCTCCAGGCATATCTCCATAACTGGGTGAGTTTGGAAGTTATTGCAATTTGGGAAGATTTGCTCTAGACTTGAATTGGGTTGGAACAGAATAAAATAACTAAATGAAATTAAAAAGAAGTTAAGGTGAAAGAAGGATCAAACAGAAAAGAATAATTTGGGAGAAAGTAGATGTGGATGGAATCTCAGAGGAAATACAGTGGATTTAGAGATTTGAGAATTCCAAAAATGGGTTATTTCAGAAATTGAGTAAGAACAGTATATATGTGCCCTTTAAGAAAGGTAAAAATGTTACATTGCTGAGAAAGAGGAAGAGAGCGGAGAAGTACTTAAAGAAGACTGTGGACATGCTGTCAGTTAAAATCTGATCTAGATAGAATGAGGAGATTTTATCCTCATCGAATGATATTTTGCCAGGTAGAAAATGTGAGTTGAGGTGATTTTGCATTTTTTAAAATGGCATGGTGGGTTATTTTGTGAGAGAAGTTATTACCTTTGGAGTCTTTTTTTTGCTTTTTTAAATAATTTTAATGATAACTTGTCAAAATGGGTTTGATAGTTTTGAGACAACAGAGAAGTGTTTCTAAAAGCAAGTTTTCTAAAGTCATACCTGATTTTCAAATACTTGCAAATAGCAGAATATACTGTTACAGTGGTTATAACTCATTTGTTAAAGAGTGGCAGTCATGATAAAAATGGAGAAGGAAATGAATAAAAGTGAAGAAAATGAAGATGTATTTGTAATTAAATAAAAGCTATTTGTTGATAGTAAAGGAAAATGTTAAGTTTACCACAGAGTTACTTTTGAACTATTTTAATGTTTGAAATGGCACATGAATTGGTAAATATTTCTCTTTTAAAAAGCAACATTTCTTTTGGCCATTTCAAACCTAGGATTAATTGCATATTCTTTGTCATTCATTCATGAATGCATCACACTGTTCTGTGGAAAGTTAAAAGCTTTTTTCTTTGTGACAGAAAGTAGTAACATTGTCTATTGTCATTCTTGAACGTTAATGACAATGCATGTAGCTTAATTGCAATCCACTATATTTGTACATATCAGAATTGTAATTTCAGATTTTTTTTTTTCCCCACAGAATATAAATGAAGAATGATGCAATATTAATACTTTATATGTACAGCCTTATAAGAATCTTCTTTAAGGACTTGTAGTAAGATAAACACTGAGAATAATTTTTCTCTGGTACAATGTGTTGAAGCAGAGAAACTGGCATTGTCCACCTTTGTACAAGCTAAGAACTTAAAATGTTTGCTATTTTGTGAGCGGAAGCAGTTCTGGAGTGAATTGAACTTCTGAAAATGCGGCCATGGACTGGTTCCTGGCGTTGGATTATGCTCATCCTCTTTGCCTGGGGAACTTTACTCTTTTATATTGGCGGACACCTGGTACGAGACAGCGAGCACCCAGATCACTCCAGTCGTGAGTTATCCAAGATCCTTGCTAAACTTGAACGGTTAAAGCAGCAAAATGAAGACTTAAGGCGCATGGCAGAATCTCTCAGGTAGGATCTGAAAGTAATTAAAACTGTTCAGAAAATGTTTGAAATATGCAATATCAAAAATTAAATTGTAAGGGTTGTTTGTGGGAGTTTTGGAAATTAGATTTAGCACTTAAAAGTGTAGATAAGTGTTTTAATCCGTGGTTTGTAAGTAGCTGAAAATATATTGCAAAGCCTTTAAATAAATGTACATTTAGTCCTGGTCTAATGTAATCATTATTTAAGAGTCATTTAATGGT
This sequence comes from Falcunculus frontatus, assembly GCA_013398115.1. Taxonomy (NCBI): domain Eukaryota; kingdom Metazoa; phylum Chordata; class Aves; order Passeriformes; genus Falcunculus; species Falcunculus frontatus. The sequence continues at coordinate 1,318,195 of VZRV01008896.1, read as the reverse complement.
GTGGAAATGTTTCTGTCACAATAACAGAGTTCTGTAGGTGATTCACCCCTCAATGCCAACTTCAAACAAGTGCAATTATTATGACATTCATACAAATGAGAACATCTAGTTCTTTATACTTCTGCATGCAGTAATTGGAAGAGCTCGTTTTAAAATTGCTGAAAACATTTGTACAGCTTGTTGAAGATAAATGCTGACTTGCTGAAGATGATCTGCAATAGATTGCTGCATTATACAAATTCTTTTATCCAAGTTTTCTTCCTTGCCTTGCTGCTAAACTTGTAAAAATACTTGTAAAACAGTAGTATCATCTCCTTTTTTACAGTTATTAGATTGTAGATGGGTACAATTACATTTTGAAGTGTTTTCTTTCACTTTTTCAGACAGACAGCTTTTAACATAGACTAAAGGTATCTCATATCATAAGAACCTGAAAGGGAAAGCTGCTTAGGCAGGATGTGTGTCAGTGCCAGGTTGGATCTAAGTATGTGGACAGCACCACATGCAACCTAAAAAGCTGGGATGGATCTTGGGGCAAGTGCAGAGGCTTCAGATGTTGTAGAAAGGTATAAAAGAGTAAAGCTCATATAAGATTTTACAGAATGGGAGGGTGATGTTTATTTTTAAAATCTCTGAATGAGCTGAATTCACTTATCTGAATTTTTTGCTGAATTCACTGTTTCTTTTCCAGCTCTGTGCTCACGAGAACCATGTATGTAGCAGTGGTGTGGCCAGGATCACCTGTGTAGTACACGGAGAGCAAGGGCCACTGAAAGTTCATCGTGTCTCTTAGTTGGTTCTTGCATGGCAAGGAGAAACGGATTTTGGACTTGCCTTTTAATACCCTTCAGGAGCAGATTTTGGATCTTCTACTTTGCTATTTTGCTTCATATTTCATAGGGAAAATTACAGAATTGCACGAATATATTTTCTTTCCCAGTGTGTTTAGGGTTCTAGTCTTGTTCTTGTTTTATCAAGTCAGTTTGTTCCCCACCTTCATTTAATGAAATCACACATCAACTCTGTAGCAGTGAAATGAATTACCTTTCCTCTTTAGCCTGTTCTGATGTTTCTTCTCGTGCATTCTCTCTTTCATTCTTACTCAGGCTGTTGGATTTGCTAGGCTGGGTAGACTTCCCTGCCTTACTGCAGTATGTTTTTACTGCACTCTGTTCCTGGTTTCTGGAATGCACTGTAGATATGGCTGCATGCTGATGAGGCTTCTTAGCTTAGAAAAATGTCTTAGTTTTGAACATGTCAGCCCTGAAGAAGCACCTCAGCATTCATGAACTGCTCCCCAGAGGTAGAGAAATGCTGCTAACCCAAGTACTCTCTACAGTGAGCATAGATATCTTTACCTTGAGTAGTATGGCCATGAATGGCTGAGTGGGCTATAGTTTCCTAAGCTCAGTTTATTAATAAATGATAACAACAGTATTTGAAAAGATTTTAATATATGTTGTTGACAAAATGGTGTAATATAGGCTTTGAATATATGAAGAAACCTAAGCAAGGCCCTGTATTTGACTGAATGCAGTATCTTTAATTTTCTTGAATATTAGACAGTAATAGTCAGCCTTGGGGTTTCTTGCCTCAGAGGTGGTAATATTTGGCCTCGAATGTAAAGATTACCACCCTCTATGCTTTCAGCCCCCCATGCTTGTCTGACTTGAGTAAATGGTAATGTGTTGTGTTGCACAGCCATTGAAATATAACTCATTCACATTACACAATGACTAGAAGAGAGTAAATTATTTTATTGATGGCAGGGGACTTAAGAAGGAGGCGGTTGAGGCAGGAGATGCTAAGTAGAGGCTAAACTATATTTTAGGTAGTGGTGATTTTTCTAAATATCTTTCTATATTTCACTAACCTTATCTATATTCAGAAAAATATTACCTTTTTGGTGGGCAAGTTTTAAATAATTGCTTATAATGTTGATAATTTCCCATGATTTATAGAAATAAAAACATTAGTTTATATCTACTCTAACCATATTAGAATATTTCAGCATTCCTTCTCTATGTTTCAGTTAATGGCTTCAAGATGCTGGAATTAGTTTAGGTGATACAAAACTGTGTTGACTGGACTCTGTTCGGCTTCTTCTTTTTAAATATGTTGTTTAACAATATTTCTGAGACCTTTCCTCAGAGTGATCCTATATAACCACAGGAGAATCTGGAATTCTAGCATGAGAAATCCTAAATGACTTTGAATACCAGTTGAACAGCCACACATGTCCAGGTTCAGTAGTCAGTGCTCTCCAGGCATGAGCCAGTTTGAGACTGGACGATAACCAGGCATAGTTTATGCTGGAAGTAATTTGAGATTGGTGAACTACTAGACTTTGAGGGAAATTTAGGGCTTTTTCATTATTTTTACTGTGCCAGATCCATGATACTCTTTACATAGAAACATCACGAATAGGTTTTAGAAATATCCTGGTCAACCTGTGTTATTAAAGTATTAAATCACAATGTGGTACAGAGTTTCAGTATCTCATTTCTTTGCTTGTCACATTGAGCAAGTTGTGTTGAAAATAGATGTAAGCTTTAAAATTGTCCAAGTCATAGTTTTATAGCAGTATGTCTGTTTAAAATGAGGCATTAACCAGCAGTCCATGGGTTTAGTATCTGTGTCCTGGAAGAGATCACTGCTGCTGTGAGCATACATTATAGAAACAAAACACCTCTTAACTTCAGAAATCCAATTAGACAGAAAAGATTACTTTTGCTCCAGTTTGCATCTTAAAGTAAAGAGGTAATTTATTTTAGGCTTTACTGATCAGAGACAGAAAGACTGGAACTATTATTTGAATATGATTTAATTGCTAGACTTTTTTGTTTTGTACTGAAAACTCTAATTACTGACAGTGGCAGTTAAATCTGAGTGGATAAGACAACAGTTTCTACATGAGTATAGCATGAGGTAAAAACTTGGTTTTGCTGCCATTTCCCACTAAGATTTTATATCTAGAGAAGAAAACAGCACATTTTTTGTGGTTAAAACATAGAATATATTATGGTATGCAATAGGGTTAAGCTAATGCCTGAAATTAGGCATATTCCAGTTAAGAATTCAAGGTTACTTGTGGAGGATTTTATACGAGATGAGAGTGCCTGCCTGTAAAATCATAACAATAAACAAACATCTGATTAAGTTAACTATCCTTGTCAAAGTATTTTGGCACTATTAGATAAAACTTCTGGATGGTAAAAAACTCCAAGTTAACAGAATTTATCTTAGTGAGCAAAGAAGTTTTGTGAATGGTAGAAAATTATCATCATGAGTAGCTGTGCCATTAATTCTAGCTAGTTAGGGCAGGCAGGAAGGGGCAGAAGGCAGGTATGGTTACAAGAATTTGTAGTTTAATAAAAGTATAAGTTGTTTTTTCATTTTCATTTTGAATGTAGAGAAAATTAGTATTTCATGTTTAATTGTACTGTTAGTTAAAATGGTAAAATGCATTTCAATACATTTCAATTGCCTGGACTTTCCCATTATAATGGGTTCCTCTGACTTCTCTGACTTCCTTATCACCTGATAGAAGTGTCAGTCTTCTGGGATGGTTGAAAACAGGAGCTGGACTCCGCTTGTTTCCATCCATCTCTGTGTGAATGCCAACGTACAATGACAAGAAGTGATCTTTCCACCCTGAGATTTGAATCCTCATTTGCTGCCAACTTTTGTAGCAGCTCCTCATCCCCGAAGCCAACAACAAAAAAGAAAACCGAAAATGTGCCTTATGAAACATACCTTATGTGCATGCAAAACCAACCATTCAAAACTTGAAAAAGATCATATCTGTGAAGAGGCTTTGTAAGATCTTGCTTAACCGTTTTTGCTCTGTGATACTTAAATAATATCTGATTTTGTAATTTTCTCCCATTTGCTTCTTTTCATACAAGACAGGTAAGGAGCAGAATTAAGGTTTTAGGACAGGGATAGGTACTTGTTTGGGTTATTCTGGTTTATTTCCCACCCACTGCAACCATTTGTATGTTTGATTTCACAAAATATGTTATGTTCCTGGGAATTTATGATTTTAAAAAATATTTTTAATTTATTACCCGTATTGGTTAAGAATAGTTCATATTTTTGTAAGGATTTTTGGTGAGCATATTTTTAGATACTTATTTTCTAAGATTTATGTACCTTTGCAAGAGTGCAAGTTGGAACGGTCACTCTTTTTGAAAATGGCCTGAAATAAAAAAAATATTCCTTTAGAAACTGAGGCACTTTTGTGGTGCACTTCTGATTACTTGAAATTACATGAGGTACCACATAGTTTTTATGGTGTATTTTAAAAGCTTTAGGTGAGAAGTTACTATAGTTTTTCTTTTGCCAATATGATGCTTTGCAAAAACCTTGCTTGTGGGCTATGAAGAGGCACAGATGTATATTACTGATGCAGAAGCTAAATGGAATTTAAAAACCTTTGTATTGTCTGAGTTTTAGAAATTATGTGCAGGTATATTGTGGTATAGTGAGATTTGGAGAGATACCATCATCTGTACGTGATTATAAACAATATTGTGTGAGCAAATCTGGGTTGATTTTAGAAGCAGTCTAGATTTCATTAATATAAAATAGTAATAAAACTGGGTTTTTTATTGGTTGTTGCTTTACTATTCTTTATCCGGTTGAAGTGGAAGAACCTTTTCAAGGACACTTATGTAGTAGGTGTGACAGCAAAAATGGAAATCTTTACTACAATTTTTGTAGTTACTTGAGGAAACCTGATAGGGAGTAAGAATCAAATCAAAGAATTACATAATGTTGTTTCCTAAACAGTAGTTTTATGAAGTAGTTTAACCTAAATTTTTTACTTATTATTAGGATTATGATTGACTGCTAAAGACTGTCCCTGTTGCATACAGATGATATAAGGCTTTTAGGAGGAGGAGAGCTTAAAATTACAACTTTCATAATGCCCCATTTTCTTGGATGGAAGCTGTGTATGCCTTCATCCTTGTCCTAGGCTTGCTTTATTTTTGCAATACATGAATGCTTCACAGTATTTATGTGCTTCTTTGTGTATTACTGGGTGATGGCCAAATTTTTCTATTTTAGGGTATTTTGATGGAAGATAAACCTGGCAGTTTAGGAACCAGTAATTTCAGAGTTTTCTTCAGAGAAATAGAGAATCTTGTTAAATGGATTCATACAGTGTACATGTTATGAATACATCACATTTGGACTATATTTGCTTCCTAGAGTCTATTAAATATTGCATTTTGTAGAATCTGCAATTCTTTTAATAAGTATAGTAACCTGTTTCTTACTCTGAACAGGATCCTGTGTAATAAAGTAGAGCAAAGGTGGAAAAGGGCAAAATGTCATCAAAATAATAAAACCCAACATTATTATCTCTAGACATTATTTTCATAGTTCTGAGTGTATCTTCAGAAAGAAGAGATCAGATTTTAATTTTGAACGAGCAGTAGAGTTGCTTTAATGTAGCTGATGCTGAGGCTGGTGGAGAATCCAAACTCAAGATCAATTAATCATAAGCAACTCTAATTATTAAAGTACTTCTGTCAATTACTCTGGGCAGTTTTTGGGCCCATTAAACCTGTAGAAATCATTAATGGGGCTTGGATGGAAGAATAGCTTTGGGTTGATAAAAATTTAAATATTAAAGTACAGTTTTCTATTACATGTATTTAAAATATCTCAAGTTTGAAGCTGAGGGTATTGCACAGGCCAGTGTGTGAAGGATGAAGATAATTGAACTAAATGGTGGGCACCTCTGCTCTTTTTACTGCTGTTTGTGCAATTCTGAATTAAGGGAAGGGACACATGTGCAGTGGGTATAAATCAGCACTGATCAGGGCTGTTCTGGTCTAAATTGATAAGAGATGCTTGCTCTTTATTTGCAGATAACATTGACTCTTTTCTTTCAGTTTTATTTACTGAGGAGGTTTTATCTAAGAAGGATGAAGTGACAGCCTGTATTCCTTTTGTTTGTGTGTGCTAGTGGTCATTAATAATTGAACATGATTTTCTTCTTGGGGAAGAGAAAAAAGTGAAAGAAGAAAAGGCAATCATAATGTGGCTTTAGTTAGTTATAAACCTTCTAGCTCCATACAAAGAACTTAAATATAAATGAAAGAATGAGAAAATATTTGAGTGTGAACTTGTGAAATCTTACGTTTTTCTATTTGCTGATAAATTAGTGTAACCTTTTAAGTATCTTGGAAATAGGAAAAGGTTAGAATGGTTTTTGTAATTTATGGGTTTCTAAAAATTATTTTTACAATTATTTTATACAGTATGGCAGTTCTTCTAGCTAAATTGAATGTCACTATGATTAATTTTTAAGGGGCTCTTTTTGCCTTCAGAGATCCAGACTAGACATCATTGCTTTTTCATTGCCCCTCTGTCACCTGAAGGTGATGAGAAATTGGTCTCAGTCATATGGATTATATACACAGAATTATTTTTTTTTAGCTGGATTACTAACAAGGGACAAAGCAGAAAGAGGTTACCTCTACAACATAATCTTTTTGATGTATAAAGTTATACAGTAATATCTTTATTTGATGAGTCAATTATGGAAAAGGTAATGTATATTTGCTATGAAATGGTAGGAAGCAGCATGCAAAGATCACACCTTGTAACTATTGAGAATTGGAATAAACCCACTACTTGGTTTATTAGCCTGACTGACTGTTTAAGTGGATTATAATTGTGCTTATTTTGTGTTCATAACTTAATTTGCAGTTTTACCATAGTAATAAGTGAAGGACTGTACTAGATGCTTACTGATGTGGTTTTTTATTACTGCTTAGAATCATCTTAGTTTAGATGAGCTTGCTTTAAACTCGCCTCTCATGTTTTAAGGAGTAAAATAGTTGTCAGGACTCACTTTGGTAAGAATTATTTTGGTAAGTATTCCTGTTTTTCAATAGGAATTCTTATTCATTAGTATGCATAATTACTAGGATATTCTGCACTAGAAGCTATCTGCATACAGGATACCATGAGACTAGACAAGGATCTTATTTCAAACGCTTTTCCCTCAAATGTTGTCTTATCTCCAACTCAGTTGAAGTACTCAGAGAGGGTAATAACAGCCAAGCTGTCCTGGTTGCAGAGGACAATCTTTTCCTTAATTTTGAGACTGGATGAAAGTGAGGAAGACAGCAATTCTGAGTCTGATGAGGTAACAGATGTAGAGACAAAACTGAAAAAAGAATAAGCTATCTTAGTTTCCTCCTAAAATGATGTAATTTTTGAAAGTCCAAACAACTAGCTTAGGGAATGTCCCCCCATCCCAGCTCTTTTATCTAACAGTCTAAGTATAATAAAAATTTTTATTGTGGTGTGCCAAAGCAAGATGAATGTTAAATGGCATGTAGTTTTCTTTTTAAGATCTTAATTATGTCAAATGATCAACATTACTGTGCTTCTTTCATATCATCCACAACCATCCTTCCGTAGGATTCTCTAATTGCTACTTTAACAGACTTTCCTTATGCTAAGAGGATGTGCACACTGTCTCAAGGCTTCTTATGGTAATGGTTTTGTATCCTTTTACCCTATTGTTCTTCACAGATTCTACCTTTAGGGTATGTGACTTGTACAAGATAAACCATTCCGTTTTTCTCTGATAGTTTTGTGGTTAGTTGTTCCTTCACAACTCAAAATTGTGGTACCATGTCAGCAGATCACAAACACATTTCCATCTGGTGGTTTTAAATTAATGTAAGAACGTAAATGTCTTTCAATATAAGTTTTAAAGGCTTGTTTGTATTGTCTTGTACATGGCAATACAATACTGTATCTCAGTATGATACAATACTGTACATTTGTTGTAGAAACAAATTTACAAATGGATTGTTGAAATAGAGAGTGTATTTAGGGAGTGCACATGATTAAGATTAGGATATTTTACACAGTTTTGACATGCTTGTTCCTTCAGTGCATGAAAAAGCAGATGTACGAGCAGTTAATGATAATTCCTTTTTATTTACCATGGCAGTTTTAGAAAACAAATATTTTTTTCAGTAATTATCCCTAGTAGGATAGAGACTCTTTCAATAGGAAGCTTTAAGACTGCAGAATTTTTTACTAAATTTCTTTCAGGCTCTCCTACCCCCTTCTGAAAAAAGGTGCTTAAACGCTATGCTTCATGTGATACACCTTTCTGATGCTCACATTAGGTATTTGTTCTCTTCAACTGTCCCAGGGAAAGTGAACTTCTCATCAGTCCCTGAAATTTATTGGCATTTAGTTATCCAGACCTGAGATTATTAAAGTTTATTATTAAAGTTAATAATATCGCAGTAGGATATTTAGAATGCTGTCATTTCTTTTTTACAGGGAAGGTGCTCCCTCAAACCATTGTTTTCTCTATGCTGGAAGTGCCTTCTGTCTGTCAAGGACTTTTCCTGTGTATGGTGCTGTGAAACTCTGTTTGTGTGTGGAGAGAATATCTGTTCCTTTTTATGTTCATATTCCTTTATGAAGAAAGAATCATCTTCATGTTCTGCAAGAAATCTGTATTCCTTGCAGTTCTCAAGTCTCATTGCACGTCTGCTTGCTCTTTTTCTCTTTAGGGTCCGCTCTTACAAAACTGTATAAAATGTGGAATTATTTTTAACCGAAGTGTAATTTCTCTTGAAATGAAAAGGGATTTTATTTTCCCTGCATTAAATTTTGAGGCAAATAGTAGTTAGCATCTAATTTCTAAACTTTAATAATTTTGGTTTATTAATGCGTAGATTCAAGTTGAAATGATGAACAAACCTCAGTAATGCCCTCAGGGCTGATTTATGGCTCATAGATTTCAGGATATATATTTCCATACTTCTCCTGTGCTCACATATTAGAAATTTTACGAACTGATGTTACAGTTGCTGGCGTTGTTTTAGGTGATCTACAGTTTAGAATACTAGAGTTGTCATAAAAGATCATGACAGTGGTACATTTAAGAAGGTTGGATCTTGTTCTGAGTGCAGACAATACATTGAAATCATCCTGGGTGAATGTGTAGGAAGCCTTAACTGGAGTTCAAGTGCTGGAGCCCTGGTTCTCCAAGAATATATGGCCAGGGTTCAAGAGCAGAATGTACTCACGTGTGAAGATAAGAAGAGTCAGAAATAGAGTCTCTTGAAGGTACATCTGTTGAATAGGCTTTGTTTGTGTGCCAGTCAGGTCAACAATTAAACTGGCACAGATACTGTTTTCACAAGCAGAGCCTCAGATTGTTCATGTCGGTGAGTGGAAGTCTTGAAAACAGCACAGCTTAGGATCAGACTGAATCGTACGTTCCAGCTCGGTTGTGCACTATTATTCTCCCATGGAGTTGTGCTTTTAAAATCTTGTTTATGTCAATATGTTCAATTTCTTCTGGTTTTAAGGAAATATGATGAAGATTTATCAGTAAAACAGTATGGAATAAAAATGAGAGGAGAGCTGTATTGTTAATGCAAATAATTTATCAAATAATTATATTTATAAATCATGCAATTTCTTTATTTTCTATATCCTAGGATACCAGATGGTCCCATTGATCAGGGACCAGCTGCAGGAAAGGTACATGCTTTAGAGGAGCAACTTCTAAAGGCCAAAGAACAGATAGAAAACTATAAGAAGCGGACAGGAGATGGTTGGTAGATAAGTCTTCTTTTACTTCTAAAACAAGTTTTCGTATTTTGGTATTTCGTATCACAAATGTACTGGCTTCTTAACAAGTAATTCAGCTACAAGTACTGATGCTTTTATGCCTTCTTTTTTTTTTTTTTTGTTAGTAGAAGGCCTTGGAAAAGACCATGAAATACTGAGGAGGAGGATTGAAAATGGGGCTAAGGAACTTTGGTTTTTCCTCCAGAGCGAACTGAAGAAGTTGAAAAATTTAGAAGGAAGTGAACTGCAAACACGCATTGATGAATTTCTGTCTGATTTGGGTCATCAGGAAAGGTACTTGCATTAGTTGATTCTGACCTTTAATTTACCTGTCATTATGTTGTTCAAAGATGTGTGGCAATCATATTTTTAGTTGTTGTCAATCATCAGGCCTCCTTCTTGTTGGAGTACCTTTTGTATTATGTTAGAATATTCTGTGTGAGTTTTTTCATGCTGAACAAAATTAATCCAGGAACTGTTAAAAATTCAGTGAAATCTGTCTTTAAGCATATTATATTTTTAACTTTGTTCCCAACAGGATTGCAGTAACGGTTTGTGTCTCATCGGTAAACAGTTACACAAAAATAGTTGAATTAACTAAATACACTACCTTAAACAAGTATCAGTGTCCCGAAAAAAGCTGTGATCTCTGCATGTGAACATCAGTAATAAAGCAAGAGCCTTTGAAAATAATACTGTAGTAAAGGGAAAAAAATCGTAAGAATTTTCAATTCCTTAGAAATAATGTAAACACTATTTAAAACATAAAGACAGTATGAATTTGATTATTAATGTGGGCAAATAGTATAGTCCATTAAATTTTGTAATTTAATATTCCACAATTCCAAAATCCATTTTGTCACAGATTGATTGAGTTGAAAGTGAGAAGGGACTATTCAATTATTGGGAGTTATTATTTATATAAAAGACATTATTAAATTTCATCCAATTAGTTCTCTGCCAAGTGCAGTTTTATATATTTGATTGAAATAAAAGTAGTGCTTGGCTGAAGCAGAATTTTCCAAAAGACTTGAGATCTTCAGTTGAACAGTGAACTAACAGAGAAGCTGCCGCTTCCCTGGACAGTTTGTTTCAATAGTTACCTCCACTCAGAAATATTTGTTCTCCATGGAAGTTATTTCTGTTTGGGCTTCTTGAACTTTAGGTCATGGATTCTTATGTACCTTTTAAACTGTCTCTGCTAAAGACTGGAGCAAGTAGTCTAATACCAGACTTTCTGACGTGTGTCATTGTAACAGAATTACTCATGTGCGTGTTATTACTCTGTTACTAAAGCCAGGATGAGGCAGTTACTACAGTGAAACCTTGAATAATGTTGTGTGTGTTTGATGCCGGAAGGTTTTTGTGTTGCTGTCTCCCTGGATGAGTCCTTTTCCTTCGTCCTTTCCTTTCTACACCAATGACTATTTCATTAAGTCCAATTTGCAAGTTTCTGCATTTCTGACACCCTTATGTTCACATCTCTCTATGCTTCAGGATGAGGTGAAACCCATTTGAGAGATACATAACTCCGTTACATTGAATTATAAAACTCTGCCCTGTAGACCTCTGGAAGTTACAAGATGAATCCCACTATGGTACCGAAAGAAGTTTGCATATGATGCAAGAGATCACAGCTGCTCTTTTTTTTTCCTCTGAGAATTTTTGTGTTGAGTACAAGTTTTCTTTCAATTGTCACAGCGGTTATTAAATATAGAATAATCTGAAGTCTATTTAGTCTTCGTAATAGATCTATGTGGACCTTCCTGTCTGGTGAGGTCCTCAAAGAAGACTAAAGTCATTTAAGCTAAAATCAAACAGCCAGAAACTAGGTTTTATTAAACTGAACTCTAGGCCATCTATTTACAATATAGAAATTCAAAGGAGTTGCATAAGAAAAAACAGACAAAAATGTTTCTACAATATTCAGTGTGCGTTCCTGATGCATTTGCAATGTTGCCTTCAAGCAATACAATTATCTTGTGTTGCAGAATGCACTTCTTGGTTGCCTCTAGTCCCGAGGAAATTTTTGTCTGCACCTTTGAGGTCAAGCTGTCTCCTTCTTTCTCTTTAATCTTTTGGTCTTGTGTGAATTGTAGGCAAATTCCCAGTTCGTTGTGTGCTCATCCTTTGGAATGGGGTGCACTGCTGTCTCTGGGGTGTTTTCTTCTCTTACAATGCACAGTAGCTCCCCAGGGAAGGAGTGGTCTCATCTCCCCTCCACATTGCCCATCTGAAAGGATGTCCTCCTGAAAGGAACATAGCATAAGTTTGGAATGAGCAAATCAGATGTTCTCATTCGCTCTGAGATGCACAGGGTTTTGGTGGCTTGTTGTTTGGTTGTAGGTTTGGGGTTTTTTTTAATTGCCTGTTTGTTGGTTTGGTTTTTTTCAGTACATGTGCACTTGTTGAATTTTTTAAAGGGTTAAGCATGTTGCCAAATGCTGTTTTGTTGACAGTGCTGTCTTAAAAGTTGTATTTTAGATAAATGGAACACTGCAAATGCAGCTGGTATTACTTATTTTTATATATATACACACTCATAAATATGCATAAAGGTATCTCAGAAATTTTAATATATTTTATATAATCTAATGTTTGGATTAGAAAGATTAGTGTTAATTATAAGTACTTAAAGGAGTTTTTCATGCTGTCCTTATGTGGGAAAACAAATAAAGGGGTGGGTAGTGATCGAATGATGAGATAGCTGTGTGAGGAAAGAAGCTAATATTTATTTTGTTTTGTTTGTGAGGAAAGCCTGCTGTGTCATAGATTAAGACTTGCTTTCTAAGCAAGATGATAAACTTTAGTTTCTGTGGTTCTGGACAAGTAGTATTAGAGTTCTTTGTTAATCTTGGTGATGTGAAGCAAATTGTTTATTGCTCATATGATAGTACTTCTTGTTGGATGCCTTAATCACTGTTTGTTGGCTATGCCCTAGGAGCTGTGTGGATTTTCTCTAGGAGAGTGTTGGCCTTGTATCTGTTTTTGTCAAGTATTTCACTACTGATTCTGTTTGAGAAACGTTGCCCAGCACAGAGTTTCTTGAGAATTATGTAATTGTATTCTTGTAGTTGCTATAGGGAAGAGGGCTGTTGAGAGTAAATTCATCTAAACATTGGAAAGATTATTTGATATTGAGTTATTAAAAAAGAGCAGATCAATCCTCTGTTTGTCATGGTTGTTTCCTGTGTTGGCAAAAGTTGTTTGCAATGTGGCTGTTACTGAGCTGGTTTCATTCCTTCTCCCGGGGAATAGCTGTCATCAGGGATTTTGTGGTAACTGGTCAATATTTGATGCGTAGTGTTTGGACAGATAATCACACTCTTTCCTTTGAATTACAAATTCTTCTTTGAGTTTTTATTTGTTGATGCAATATTCTTAGGAGGTTTGCATGTAGTTTTGTCGTATGACTGGAATAAATGTCTAGACAGATAGTTGAAAACGCCCACCCTTCCCTCTTTATTTTGGAATCAAATACAGGTGAAATACATAGCCAGATTTTTTCCTCCATTCTGCTTTCCAGGAGCAAAATGCTTTTAAATGCAGCTCCGAGATTTATTTTCTGATATGAAGCAACAACAGCGGCAAGTTGATATTGTTGGTTAGTAACCCAGTGAAAGACCAAGTTTGGCTTAGTAAAAAATATCTGCAGTGCCACTGTCTGAAGTTTCCTGCCATTTTACCACCTGCAGTAGCCTCTAATAATCCTGTGCAGGCTCATCCTTTGTCTGCACTTAGCTATATTGGGCTCATGGATCACTGCTCCATGTACTTTTAGCTCTCTGCATGGAGCATGACCCTGGTCTTTGGTATTTGTGTCTCTTCTAAATCTGTATTAATAAGCCATCACAGTGATCTGTCACACCCGAAAAACCCCTAGCAGATGTAAAGCTAGAAAATGCACATTTCTGAGCAGTAACAATCAAAGAAAGAAGGTCTCTGTGACTGTGTCTTAAAATAGCACTACCTTATAATCATTTCTGTGTGATAACACCTGTGAATTTTTCACTTCCTGGTTTACTTCAGAGTTTTCTGATTTTTTTTTTTAAAGAGGATCGTGGATACTGTCTGAAAACTCTTTCATGAATTCGTAACATTTTCTGCAAATCATTTGATACTCTTTATGGCTTCTTTTGAGCAAAGCTGCCTTTACCTAAATTGGTGAGTCATTGAGGCTGTGTAAGGACACTCTCACCATTTCTCTTACCTCAAAAATTATCAAAGTAATTATATTTCATCCATAAGGTTGATTATTAAAACTAAGCTACTCCCTTTTCTTTGTCATGGTCACCATGGCCAATAATATACAAAAGAAAATTTGGGCAACACTTTTTTTCTGTAGAAATAGGAAAAATTACTTATGAGCTGACAATTTTTTTTTTATTTTTAGTTGGTAAACTTTGTATTTTCAGTTATTTTTGTCAATATTTAGTAGAAATACATTTCTATAAAGTATAAGGAGAGTACACTGATTACTTACATCACAAGTACAGAGAAGACTTTTTTAAAGCTAGTGAAAAAGCATTTGAAAATGGTTTAAAATGTGACTGTGTGGTTGTACAGCTGCTTGTAATGATAGAGGGTTTCTTTCTTTATTAAGTTTTTTTCTTTTTTAAACCTTAACTTTGTCCTTTTTCTTTAAACACCCAACATGGTGGGTGAATACATCCTGATTGGGAAGAAAAATATATTTAAACTCCCAGGAAAATGCATGGATTTTCTTTCCTAAGTATGCCTACTACCCTGAGAGTTTTTTATAAATTGGAAAACTGTCTTAAGAGGAGCAGACCCTTTATCTGTTCAGTTATCTGTATATAATCCATTGTATTAGAACTACTCCATCATTATTTCTGTTGTAATTCCCTTTAAACTGTGTGTGCATGTTACTTTGAGTATTATGTGTCTTTAATAGTTACTGATTTAATACTAGTTACCCGGTGATGCTTTAAATTAATTTTTATGCAAAGCTGGAATAGGGTGTTTCAAGCTCAATTACCTTGTAAAAGAAAATCCAGTTTATATAGTTTGAGATTAGAATGTAGATAAGGTTCTTCCAGTTGATTGACAGAAGGTGAGGATTACTGCTGCTGAATAATTTGGGTGAAATATTTAATACAACAATAGTAGATGTTACAGTCAGTGTCTCTGTTACCCTGTGTAGAAGCAAGGGGATAAAGACCAGAATAAGTGTATGAGAATGAAAACTACAGATCCATAAATTCACTTATTAAATTAACAAGAGAAGCTTATGTGATAACTCTGCTGATAAACATAGATCTGCTCTAAATTGATTTGTCTCAATGTTTACTGCTTAAATATTTTGTCACTGGAAGTAGTTACCTAGCAGGGATATGCACCCTGCTCCTCTCACTTACGTGCAGGGGGTAGCCTTGGCTAACCAGGCTTGTGCTTCCAGTGCTAACAAGTGCTGCCAACAGCTTGACAAAACCACTTCAGATGTTGTTAGGAAATATATTTATCTCAGCCTCACCCTGGTTTTTGGTCATCTCCCAAATTTTTCTGCCTTTGTTCCATTGCATCTCTTTCTAGTGGTCGAACTTGTGGTTTATCAAGAATTTCAGGCAATAAATCGCAGCTCAGAGTTCAGATGAAAGTATTAAGAAAAGTGGTTCAAACTTAGGACTTTAGCGCTGTTACTGAGAAATGTTTAGCAATATTAAATATTCTCAATCTGTGAAACCGGCTCTGAAATTACTGGTTCTGAACTGGGCCACATTTTAATTTTAGAATAACCATTGATGTTTCTATAAACACTTTGAATAACTTGTCTCTAGTTTTGTATTTCTTCCCAAAAGCCATAGAGATTTAAAAAAAAAAAAATCTTTTCCAGGGTGGTACTGTTTGGAAAAAGTGAGTAATTTTGACTAATCTGGCAGATTTTAACAAATAGATGTAAAATAACGTTTTTCTTCTCATGGTAATGAGTTCTTTATCCTCTTATTTGGCCAATGAAGTGTTATAACCCTAAGAAGAGAATCTCTAGTGCACTAGATAACCTCAATTTAATAGTTCCTCAAAATTCATGTTTTTTAGTGTGGACTTGTATGGCTGTGAATCTGTTTGGAATTTTTAATTTTTAATTCCTGATGGGTTTGGAACATTTGTTAGATGAAGGACACAGTCTTAGATGCTGTGTGAATTGTGCAGTAGGAGGTGGCATGAAGGTTTTTGAGGCCACAATTGAAATATCACTTTAATTTGTCTTTCACTTCATTTAATCCTCCAATTTAGCAATGTTAAGATTGTTTTCCATTGTTGTTTATAGGTCAATAATGACCGACTTGTACTACCTCAGTCAAACAGATGGAGCTGGAGATTGGCGAGAAAAAGAGGCCAAAGATCTAACAGATTTGGTACAGAGGAGAATAACTTATTTACAGGTAAGAGGATAGAGCTTTTAAATCAAGGTAAACATTTTTTTCTTCTTATATACATAGCACTTAGTTAAAACCTTGCAATAGAATAATTACATCACAGTTTAAAGTGAATGTTGGTATATGAATGAATTATGTAGAAAAGAAATTATTACATTTGTTTCAAGCATTATTTTATATGTATATGGAAGGTAATATTCCAAGGAAATCTTTGAGGTTTGGATTTTTGTATTTTGGTTATTTTGGTTTATTTGTTTCTTTGTTTGTGGGTTTTTTTTTTTTTTTTTTTGATCCGCGGTTTTTACTGGGCTATACTTACCTGTTTGAATTCTTCATTTTATTGTAAAAGATAATTCTCTGGTTGATTTTTTAAAAAATTCTTTAGAGCATCAAAATGAATAAATACGTTTGTGTAGTTTTAAAAATAAAAATATAAAAGACATTGTATCAAATTTCTAAACTAGCAGCCCATTTTTAAAAACATAAGCATATTTGAAGTGCTTGGATAATGTATTGTCTAGTCCTAGATGGTTTCACAGATGTTTGAGAGTTCTCTAGATGCTCATATTTTTGAGTATATAATATATGTGCTTGTGTGTGTGTATGAAATTTAAATAAAACTTGATATGGAGGTGTTGGGACTTTTTTTCATGACTGAATGCATGCATGCAGCTATTGATGTAGTGATCAAAAAGATATTTAATGTAGTCAGTTTTATTTGTACTTGGTTTATTTTTTATGGCATATGTGCAGATGTTTTATATGGTCACTCCAAATGCTTGATCTTTTCTTTTGTGTAAATAGCTGAATTTGTTTCTCAGATTTTCATTATTTCACTGTTCAGCTGTTGGAACCTTCTCTTCTGTGACCAAGCTTATGTATTTGTTGCTTGTTAAATAAAAGAACATACCCTTCTGAGGAAAAAACATCTCTTTAAATTGTGCAGGAGTCATCACTTTATTGTATTTCTTCACCTTCTTTCTGAGAACTGTTCCTTATTTTTTCATTTGGATGTCATTGTTTGACAATAGTATACTGTAAGTGCTTTTCATGCTGATAAATATAGCCTTTCTCTACCTTTTCCTCCTCTTTCACAATCTGTTTGTTGTCTTATTTAGGAATATAACTGTGCAAGTCCTCAAAAAGAGCCTGAAGTTATATGCTTTAACAAATATGCACCAATGTAGAGCAGTCAAATGGTTCAAAATTACACACATATATATACCTCTATTAATAATAAAACTGTATTAAAAAATAAAATAAAATTAAAAATTCAACAGCCCTTGCCCCTCAAGTTGATGCCAGAAAGAATTATATGGGACATATTTGTAACTTTTTTTTTTTTTAGTTTAGTATGAAAGTACTGTATAGCACTTTTCTGGTACATGTTGAACAGTGACAGCTGCATTATTTTGGGACATCTCCCTGGGAAGTCATTTAGCTGAATGATTATGAATAGTGATGACTGCTACTTCATTTAGATGACATTACCATAAATTTGATTTAATGAGGCTACATGTAACTAGTTCCCTGTAGTTAGAGCAACATTTAAAAAGCTAGGAGCTTATATTTAAGGAAAAGGCCTTATTTTCAGAGATGATTTTTATCAAAGAGTTGAAGAGAGTGTGCAAGAGAAGTCAGATCAGAGCACCTGTAGTACCATAATCAAGTGAGTAAATGATTATGAAGGCAGCACTTTTCTGTCCCTTCTCTTTTTTGCTTATTTTTGTTCTGTTTATTTTAGGAAGTTTGTGATTCAGCATGCAGTCTTGCAATAGCAGAGTATTTTTGCCTCTGATTTAAAAAAAACACAACAAAACTTTTTGTTCAGCTTTGAAAGTTAAAAATATAATCAGGTGAGGAGGGTTTTGCTAAGTACTCAAAAACACATCAGTTATACTAGTCACAGTTTGCCATATTCATACTATTTAGTTGGGGCTTTTTATGTGTGCAAAGAAAAGAAGGTTGGTCACAAGACTTCCTTCTGAGCTTTCTGGATTTGGCAGTATTTTTTGGTGATTTAATATGTCACTTAGATTTTTCTGTCTTAAAGTGTATTAAATCCTCTCCCTCACATTAAAATTACTGGTACGTATTTTTAATAAAAGTGCTCATGTTAAAATGACAACAACAGTAAAAAAGGCTCTGGCCACTTTGCATACATGCAAAGGGATGCACCTCTCTCAGCTGTCAGTCTTGAAAAGTTTAAACTTGTATCCTTTAATCAATCAAATCAAATGTGTGATACATTTTTAGTATAATAACCACTTAAGAAAGCGTGATCAGTGCTGGTATCTGTGTGAGGTTTTCTCTAGGAGTTCTGCATCATGGATTGAGGAGCACAGTGTGTTTAGTCCATCTGCATGCTGGCATGTTTTACTCAAGCTGGAGCTTGTGTCTTGTAGCAGGGTAGGTGCAAACTAGAGGAATTAACATGAGAGAAAGGTTTGAGATCTGTCTCTCAAATCAAATACCTACTATTTCTGACTAGAGAAGGAAGAACATTTTCTTCCAGCAGCTGGAAGAAACTTCTGGTTTTTTGTTTCTTTCTCTGGATTTTTTCTGCTTTGAAAGTCTTATGGGAAGCTGGTATGAAAAGGAACGATTACAATTGACATCACAGAAGAAGGGGAATAGAAGATGGTGTGAATTACATTTGTGATAACTAGGATGAGAAACATCCTTCCTTGACATCATTCTCTAAAAAAATGGGGTTTTCCAAAGATTTTGGGTGGGACTTTCTTGTCCGGCAGACCGTGTAACATCAAAGAGTAAAATATTTATTGGAAATATAAAAAAAGAACAACTTTGTTAATGAGCATCATACTGTGTTTATGAGGTTACTTATTAAATTATAGCAGACTGCTTTCCCACTCCACTCAAATCTGTCGTGATTCATTGGATTAAGTACATTTCTCTGAACTGTTTTAAATTCAGAAACAACACAGTCATTTCTCATCTAGTAAAATATATTTTAAGGAGCAGAGTTTACTTTTGCCAGTTTGTCATACGTTTGGATGGTTGACTACACGCTGGGAAGCGCTGGAAGATGGTGAGGCATTGAAGCAGCCCTTGGGATGTCATTCCCATCTGAGTCGACTTTCTGTGAATAGGCCAGCCAAGAGCCCTGGAAGAAGAATACAACGGAAACCCTGAAATTTTGTGAGAGCAACAATGTATACCCATGTTTTTTTGAGATGAAAAACAATTAAATCCATCTTGCCAGTTGCAAAAATGCACTTTTATTTTAGATGGCATTCTCTTCCATAGAAATACATAATTGTAACCATTTTACTCTTCTGAAAATTTGTTACTATTTTCAGTTGCATTGTTCATAGAAGTAATTCTGAGAAAGATAAAAGGCGTAAACTTTGTCATGGCTTGATAATCTAATCTTTTACATATTGAAGTATGTTTTGTGTGATTGGTCAGCTGTGAGTTTTTTGTTTGTTTGGGATTTTGTGTGGGTTTGTTTAATTTTTGTTTGTATTTTTTTGGTATCTGTTTTTAATGCAGTTGTATGGCTGTTTTAGTACCAGGCTTGACATTCCTGGATGTCCCTTCCATCCCTCTCTTGATTATGCAGATCATTAAATTGGAGATAGGAGTGTGTGATGAGCAGTGTCGTTAGGGTTGAGAACAGAGTGTACTGCTCATTCAAATCAGGGATTTATAATCCTTTTCTGTGACTTTGTGCCAGGAGGAAAACTCCTCTGTCAGTCTTCATTGGTTTTGAAATTGACTGTTGTTCTTTATCAGCTCAATACTTTTACTGGTTGCTTTGGTTGGCAGTTTTGGTTATGAGCACCCAAGCTATTCTGATGCTTGAGATGTGACTTTTCTTCCTTATCAATGGTTAATATTTCCACCTTTTTCCAGAAACATCAGTTGAAACTGCAATATGTCCGAGTATCTGTACTTCCCTTTTTCTTTTTAAATTCTCAATAGATAATTGAAGCTCAAATACTGCTTTGTCTTTCTGCTACTTGAACATAGCAATTTGAAAAAACCCACAGTCATAAAGAAATTAGTTAACTAGCTTCCTTTTTAAGTCACAAACTAATACTAAGGTGTATATATATATAGTTTTTTAATATATTTTACATAAAGAAAACCTTCTCTTGATTGTGTTGTTGTGTTGTCCACATACCTGAAAATATTTATTAGTTTGTACTTTTAAACATAGCGTTCATACAATGTAGGCATTTGCCTCCTGTCTTGTGGTTTCTTGGTTTGTGGAAGTGAAGTATGTTATTTTATGGAGAGTGTATGCAGATTAAAATTCTGTCCTTTATCAGTCTGCTCAGGTATGTGTTTCACATTCTGTATTTACTATGTGGTCAGTTAGCCTGGGAAGCAGTCCCTGAATAAGCATTTGTTTTACTCTGTACCATGTAGACAGGTGGAAATTTTCTTTTATTGGATGACATGCATGCTTATTGAAACAGAACTAACAAACTTGAAAAAATGCCAAAGGAAAAAGCGTTCCAACACTGAGAATCATGTTGATGAAATGTTGATGAAATGTGAACTCGGAGTCCAAATGTTGGCTTATTCTGACAGATTTACAAATGAGAAAGTAATTTAAAGTCTTGAAAGTATTCTATTTTACATTAGGATGGTGAAGTATGTTCAATAACTGTTCATGTTCACAGTGAAGAATTCACATAAAATTTTCATGGAGCTGAAGCTTACTCATCCATTTTAATAGGAGATGTATTATAGCAGGATGGCTTCTGTGATTTATGGCATTTGCCAGTTTTTCAGAAAAATGTACGCCTTTGGTGTATCTTCTCTTCAGCTTCACTTTTTCATCCATCCTTACAGAACCCGAAGGATTGCAGCAAAGCTAAGAAACTGGTGTGTAACATCAACAAAGGCTGTGGCTATGGCTGCCAGCTGCACCACGTGGTCTATTGCTTCATGATTGCGTACGGCACCCAGCGCACGCTCATCCTGGAGTCGCAGAACTGGCGCTACGCCACCGGCGGCTGGGAGACCGTGTTCCGGCCCGTCAGCGAGACCTGCACCGACAGGGCAGGCTCCACCACTGGCCACTGGTCAGGTAAGGCTTGATCACTCACAGCATTTCTCCTTGGTTTTTTGCAGCTTCATTCGTGTGGAATTATTTTGTTGCCTCTTTCATGTTGTGTGGAGCGTGATAACTGTGACTGCCATTGCGTGTGTAAGCGTTGTTTGTATCTTATTTCCCCACTGTATTGGGAATAAAATTCCTTGATAAGATAGCTCTGCATTGGCAGAGTTTTTTTAATACAAAAGTTTTGTATTTGAGATTTAAATAATAATTTTTCAGCAGGCTGCTACTGTGTTGTCTGCCAGATATTAATCTAATTTTCATGGGGAGAGAGTATTAAATGGAGGCTGTTGTTAATAAACTTTTTAAAAAAGAAGGGATGTTTCCAATATTAAGCAATAGAAATATAAAAGAAATGGTATCCAATAGTCATTCACACCCCAACAAAACAAAGAACTAGTTGAAATAATTCCTGATGCAAACTGAACGGACCCCAAATTCATGTTGTAAAAACAATGGCAATGTTAAATATGAATTTTATTTGTACATCAGCAAGTTGGTCCATTCTTATATCATGCTGAACAATTTGCCTGGAATAAGTAGATGGGCACTGATGTTTGGAGGATCAGGTAGCTTTCTTTTGTCGAAGTAAACAGCATTTGTTTTCAATGACATCTTTCTCCGTGTGATTGATCGTCAAAACATACCAACCTCTTCAGTCTTTTCACTAGGACACTGCATATCCAGTGCATATGGAATCTTAAAGTAACTATTAAAGTTTTATAGGTCTGAAATTGACTTAATCATGTTTACAAAATCCAATTTACAGATTGCATGTAAGCTTGTGTGTTGACACATTGAAACAACATTTGCACACTGAAATAGCATCTGTTCTTCAAAGCTTCAAGATGCTACAAAACTTAGCTTTGAGAATTCTAGTGGTGTTTGTGAATGAGATTTTTTTTTGCAAAAAATGTTTCTTAGAAATGGTTGGATGTTTTATAAAAACAGCTATAAATGGAAAATGGATATTGAGAACTCCAGATGAAGTTTTATTCGTGTTTGGCGAAGTTAGTAAGTGAAACTACCATCTGGACATGGTTCTCAGCAGGCTCCTCTACATGACTCCAGAGTTTAGATGCAGGCAGTTTTGTGAGCAACTTTTTAGCACCGTAAGCTGGAAAACCGTGTTCTGGAGCACTCATGCACACATAGCTTCAAAAGATTATATACTTTCACGAAGATCTGTTTAAGTAGATGATGATGATTTCCTGCAATACGGGCTCTTGCTGGTGAAGTACAAATAATGCTTCATTTTAGTTCCCCTCAATTTGGGGTATTTTTTTTTTTTTTTCTTTTCAGTTAGTTTCTAGATCAGGTTGAATAGTTTGAAGGCTGAGCTCATGAAATATCCTGATGCAATCAATTATTTTTTAGATAATGAATGCCACTAATTTGAGTTTTGATATTCTAGAGCTGGAAGACATTGAGCTTTGAAAGACAACCTTTCTGTAGTCAGCCTGTTGGCCAGCCACACATGCTATAAACTGTGTTAAATTCTGATCTTGTGCAATGGCTTGGTCAGTGAGGTTGAATGATCCTGACAATTGATCTCTTTACTAGCCTCAGTGTGGCTTCAGTAGGAATCTTCACTGGGTGCTTAAGTGCCGGTAAATTTTGAAGACATTGTGTCTTGCTGAAGATTTCTGTGTGCTTCTTGTGTCTCCCTAAATTTATATAGATTTTTATTTACTTGTATATCTATTTATTTATTCCCTGTTTTTACAGGGACAAATAAGTCTGAAATTCTTAGCTCTAGTTAGAGCAGTTTTTTTTGAAAACCACACCTTAAATTTTTTTTTCTCTACAAATTCTGAAATCACCCATGGGATTTTCTAGATTGTCAAAATAAATGTATTAAAATGCATTGACATTTATCAATTTTTGTTTTTCATAAAAAAACCATTTCTGCTATGTAGTGGAGGGATTTTTCATTATTTTTTAAAATTATGTTTCAAAAATATTAATGCAAGTGAATAATTGTAGCAAGTGTTCAATGTAAATTATAGAAATAGGCCAACAAGTCAGAAAAATATATCATTTAAGACATGCTTTCATGTAATTTGCAGACCTGCATAGATAATAAGTTAGTAAAGTGTGCATCATGACAAAATTGTTTAAATTTGTACATATATCTTTCTTCCTTTTAATTAAATTGCCTCTGCTTCACACTTTTTAGTTTTACTAGCAGCACAAAATTTTGCAGTTTCTGAACTTTATCTTCAGTGAAACAATTTAGATAGTAAAACCTTCTACAAAAAATTAAGAGGCTTACATAAGCTGAGAATACAGATAATTTTGGAATTTTCTTTGTCCGGTCTTCTCCTAACTAGGCAAAAAAACTAAGCTTTTTTTTGGAATTTGAGAAGTAGAGTGAATTTTAATGGACAAGCTGATATTTGATAGCAGAAGATTAGTAAGACGTTATCATCGGTGAAGAGTTAGGGGGCATCTCAGCCCATGCCCTTTCTTGCGGGAGATGTTCTTTGACATGGTAGTTCTGTAACCAAGTTCAGCTTTTCTGTCTTAAACTTACTAGAGTCATTGAGAATTCTATTGCAGATTTGTGTAAATACAACAGTTATTTTACACTGCGGCATAAGGTTTCCTTTTCCTTTTTTTCACTCATACTGTCCTTCCAGAGAAAAAATCTTAAGAGATGGTTGTATACATGCTCTTTTTAGCTCTAAAATTATATCTTGCCTGCAATTGCATCTTCCTTGTAGTTCAGTTTTCCTTTGATATCTATGGTCAAACTGTTTATGAATAATTTAGGTAGGAATTTTTATAAGAAGCATGGATGATTTCCTAGCAGTAAGAGCCAAAATAGAGAGAATTTGTGAAGGCATATTTATCATGAAATTTTTGATTAATTTTCTTTAAATTAATTTGTTAGCCAGGTCATAATGTTCTGTTATCATAGCTGCATGCTAAAATGGAGTCTCTTCTTATCATTTTTTACTTGCTGATTTATGATGTTATGGTGGCATTCCCCAATAATAAATTGAAAGAGGACTATAAAATAACAAGACAAAAATAAATAATACAATAAATGGAAAATAAAACAGATTAATAGGAAGGACAGGTTAATGTACTGTTAGAAGTCATATCTGCATTTCATGCTGGAGAATGAAGGAGTGTGGAAGTAAAGAAGCCATCTACATGTTTTAAATAACAGTATGTGCTCCTTCCCATAAGGCCTAAAAACCAGGAAGATGAAAGATAATGTGAAAAAGGAAACCTGAAACAAAGTTTCCTGCAGTTATCCTTGAATATTGATTTCGTTCCCTTTAACTATGGTTTGATGAATTAATGCTTTGAGGAAGGGATACCCAGAGGGGAGAAAATGGCAGAGCTCTTCATTTGTTGGTAGTGCCAGCTTTTAAGTATTAATTGAACTACAATCTTAAAATATGAATTAACTAATATGTTTATATGTATAATTCAAGAACGAGGATACTGTGGGTACACAAACGGAATGTTTAATTTATTAAAGCCTATCTGGCAACAGTAATCAAAAGGACTAAATAAAAATTGCAAAAATCAAACCATGAAAAGTTGTACAGAATTAATTGCAATAAATTAAAAAGTTTCACTCCATGAACTTGATATTCCTTGACAGTAGTTTTTTTATGTAAATCAGCTGAATATTTAGTATTGGCCTAAAAAACCCCTTTAACTTGCATACAATTGTATAGATTATGTTTTGCTCTCATGTCTCAATCTTATTTATAAAACCTTGCAGAAAAAATGGATTCATTTCTACTTCTAATTCGTAATATTATTTTTATACAGTGACTTTCATTATTTACATTTTAATTCAAACAAGTTCCATTTTTATGAAGAAAACTGGAGAACGGTGATTTGAGAGAACAGAGTGTAACAGCAACCTCTGTATTTTCCCTTTTTTTCAATTGTGTTAATCTTGAAATCAAGCTACTGATATTGTGTAGATTTTTTTGTCCTCAAGGTGCCTTGTAAGATACTCTATGTAAAGACATTTGTCTGTGTAAACACATAAATATATTTAGGAAGTGGTAACTCTTAAAAGGACCTTGGAATTCTAATGAGGTAGGTCTGAGTTTTCAGAGCAGTGCAGTAGCCTGAGAGCAAAGTGTGTTCCTTATTCATGTCTAAGTGGAGGGTTATTGAATAATAGCAAGAAGTTATTTTCACCTTGCAGAGCAAAGACAGGCTGCAGGACACTGCTTCTGTTATCTGGCCTTCAAAATGGATATTGATAAATATGAAAGGATTCTGAAAAAGACCTACACTGATTCAAGGACATAAAAATCTGCTGTACAGTAGGAGATTAAGAACTGTAATTCAGTTCTAAAATAAAGCAAGTTTTAAAAGCTGGTCCTGCCACGTTTTATAGGTATTTCTGTATGGGAAGTATTTCTACTTTTAGACAAAGATGTGGCTGGACAATTTTGATTGGAAGTAAGTTCTGCTTTTTAACAGCAACTCACTGGTGTTCTTGACCCCTGTTTTGGCAACTGGTCTCAAAGCGGAAAAGCAAAAAAATTGCATGATCTGAAATTGGAATTACAGGAGAAGCAGTCTTTTCTTGTAACTAGCTTTGTTTCTTTTGGGGTTTTTTTAACACAGAAGAATGTTTGCCTTTGCTCTTTGAGTGGGTACGGGGGTTTTTTTGTTTGTTTTGTAGTGATACTTCTAATATTGTCTTACAACTTGTGTCACAGACTTCACTTGTGCAGTCCCAAATCTGCAATACTAAACTAAATTAATTTGTGTTTTAACTAGGTCACCGTAAAGTACATCTGTGTGTTCTTTCACACTATAATCAGTCAAGCCAAGTTGATCCTAATGAAGCCATTTCCATAGGCTAAATGTACCACTGATTCTCATTTAGTTATATGAGGAATTACATCAAATCTATTCTTGATAGAAGAATGGTGTTCTTGGAAGTTGTTTGCCATGTCAGTGGCATTTTTTAACAGGATGGGAGATAATTGGAAAATACTTCCATTTAAATACGTCCATTGTCCGGCAGCAGAAGTAAGAATGTCAGTATTTCTTTAAAGGTTGATGTATATATTTATGCCATCTATCAAAAAATGTTCAGGAAGCAAAAACGTGGTGATTGTATACAGTGAGTTCTCCTTAAGTCATTGCTAATTTAGATTAAGATTTGATGTCTGTATAAAATGCAATTGACTGTTTGATAATATTTGCTTGCATGGGCAGGACCATAAGCAGATTAGCAAACACTTTGTTCCGTGAGAATTGTTTAACCGTGTTGAAGTGAAGGAAGGTAACCTAAGCGTGCCCACTGAAATAATTACTTTCCAAATAGCAGGGGCTTCTTTCCCTATGTTTCTTGGTAAGGGGAAGCTGAAGACTTAGAAATCCAAGGAGTGCATGGAGGTGGGGAAAAGGATTCTTGGCTTTGTTCTGTGCAGTGGTAGGAGTAATCAATCACTTATTTGATCACAGATCTATGCTGTTCATATGAAATGCTGCACTTTGAAGCATGACTTTCCCTTTTTCTGAACAGATTGATGTTGCCCCCCCCCAACGTAGTAGCAAAACTAGTACTAATAGGTTAGTGGTTAATTACAAACTTTCCTCATGAGCGTTGAATCATGGATGATAAATTACGGATTGGTAACCCAAGTTCCTGTTAAAAACTGAAGAAAAGGTTTTTGCTTAACTGTCACCCTTCTAAGAATTGTTTAATAAGCAAAAAAGAAAGCTACAAATTGGCTTAATATTAGAGTTTTATTTGATTTAAGGTAACCATTCTTTACTTGAAAAGTTATACTGCAGCATGCACGGTAGGGAAAAATGTTAGTGTGTTTTGTACTCAAATGAAAAAAATCAGGGTGTTTTTGAATATGAAGAGATGACATGAGGTAAACTAAGTATGTTAGGTCTCAAACAAACCACAAAGTTTCAAATATTTATCGGAGTTCTTTGTTTGGCTGCATAAATTTCAATCCAAATGGAAGCGTTCTTAGGGTTTTGGGAAATTATAACCTGCATTTAGGTTTTGAATAACTTTCTAATGTGTTACACTGGTCATTACAACGTTCTGGTTAAGGAATATTACCTATTTTTAAGTAATCTTTAAACAAGGGTAATCTGAACTGGCAGCTTTGGAGTTGAATTCAAGTCATCCAAACCCTTCCTACGCCTTGAAAATGACTACCACAATACCCAGGTGGGAGACATCCCAGAGCACCACCAGAACTTTGGGTTATGGCTCTGATACTTGGGAATGTATCAATTGTTACAGCAGCCATTCTTTCTCTCAATGCAGGTACTCTTAATTCTTTACAGTAGCACAGGGTTGGGTGTTTCGTTTGTTTCAGTGTAACTTCACCAAGGTTTTTGTCTTTTTGCATTTGAGTAAGGAATTAAAAAAGAACCTTAAAATGTCAGCTAATTCTCAAGTTAGGTTTCTTGTCTAGATTTAGAATGTCATAGTGAAAAGCTGCTTGTAGGCAAATGGCTCTGAATACAGTTTTTCCACTTTGTGAAATAACTGAAAGTTACGCTAAGGCTTTTAGGGCAGAAATAATTTCTTGTATTTTATATTTTTGTTTCTCAATCTCTAGGCCTTCAGCCCGCTGTTTTATTTCTAGTGTTGTGAACAGATAAGAAATTTGAAAAGCTGCCTTTTATCGCACTGATCTCCTACCCACATTTGAAGACACATATTAATTTTAATTTAACATTTAATTTAATTTTGCATTTCATATGAAATAATAAATATTTTATATTCAAAGAAAAAATATTTACTGTAATACCATTTGGCATTGCCTGTCCGTGAATGCCATTGTGCTAATGTTTTGTAGATAAATCTTTAGGTGTTTTCCTTTATCTGGTATTACATAAATCCTGTGACAAACCTCAACAAAACAGGTATTTTTTTTTTTGCAAGTACCCTTAACTAAAGTACTGGTTTAAGTTTCCAATAATGTGCAAATTAATAATAGTTTATTACTGTAATAGTTATGGAGAAAGCATCTATATTTCCGTGTGATTTATCTTGGTTTTTTCTTAATATTTCCATTATGTTTTTCGCTATTGCTGGAGATCAGAAAAATTTCCTTTTCCATTATTGCAGGCTTACACACCTGATTTTCTCCTTTCATGCTGGTAGACCATATGAAGTAGAATGCATCCTTGTTTCTTTCAGATGCATTGTTAAGGTGACATGTGCCTCATTGCTATGAATTTTGAACAACATAGGTTTATTCTCTCCTCTTTTATTTATGGCTAACTAAAATGTCCTTTTGTCTACACATACTTTGAGAGCTGTGTTCCATCTGGACTTGCATATGGAGGTACTTTACTAATTCATTGAAAGATGAGTCTTCCAAGTGTTCGAATTAGAACAATACAAGATTGGGAGTTATAAACCACTACCTTGAAAGGACAGTAAATGTCTTGTCTAAACTCGGAGCGCTTCTCCACTAGATGCCTGGACAGCCAGCTGCAAATATTAAGCTCCTGTTGGAAACTTTTAGGTCATGAGATATGAAATATTGTCTGCATGTTGTTTTCTTTTTAACATGCTTATACATGCCTGTTACAGGCTCGAGCGCATGTCCAGTCAGCATATGCATGCAGGAGATAAGTCCCTGAAGCTGTTGAAGGATTATTATAAAAATAAGCTATCTTCTATTCCAGAAAATATAACCAAATATTCAAAGCAAGTATTTGGAACTATTTTCAAGTATATAATAATTAACATTAGACTGAAATAGAGAGTAAGCTTCAGTGGAATTGTTTGAAATCAAATCCAAAATTGGTTTTTTATCAAAATAGATGTAATGATCTTTTTTATGTTTTCCGGAGTTATTTCAACTATCCTTATGTATGATCTTACTTTTAAGACATCAATTCTGTTTACTGTTTACTTGAATGACTAGATCTGGATAATGTGGCAAAACCCCTTTGCATTTATAAAAGTGTATTTGCCTTTGCAAATACGTTTTATGATATTTTCTGGCAGCCTGGGAATTGGAGTTCCTTTTTAACAGGTACCCCTTTCCTATTGGCTGTCTGGATGAAATGGGGCATTGTTCAAAAGCAGTTTGAATATATGAAGATAAAAGGAAAAATAAATTACCAGTAAGCTTCTTGATTTCTACTTAGTTTGATGGTCTCCTGACTGTTCTCTGAAGTTGATTTGTGCAATCTCTTAATCTGTAAACTTTCCAGCTGACATGCTGGGTATCTAAAGAATTGAGGAAGGGAAAAATCTTTACTTTTTAATGTTCTCTCAAAGAGAAGTTTTCAGTAGAGTGAAACAGCAATATGGGTCTTTATAATGCAGCTCCCCTGAGCTGCTGAAAAGGGAGTGGAGGCTCTAAAGGCACCAGTAGGTGCTACTGCTTTAGTTTTGTTAGAGACAGAGCTATTGCAAATGCAGAAATTGTTACACTCAGTTCAGGCCTCCGTCAGGTCAAAAGGGAAAGCACTCACTGGACTCTCATCACTTGTTAGGACAGTAAGAGCACTGTTCATCTTTACACTATGGTTTTGATTATGGGTAGGATTATCAAAGAACCGGGAAAATAAATACTATTGCAAGATTGTCACTTGTGTTACAAAGACATGTTTGTAGTTCAGCGGCTCTGGAAGTTACAGTTTTTGCAGGAGGAGAAAGAAGACTACCATTAAAGTTTTACTTTTTAGGAGGGAGATGATAAAATAATATCTTCACAGATTTATTTTAGACAAGTTTCTTGTGAGAGCAAAAGTTTCGTCGTCGTGCTTTACCTTTCTATCTGCTCTTGTCCTTTTTAAGCCTAACTTAGTTAAGGTTCTGAATATTGGATGAATTTTGGCCAAATTTGACTAATATAAATAGGTCTTGTTAAGGCCTCTCGAAAGTCCTCAAAATAGATAGACTGGGTATGTTTACAGAGCCACTGAAGTCAACATTCAGGCCTGTGAGGAAGTGAGAGGCAATGACTGATCGCAGATGCCACTTTTCAACACACAAATAGTACCCAGAGAGGTAAGAGACATGAGAGCAAGTGAGGGTAGTTGCAAGAGTTGTGCAGGAGAGGAGAGGAAAGAATGCAGGAAAAAAGCCTTGGAAGTGCTGGATTGAGAAAAGTAATAGAAGGCATGTTGGCATGTTTGAAAACATTTTGGTGTATTCACTCCTGAAGGTATCGGGATTCAGCCCCTTGGGATGACAAATAGGACAACACTATCCATATGGCATGTGAAACCTGGAAGAAAAAAGGACTGAATTTTCAGTTTCTTTAAAACAGAATTGCACCAAATTTATTCAACACCTCTCTGCCTTAAAAGGCTTGGTTACATAAAGGATGATTAAAAAATTGCTAAGTGGAACACTAGTGGGAAATGAATCAGAAACCAAGTTCAAAAATTCTGTATTAAAATTGTACAAAGCAAAAGCTTAGAGAAAAAAAAATAGATATATGAGCTGTATTTTACATTGACTACTTTAAAAGAAAAATATGATTTTTATCTGATGGCAATTCCATTTTATAATTCAACTATGGCACAAAGCGCTTATGAGGTAACTTTATTTAAGTTTGCAAATGCCCAGAAGATAGTTTTAGGAGGTGTAGTGTGCATCACAAAACAGATAAAAGCATACTTTTACTTTCTTCTGAACTAGTTGACAACTCATAAAGAGCATAACACGCCATAACTTTGCATAGTTTTCATTTTTTACTGTATCTGATTTGCAAAGAAAAGTACTGAGATATCATTGATGGACCCTGAACCTGCTGTCCTTTGCAGTACGTAACAGGACCCAGCAGGACAATGAGGAGCCTTAAGAGAATTCAGCACAGTCCTCTCACCATATCCTGTGCTAATCCAGCAGCTTTCCCAGCACTTTGACATACCTCCTGCAGCTGAAATTAGAGTTGTTCACCTGGGTGAGGTTCCAAATGGGCAGTCAGTCTTTCAGGCTGTAGAGCTTGGTTAAGTAGATCTGTGATTGCTCTATGCAAGTTGATACCAGCTTAATTAAATATAATACAGAAACAGAAAAGCAGGGAAACTCTTCCATTTTTACATCAGTTTATTCAGCTGTGTTTCTAGCAAGATGAACTGGAACTAAATTGAAATTCTCAGTTACAAGACAGGAATGTCCTTAGCATGGTGTTCTTTGGCATACTTTTAAGGACTTCTTGAAAAAATACTTTTAAATTAGCTGGTGAATTTTGAAATGATAGGAGAATGAATAGCAAACAGGTTTTCGGTTAACATTAACTAATAGTAGTGGTTGCATGGTAAAATGTCAGCCTCCTTTCAGGTAAGAAATTAATGAACACCCAATGAAAATGCCCATCCAAGTGCAGGTATGAGCCAATGTTCAGATGGCAGGAAGTAAGCTTACCTAAAATGACAGAATTCCAAAGGTCTTTTTCAGTCAAACCAACATTTTCCAGGCTTCCAAGAAAAAAAAGTTGATAAGCAAGATACAAATAGCAAAAGTTTTTAAATGGGCTTTAAATTAGAGTAAATTTGAGAAGTAGACAGACAGTAAGGTTATGCCTAATCACAAAAATTGTATAGGTCCTGAGGGCTATAAAGTGATTAAGGCACATTGGGATACTGCAGCAAAGCAAAGTTATGCTTTTTATAACACACGGGGCTCATTTCAGTATTTAAAAAGTAATCTGTGGGTCTCCTGGAAACTGAAACTGTGTTACTGATGTATTAGTGATGAATGTACCCAAAACCTGGTAATAAATAAGAACTAGATGGTGCAAATGGCATGGGTCATATGAATAAAAATCAGTTTCAGTCCAGGACCTTCCTCCAGAGCACGTTGTTATGATAAGAATGAGTGTTTTCAATACTGCAGTACTTTATGACTGTTGGAAAAACACTCAATCTTTAGTTATTCAGTGCAGTAAAATCCAAAACTGGACTAAGTTGCAGAACTCTGGAAGACAATTATTTAGGTTATTCCAAACTGAAAAATAGCACCTGGAATTGTAGGAAAGTTAAGCTATAAATAGAATTATAGTGATAAATTTTGGCAACTGTAAAGTAAATCACATCAGAAGTAACTTGAAGTATTGCTGACATGTAAGTGATGTATAACAACTCTGGGGGTCTTTTCCAACCTAAATAATTCTATGATTCTGTGATTAAATGTCAAAATTGTGCCACCACTTAGCAGGGAATTGGACCTGATTGACATGATGATGCTGTAATTTAAACTACCAACATGAGAAAAATACAAAAACATTAGTACGGATTATTACCTTTTATGGCTTATCTATTACTTAACAAAATATGTCTGTGAAGGAAAACTCAAATATTTTACAAATTAGAGGAAATGTAGCTAACAACTGAAGTGTAGATTAGAAGTTCATTCTGTATTTTTAACTTGGTTTCATTATCTTCAGTTGAAAATTCATATGAATCAGCAATGTGAGTTGCTGTTTTCTAATATATCTGCTTGTCCATTGATCTGACTGAGTTTTGGTTATCTCCTGTATCATTGATTTTGATTGCAGCTTATTGCTGAGTAAAGTAAAACAATGTCCGTCTGTCCAAAAAAGGATAACAGTTTTTTAAACTATGCCTGTTGAAAATAGGGCAAGCTCATTGCCTATTAGGAATCTTTTCACAAACACTGAAAAAAAAAGTGATCTGTAGGGCAAGAATGCTGTCTCTTGCCTATATGGCTGTTGGAGAGAGTTGTTTACTCCTTCAGGGTTACTAAAGAGTTATTCTGCACTGGTTTTGTCCAGGACAAAAGCAAACAGTTGCTGTAAGCTTTTCTTTTACTGCATCTGCTATCTAATACTTTTAAAAATGAATGAAGACTAATAGGGAGCTTTTTCTTAATTGTTCAGAATGATAATATAGGAAATGAAATCTAGAGACTTGCCATAAAGTTTTTTGGAATTGTACTCATATCTGTGTGTTTGATTGTGCAGATGATAACTGTATGTAAGCAATTAACAAACTAGAACATTATTGAAATAGCCATGACCATATTTATGATTTGATTTGTAATTTTTTTTTAAAGACAACACTCGACCTAGTATTTAATTTTGAACAATCAAATTGTTTGTTTTTCCTTAATGAAATACATTTCTTTTGTTTCTGATTTGCAGCAAGTCTTGCAACAAGTTGCAGCAAGTCTTGCAACTTCATTACTATTCAAACAGTGTATCACATAGAGTTGAAAGCTGAAATCTGATTCTTTTTTCACAATCTTCTTTGATATTCAGTGATTTTGGTATACTTTTTGCTATATATGCTGAGAATTTTCCTAGTTATTTCTGGCCAATCTTATTTTATTCAAAACCTTAAGCCAGCCTATGGAAATTTTTAGAAGCACACTCTAAATAGGATGGAACAATGTATTGAGTGCTTTTCAGGGTAGGAATGTCAAAGAGTAGGTCAGGTTGCTCAATCAGCTTTTATCAATAGCAAGATTTTCCAAATGACTGTCTTTACAGACATTTACATACAGATATTTATTTACATACACATATTTGTTCAGTGGTAGAACGAAGTTTAAAAGCTTGTCAAAGATACTGTACTTAATAAAAATCCACCTTCTATACGCACCTTTGCATCACCTGCTTTTTCCCCTCAAAAGGTTTGCAGCAAATTTCCTTCTCTAACTTAAGACTGAAGTATTTTCATTCTTCTCTTGGCTAAGATTGCTTGTTTCTTTTGCCACCCTGTTTCTTCTCCCATTCTCAGTTGAGGGGGAAAAGGTAAAAATGATGGAACTTCAACCATTCTTTCATACCATTCCCAAGGTAAACATTTCTTGTCTAAACTTTTGCCTGATACTTCATGTCTGCACCAGATTTAGCACTTCTCTGGCTTCATGCTGCTTTTCTTTATTGCACCTTTCTGAAGTCATACTAATAAAGTATTATCCATCATATTATAAGAAGATTTAAATGCTCAATATTTTTACTGAATTTATGAAATTTTGTTAAATCTTTTCCTGTGACTGTGATATAATAGGTGGTAAAAATATGAACTGGCTTCTTGAATTAAAAAGAATCATCCATACCTGCAGTATGGGAAATTTTTCTAAAGAATCCCTTTACAGTGATGATATACAGTGCAGTGATGAAATATTGACATATAGGTACCCCTCAGAAGACAGATTTCCAAATCTGGTAAAAATGAATTGAAAACACACCCAAGCATAACAAACATTCCTTATTTAAATAACCGTATCGCAGAGAGTTACTGCAGAAGTTTGACTAGTCTTGCAAAAGTGTTCTAACCTTTGGGATCTTTCACTGTTCCTAAACTCTTAAATTCTTTATTCCTTCCCTGACTTGATTTTTTGAGCATTAAGCTTTACTTGGTCATCAGCAGTTTGGTTTGCTTATATTTAAAGCAGTTTTCTTTCCTGGCTGGTGAGCACTAAAGGGAGAACTAACCATCTTTGCTGGTAAACAGTGCAGACAGTGAAAACATTATTTTGGAGGAAATGAGCACACTAGAAATATTAGCTGAAATGTTCAATTAATTAAAAGTGTAATGCTTTGTTTTGTGTTGTCATGTATTATAATTTATTTCAGTATATGAACGTAGCTTTGAATTATCAATTATGTAGACTGTTCTGTTTGTGTAATTTGTAAAAACTCTTAAAAGATGTTTAGTGGCTATTAAGTGTTGAATTAAAGTCCTGTCTAAACCATCTGTGTATTCTACTGTAGTTAATACTTAAAACATAACAAATTCTTACCCGTATGTACATCACATGCTTATGTAGTGCTTGTGTTTTCCCTGATCGATTTAATTTTCTACTTCATAATTTAAGTTCTT
This sequence comes from Falcunculus frontatus, assembly GCA_013398115.1. Taxonomy (NCBI): domain Eukaryota; kingdom Metazoa; phylum Chordata; class Aves; order Passeriformes; genus Falcunculus; species Falcunculus frontatus. Next base: position 1,283,281 of record VZRV01008896.1, on the reverse strand, counting down.
GAAGATGGGAATTGTCTTTCTCCTCTTCTAACAACAGAGTAGCTAATTCAGTGGTTATAATGATGGCTGAAACTATGAAATTTACTACAATAAAATGTGTTCAAAAGAGCAGCAGAGCTGTAGTTATTTTTTAAAAATGATTTCTCATGCCTTAAAATATTTCTTTGTTTAATTTTTAAACAAGTAACTGCATTTTAGATGTTTTAGATAACCAGTCTGTCCAGATAAGCCGTAGCACAGAATAATGGTATAGTTGTATATAAGAAGGTATGAATATATGACTAGGAACACATTTTATATTTTATTAACTACCAGCTGCTAAGAATTCAAGAACCTTCAATTTTGTTCTACTTGACTGCATTGTTAGATACAGTTCCTGTATAAATCTAGTCTAAAACTATGTTTTTTATTAGATTTGTTAATGCTAGTTTGAAAAAGTGGAGCAAGAGTTAGGTAGTCTTTTTGAAATTGTAGATACAGATTAGTTGATATGTTTGGGATATTATTTGCCAATGGTAAAGCTTATTAATAAAGTAAACTACTTGACTCATCTTAGTATGTATTTTAAAACAGGTGAGGCTAATGATAAGGATGTTCAGGTGGTGGAACTTCCCATTGTTGACAGCTTACACCCACGGCCACCTTATTTGCCCTTGGCTGTCCCTGAAGACTTGGCTGATAGACTAATTCGTGTACATGGGGATCCTGCAGTGTGGTGGGTCTCACAGTTTGTGAAATACTTGATTCGTCCACAGCCTTGGCTAGAAAAAGAAATAGAGGAAGCCACAAGGAAACTTGGTTTCAAACATCCAGTGATCGGGTGGGTATTCAGTTTTCTTTTTAACTGTCTGTGCTTTAATATGTGTATGTAGTGATTCCTGTTCAGGAAAAAAATGTTTTATGATGATAATCAGAGTCTCAAAGTAATTTTTTGAGGAGAGAGGGTGATTTCTAGATGAAGCTCTTATTTTTTAACTGTGCATAATACAAGTTGATTACAAGTACTTCTTCAGCACGCTTGTCTACCTGTAGTTGGACAGATATATAAAAGGCAGCTTGATAGAAGCTTTTTTAGCACATCCTTCCACATCTGGTAATACAGAATTTCATTAATGTAATTGCCTTACAGCTTGTATTCCAGGCACTTTACTGTCTGGATCCTCTTTCCAAGTGCCTATAGCTTTTACATTTGAGGAAAAAAGGCTAAGCCTACATTTTACATGCCACAGCTCACAACTAATTTTATCTGTATGTACTGGCTACATATGAACATGGTTTGTGCCTTTCCCTTCCCTGCTGGTGTTTTCACAGTTGTTGTTTCTCAACGGTAATGATGAATTGGAAAGGTCTGTGTGGGGAGATACGTGGAGAAGGAAGAAAAGCACCTATGACCAATAAAAAGCAGCTTGTGGGAGAAAGGTTTTGCCATCATGTAGCATGAAAAATGTTGCTGCTGCTGTGCAAGAGTCTGCTTCCTTTGCCAGAATTTTCCTTCGGTCCTTAAACTTTCTTTTCTAGGAGTACACAATAGGTTTGTCCAAGTGTTAGTTGGCTTTTGACCTTGAGTCGGTAGGGCACTTCACCAGTGCTGTATCTGAAGACTTGTTACATTGCAAGGAGGTCAAAAAAATGCCTTTGTAACTATCTTAACTCAAACTATGCATTATATGATGCAAATATTCCTATTTTCCTTTCGACTTGTATTGATCAAGCATTATCTATCTGCAAGAGGTATCTTAACCTTGTGCACAAAAGGAATGCCACCTTATATGCTATAATTCAATGTCCTTCATTCCTTTCTTTCAGTTACCCTTTGCCTTCCTTGTGGGATTATTATATTGCTTTTGAGAACAGACTGACATCTAACTTCCTGTTGTCAGTGTGTCTTGATGGACATGGACGAGTTTTAATCCTTCCTTATTTTACGTAGGGATTCAATTTAAAATTTCATTTGCTAAAGTATGTGTAGTATTTATAAATGTAATTCCTAGTTTCTACCTTTTTCCAGTGTTCACGTGCGGAGGACAGACAAAGTAGGGACAGAGGCAGCATTTCACCCCATTGAAGAGTACATGGTGCACGTGGAAGAGCGGTTTGAACTTCTTGCTCGCAGGATGCATGTTGATAAAAAAAGAGTATATTTGGCTACAGATGACCCTTCATTGTTGCAAGAGGCAAAATCCAAGTAAGATGAATTATGTTTATATTACAGTTCCTTCTGGTTACCTTTACAATTTCTGACTGTTGTGCACGCACGTTTTAGTGTAGGTTTTTTTTTTCATCCTTTATTCAGTTAAGATTGCATTTCTTTTTCCAGTGATTTCAATTTCTCTCTCAGATAGGCTTTTTTGGGTTTTTTTTTTCTCCCAAGTATGCTTTTCAAAGCTTAATGTTAAAAATCTAGAAGAGTTGAGCAAGATACTTGTGACTATGTAAAAACAAACTAATGCTGTAAAAGGAAGGTAAATATAAATAATATATGTATAAATAATATAATAAACACACAAATTCTTATTGAACATATATATTAGAAGAAACTACTTAGGAAAATTGTAAAAACTGATTAATATATTAAAAAGCATCACCTGTCCGAAAAACACCTCTCTGTGAACAGTTGTCAGAGGAATTTTTATAAGTGGGTTGAAAAGCGTCTGATGAAGCTCTTCCCTCTTTCAGAAGGACTTCTACAGTGATAACATAGAAGACTTTCACCCTACATGTTGAATAATTTTGTCCTTAAATATATATGGGATTCTCAACTTCTTACAGTGTCTTTGCCTTTTTTTGCTCTGTGCCCCCTTCTAGCTCTCTAGAATGTGAACACACAATAAACATTCATGTACTCCTACAAGGCCTGTATTTCCTTGTAAATTAATACTTCTAATTAAATAATGAATACTTTTTAAAATCAAGGCAACTCAGTAGTGTTCTATTCATAGTGACATTCTTGGAAAAATATGTAAGATAACATACTCCCTAACAGGTTTTCTTTGGCATATGCAAGGTAAGCAGAAAATGTTATTTTGTAGTACAAGAATTTTCTACAGCATTGAAAACCTGTCTATTTCAAGTTTGCTGTTTCTGTTTTTCTTTTGTATCTATAAAAGGCTGCTGTTTAAAATTACGGTGTTTTGTAAAAACTAGATAAACAAACACAACTCCAGATGATGGCAACATAATCCTTCCTTTTTTGTATGTGTAGAGGCAAGAACAACAGCAGAAACAATTATAGCATTTAAAATGCAAATCTAAACAATAAAAAGACAGGTAATACAAAGTTGAGGTTATAATATTTAATTCATTATATTGTCCTAAATAATTTTAATAACTGTAACCTAACAGAATTCAATATTGATGTAACAATATTAGTTATGCATCTTTATTTATTTTTGTTTAGCTTTCAAACCTTAGCGTTCTTTGTGAATAATAACGAGATGCTCTATCTGTGTAAACATATCATCCCAAGTTTTCAGTAGCAACAAAAACTAATTGTAGAATAATTGTAACTTGTTCAGTAAAACAATACTGAATTTTATTAAGAATTACAGTTCAAGTCCATACCAAATCAGAGTTTTACTTTAAGGTGGTAAGATATAGCTTGGTAGTACAGCATTAATTTTATGTTTTCTCCATAAGAGGCATAGAATCTGTAAGTAGCAAAGAATTTTTTATGTGTTACTGCTGAGTTTTCAGGTCACAGCTTACACTGAAACATAATTTCCTATGTTGCTTGCACCCTACTGTTGCTTGCAGCTTCAGATGCCTTGAGTAGAAGGCGTTTGAAACTTCCTGTGATTTCAGAGAAGGCAGGATGCAATTTGATGTTTGGACATTTAATAGCGTCTGAAGGCAGGTTAAGGTCATGTTTTGGCAGTAAAGAAGCTTTTCTTCCTCTTCTTGTGAAATCAGCTATAAATTGGTTTGCACTTCTGACAGAAATGTTCTAGTCACATTGAACTACCAAGCTTTGATAGGAACAGCTGTCAGCTTGCAGTAGCTTATGTTGCATTCATTATTTGGTGCAGTAATATTAGTAAGTCCTAGATACTGTATCTCTCTACATGAGAGTGACTGGCTGTCAAACAGCGTTGGCATTTAAATAAAGAAAATGTAGCCAACATTCACATGAATAGGCATGTTGTTTCTAGCAAGAGAAGTATTTTAAACTATTCATAGTCATGAAAACAGAAATGTTTTGACTTAAGTTTCAGAAATTTCCCTTGCAGTCAGATGTCTACCAACTGCAAGTACAGTGGTAAAGATAGTGCAGTCACGACCACCAGTTTGTAGAGCGTTGGTGTTCTATTTCCAAAAGAAGGAAAGAAGTGATATATTTTCAGAATTAGGATGATGTAGAACAACTTTAGGAGAGAGTAGCTTGGCTGGGAGTTCAACAACTGTAATGATCAGGAGATGAAAACATTTGACAGCTTCTGGTAAGCAGAAGTCGTGGTATTTATCTTGGATAAGTGCTGTGTGAGGGACGGTGTAAATTGCTTTTTGTTTGGCTGATTTAATAGCTTTCACATGCAAATTTTTAATGTCTAGGATATGTATTTCTAGTCTATAATACTACTTGCAGTATCTTCACTCTTTAAGGTATTCAAAATAATACAGATGATATATACATAAATTCTTAAGACACCATATTTAATGCATTTCTGGTTTGTATATTTAGGTGTCTTTCTCTTGTACATGAGCACAAAAATTCAACAATCACATTCTTCCTTCCAGAGTGTTTACCTGTAAAGTCATCTGTATTTTCTTTTTTCTCCTTTTTTACTGTTTATTTACTTCCGCAATGGCAGGTTAATGTCTTTTCTCCCTTTGTACTATCTGTAATTTGGCTAACCCTCCCCACACCCCCATAATATGTCTGTTACATAGAATTCAGCAGCGCTTCAAAAGTACTAAAATCTGATGAACAGCTCATATATTTTCCAACTTTTTTTGAGCAAGACCTGAGAAAACACATTAATTCTTACTCAGTCTGTTGGCACATGTACTCACAATCTTCTTTCAAAGGGAAGAAAATTTTCAGTGCCTGTTCTGGACATTTCCACAGGCCTAGCAATAGGGAACAGGAGCCTAGGACTCGCCTTGCTTTGCACCTGCAGTGATAAGCTATAGTTACACAACGAGTTGATTAGCTTCTGAAACCAATAGAAACTTGAAATAGTCCCATAACTGCTTGATTTGTATCCTTATCTGAGGCTGTTAGGTGCAGGAAGGAAAGATTTTTAACTCTCTCTTTCCCACCTTCTTTTGATATCTTTTTTTCCCTTTCTTATAAAAGGGAAAAAAAAATAAAATGCTTCCTGGCCTGTACACAGGTTTCAAGAATCTATTAGATAGCTTTAGAAGAATTGGGTATTATTTTTAGATATGTAGAAGAGATGCACTACATATATGTAATCCAATACAAAGGAAACAGAGCTGTGCCAGTTTCCATTATTGGGTTTTATCTTGGAACAGGCTTGCCCAAGGAAGTGTAGTACCACTGTCCCTGGAGGTATTTAAAACTCGTGTAGATGTGGCACTTTAGGGACATGGTTTAGTGGTGAACTTAGCAGGGCTGGGTTTATAGCTGGACTCAATGGTCTTAAAGGTCTTTTCCAACTTAAATAATTTCCATGATTCACAGACTGGGCCTTTCCTGTTTCAGGGAAGAGACTATGTGAGTAAAGCTAGGAGGCATCCTACACATCCTACATAGTGTTTAGGTGATTCTGTCAATAACAATATGACAACTTATTATGTATGATTCATTTTCTACACATTCAGGAATCCTGAATAGGATTCTGCCTAAGTTCTACTTAAAAACAAAAAAAAATCCCCAAAAACTACAATGTAAGCATTATGTTAATCATAATATAAATACAGATGGAAAAGGGAATGGAAGGAAGCAAGAGCTAACTATAGAACTTTGGTAGTTTCGTTTTCTTTATTCTTTGCAGTCATTGTGGCAAGAATAGCTTCAAATAGAATCTACAGCACTGTAGGGAGTGGGAAGAATTCAACCTCACCTGATACAGGAAGTCAGTGGGCCACATACAGCTTGAGAGGAGTGTGCATCTGGCCTTTTTCTGTGTTTTTCTTTATGCTCTGCTTTCAGCCTGTGTTAGAGACAGGGTAGTGGACTAGAAGATCTGTGGTCACACTAAGTATGGCTGCTATTTCACTCGTATTTTAAAAGAAACCTCTTTTCCCAAGCATGAATGTAGTATTGTGGGGGGGGAGACAACATGAAAGTGCTTGTTTGAAAACTGAAGCATGTGAGTAGATAAATTACAAGCTTTGATGATTGTTTTGAAGAGTGGGCTCTGAAACTGTCAGTTAGATGAATTTGGATCAACTTTATAAAATGGAATTGAAGACCAGATCTAAAAGCATCTCAAAAACTGTTTCCAGAATAAAGGAAAGGGGAACATTTTAAATGTATGCATAAAAAGATGCATGAATAATTGTGACCTTTTGTTTTTTACCAGATCCAATATGACACTTTTTTCCTTGTCCTTCATTCCTTAAAGTTATTAGAGTGGTCTTTTGCTAGTAAGAAATCAGATTATTCAAGAAAAGTTCTTTTGTGTCTGCTCAGCATGTGAATTCTGATTTTTTGAAGGAGGTGATTAATTTTAGTGGTATTCCTGATACCAAGAGCTTGCAAAGGGGTGTGCAAATATCTTTACTGTGTTTGTTGTCCCTAGAAACGCCATCTTCTGTTCAATGTTCTTCGTGTTGCTCCACTCAGAGTTGTTTACTGAGATAAGACTGATGCTTATCTCTGTTTCTCAGCTAGTTCTCAGAGTAGAGGATGACATATTTCTGTTTGGTCTGTACTTTTTTTTCTTTAGAAAAAAATAGGAATATGATTAACACAATGAAACTGGAATAGAATGTGTCCCAAATATTGTGGTGTCATCTGCTATGTTTCGAGAGCTGGTTAAATATTGACAAAAACCGTTAGACACGAAAAGATCAGAAAGTTAAAATTGTGAAAGAGTTCTTACTGAAAAATCTATTTATAGGTTCATATGCTTCTGTAATTTCTCAGAAGGGGTATTATCAGTTACTCTAATACTATTTCCACCTTCTCTTCTTTTTTTTTTTTGTTGGTTTTGTTTTGTTTTGTTTTTCTGTGTTTTTAATATAGTAGGAATTTTTCCTGATATTCATGATCAGATAAACCCATACGTTCCACATCAAATGTGGACATTTTGCATACAGTTTTTTATTTGCTCTTGAGATAAATTTGCTGATTTGGTAGTCACAAAAGCCAGCTATATTTGTCCGTTTCACTTTCGAAGACAGTTTCTTCATATTTTTAACATTAAAATGGAATAAACTAGGCGTGTTCGTACAAATGTTATATTAGCTGCCTTGCTCTCTTGTGTAATGTATTGATTTATATCTGCAATGAAGTTAAAAATTTGAAAAAAAAAGCTTTTATACATATATAGTTTTGTTTTATAATAAGTCCTGAAATTTTGTAGCTGGCTGGTTAGTTATGTGAGTTGCACTTCAAGACTGAAATATAGTTGTTGTGTAACAGCAATGTAGTTACCACCTTTGTTACTATCTGTACTATTTGTTACTTTGTTATTATCTGTAATAATTATCTTTGCTAGGAAGCTGACTGAAAACTTAATTAAATCATCTTCCTTTCCACAGTTTCTTTCCGATTTCGGTTACCCGGTACAGAGGTGTAAATTTTTTGGGAAAGACCATTACTTTCCAATATTTTTTAAAACGATTTTTTAAATTTTTAGGTTACTGATAAAATATTTTATTTTAATATAACATAAACTTTTATATTTCAAATAAAATATTTTGACTTAAAGTAGTACTTATTTTTTTTGTAGTAAGAAAAGTGTATCGGCATGGAATTTTAGATTTATTTCCCGTTGACCAGTGAACTGCAAAATTTGTTCTCCATATGGTCTTAAGAACTGTGAAAGACTTTTTTTATTCTTTTCATTAGTTTACATGCATTTATTTAATATGTCCCTTTTACAGGTGACTGGTTTTTTTGCACAGTGTCCTAATCAGTATCTAATAGTATGTTAATAAATGTAGTCTAGTAAAATCAGAATCCCATATCCTATTTAGCCGTAGAGAAAACTGAGTGGTCGGAGTATATTTCATCTAAAATCAGCATAATTTGCAGAATGTGGTATATACTTCCTGATGTTTCTTTCACTTCTTCTACTTTGTTAGGTATCAGACAGACTTACAGCATCTTTGTATTTACATTGTTTTCTAGATGAAGTAAGGACATGCTTGGAGGCAGCAGAACCATTCTAGAGGGTTCAGCAAAATTGTAATTAATTTCCTGTAAAGCAGAGACTCACTTAAACCAAATTAACACCCTTATCTTGCAGCAGAGGTAATGCTTCTTAAAAAAATAAAAATAAACAGAACAATGCTATTAACCATGTATTGTATTTTCACAGGTATCCAAATTATGAATTTATCAGTGATAACTCCATATCCTGGTCAGCAGGACTCCATAACCGATACACTGAAAACTCCCTAAGAGGTGTCATTCTGGATATTCACTTTTTGTCTCAGGCAGACTTCCTGGTCTGTACATTTTCATCCCAGGTAAAGTGCAGTGCAGATACGATGTACATTATATGTACCAGTTCTAAATCGTAGTTTTCTTCATGTTTCTGTTTATAAAAATCTGTTTTAAGATTAAAAGCACAGTAAAAAGTCACCAAGCAGTATTTTGTGACTAATGTGCTGACCCTCCTAATTCACATATGGCAAGATAAGATTTCAATCAGATTGAATATTTTTACTTGCTCTTGTCATTTTTCTCTTAGGTGACACAATCACACATGATTGTACTGTTAGATGGAAGTGGACACAAAAATCAAAAGTTAAAATTCGCATGAAAACAAAATGTTTTTCACAGCCTCAAATGTAAATTGTCTGCTGCACTGTAATGACAAATAGGTAACAAGCATAATGTTAATATTAATATGTGGTCAATACAGTGGTATATTGACTTTGACAGGCAGAATTCTTAATAAAATTTCTGTAGCAAGAAGACAGCAAATCTACAAAAAGTATAGAAAAACCTTTTATCCCTCAATCATGCTTGTGCATAATTTCTTAACATTTTATTTACTACTTTATTTACCGTTCACCACATCCTGTACAGAGAATGATATTTTATAGCGTATTTAAAGGTTATTAATATAGGCTATTTCAGACCAAAGGCATGAGTAAAATCCAAAGTAAAAATCCTCACTAAGAAGAGCTGTGAGGAGCCATCCACTTTAATAGTAATGTTTGATTTAGCTGAAGTACATCCACTGAATGCATATCTCAGTGAAAGAGGTGAAACCTGCAGCTGTGTTTCTTAAATGCAACACATGCATTGGTGTAGAGACAGTTCATAGTCTGAAGGAAGAATTATATGGTCTTGGATAAAAACTTAATGAAAAATCTGTAACATTTTCTGCTATTATTATATTCAGCTGTGTTAAAAGTGATAAATGTTTGCTTTAAGTAAACCCCTGGGTGTAAACATAGTTTAAATATAGCTGCGAATGGCTTGGATAGAATATATTGTAATTGAATTTTAAGTGCTGGAGTCATTTTGAAAGAAGAATATGTGTTTAAAATACATCGACACAGTTAAGGTGTTACAGGTTGACCAAGACCTCTGGAGAGCATCTGATACAGCCCCCTTCAAGGGCACCTTTGTGGTACATGCTTTCTTTGAGCTCAACTCTCATTCTGTTTCACCATGCATTTGACAATAGACTTGTTTATTGGATAACATATTTGGTTTTCCAGATTTGGAGGAAATTCTACTGAAGTATTGGAAATCCAGTATTAGACTCTTACTGTCAATAGCTGGACTATGAAGTTGGTCCAGTAATTTACTTAATTTATTCTAGGCAGTTTCTTGTGCTTTAATAATTCAGATTCAAAAATCATTTAATACCAGTTTTTCTGGGCATGCAACAATGTGGATCTCTACAGAATCTTTGTATATTGGGCTTTTCGGTATTGGTCTGTTGCAAGTTTTTCCACATAAAGTTTTCTTTTTATGAGTTTAAAATTTGATTCTCTTGTCTCTAATATTTGAATTGCTATGCCTGTCTTTTCATCAATTAAATAAAGCATTTGATAGTCACTTTGGCATTGAAGGTAAGCAAAATAAGGCTGTTAATGACCATCTTTAGTCCAATAGGTATGAACAGAAAGTAAGGTTAAAAATGTGTTCTTATTTATTTCCAACGTGGTTTTGGACTTTCTCATTAATCAATTCTATGCTGACTTTTTTTTTCCATTTTGCCAAAAAGAGTCTAAATTTCATTATAGATGTATTAAGAGAAAATGACACTATATGTGGATAGAATCAGGAATTCCCCTGTAGTAACTGGGGTTTATGGTGCTGAAACAAAAAGAACAGTGGTGTAAGCAGATACTTCCTTAAAATACTGTTGTTAAGGAATTAGTCCCATCATGTAATGGAGAGTCAAGGGAAACAACCTACCCTGGCACTGTATTTCAGCAATGTCACATTAATTGAATAGACTAATTAATGAATTTTATAGAAAAGCCACATGGTAGTTACACAAATCATAACACTGTAGGAGAATTAAGATTACAAATTAGAACAAAGATTTTTTTTGTCTCTTCAGTCTTCATTTAGATGAAATCATAGCTCCCTCTGACTGCTGTATTTTTCTTCATAACTTCATTTCCTTCCAGAATTTATTAGTCTTTGAATTTTTCATTGTACATGTAAGGATACAGGCTGCAGAACAAGGGATCTGGGAATAAAAAATAGGAGGCTGGCTTTAGCTGTATTTCTGCGTGTGGATATTTTGCCTGCTGTCCTCAACAGTTTACAGTTTAGTTACCCAGGTTTGGTGCTACAAAGAAAACAATTACTGAGAGGAGATGTTGAATGTTTTGTGTCAGATATGCAGGGCACACTTGCTAAAAGCATTTCTACTGAAAAGATTTAAAATCTTCATAGTGTGTATTATGTGTGTTGGCTTCCTGGGGTACACACACAGAGAGAACAAAACCAAAATAGTCACAGAAGCTATAAAATAAATAGCCTTTTGCAAATATATGGGTAATCAAATTTGTTTCTATATTATGGTGTGTAACAGGTACTTTGAAATAATTAACTTCAGCCTGATCATCTGAAAGGTACTTCTGAAAAGTTATTTTAAAGTTCAGATGCAGAGGGATAAAAGGAAATCTATTACATTTTTTAAGCAAATGCCTCTCTCAAAGGAGCTAGGAAAGTACAAATACGTCTAGTATGACTGATCAAAGTTCTATTCATTGTATCTTCAAAGGGAGAAAATAAAAGTAAAATCAAGCTTTGCTATATTAACATAGACTGAAAATTATTAAAAAGCTCAAATGCTTCTTCCTATTGAAGAAATCTGCTGTATTGTTAATCAACCTTTATCAAACTCGCACAAAATTGAAGAAGGATACAGTAATAGAAGTCAGAAAACCCACGGCAGCCTGGTCAGACACCTGACAGAGAAGAGCTTTGTGGCCAGTTGTTGAAAAGAGCTTTTTTTAATATAGTGGTAGCCTTTTGTGTTTCTGGTACCTCTGAGAAATACAACATAATTCTGATGTGGGAATGTGTGTTCAGCCTGAAGAAAATTCCCTTCATAAAATGGGATACAAAGACAAGTAAAAATGCATCTTTCTTCTCATCAACGTGGTTATTATCTTGATGGAATTCTCCTGTCATTTACTTGTCTTCTAAGTTGCCAAGAGTCACAATTCTATCATTGTTCTAATATAAACAGCATTTTAAAGCCTTGGACTTAGGGAACTGTTTGGTTGTGAAAATTTGAACTTCCTTTAGAAAAGTAAATGCAAAGCCTCATTATTGCAGGATAAATTTTGAAAATGTAAATTCTAAAGATTCAAAGGGAAGTAAAATACCATTTTTAGTAGTAGTAGTAGAAAAGGAAAACTAATTTGCTTTTGTATTTGATTGGCTACACATCATTCATACCAATCATAACCTGAATATCTAGTGTTATTATTTGTTTACCAGATCTGATCACCAGAGGCCTACTTAAGATTCTCCAAAATGTCCTGCTTTTTATTAATAAATATGCAGGGATTCTGTGGTTGTTTTGGTGGGTGTTTTGGTTTGGTTTGGGTTTTGATTTTTTGGGGGCTGTTGTTGGTTGGTTGGTTAGTTGGTTTTTTTAACCCAGACATTCCAGAACCTGATCTTCTTAGGAGATATTGCTATACACTGGTTGTTGATTTCTGTGGTATATTTCAGTCACACAAAATATTAATGACTTCTGTTTTTATTTCTAAGGTTTGTCGAGTTGCCTATGAAATTATGCAGACGTTGCATCCAGATGCTTCAGCGTATTTCCATTCTTTGGATGATATCTACTACTTTGGGGGACAGAATGCTCACAACCAGATTGCTATTTATGCTCATCATCCACGAACTGCTGATGAAATTCCTATGGAACCTGGAGATATAATTGGAGTAGCTGGAAACCACTGGGATGGTTATTCAAAAGGCATCAATAGGAAATTAGGAAGAACAGGCCTGTACCCATCCTATAAAGTTAAGGAGAAAATTGAGACAGTCAAGTATCCTACATACCCAGAGGCTGACAAGTAGATTAAAAGGAAGACATTCAGCAGTTATTATAAAAAAACTCAATTTTGATTGGTTCAAACCAGTCAACAACACACTAACTATTGATTTCTATGGGATTTGAATTTGCATTTTATCATGCGATTAAAATCAAAGCCTTTGCAATGAAACTGGATAAGAAGCTGAGAACAAGTGGATGGGCTATTACCTGAACTTACTCTTAAACATTTTTGTTATATGCACTCTCACACATGCACACACAAACCCACGTACAGCAGGAAAACTGTTGTTTTATACTTTTTGTCTCTTTTCAGGAGTTGTCCCAGTCATTAGTCTTACGTGAGCTTTGGGCTCTTTTCTCCGCCATTAATTGACAATAATGTTCAGACTTATAACACTGCCACATTGTGTAATTTGAGTGACATGAACATATTTTGTATGTGCAAAATTTGAAACATGGTGCCTATATTTGAAAAGTTTGTGACCTTTTTAGAAGAGCCATGCCTATTTCACAATGGGCAAGAGTCAACTTTCATCTGGTGTTACCGTGACCACTGAACTTGCTTCAAACAACAGATTCAGATTTCAGACTAGATTTCTTTACAAGTTTGGTTTTTTTTTAGCATTCCATTGATTACTTCTCATCATTAATAAAATAAAGGTTACATTCAATAATAAAGTCTCTTAGGAACTTTTGTAAACAATGCCATGAACACGTTCTTTGGTACTGGTAATTTATGGACATTGCCTTTGATTGAAAAAAACAACGACACAAAATCCACGAAAGAAGGAAAAAGTAGCCAGTTTTTTATTGAAATTTAAAACACTTGTGTAGTACAACAGTTGTGTAGGGCACAGTGCTGCTCAGCTTTGTGGACAGTAGGTAACAGCAGGATTACTTCAGTGGCTAAATTGCTTACATTTACCCTCTAACACTATTTTCTTACCTTTTCTGTTTCTCTTCTGAAGATAATTCGGGGTTTAGGGTATTATGGATGGCCACTTACCATTTTGGCATTGAATGTAATTACTTTTAAGTAAAATACTTCAGGTTATCCCATTTATAGAACCCGTCAGTCTGGACTACTTAAAAAAAAAATCTAACAGCTTACCCAAAAATAGTAGGTTTCAAGAAAATATACAAGGATGAATTTTTATGCATGTCATAAGATTGTTAGTAGTTCTTAGTGTTTTGAAATCTGTTGCTAGTCAGCTCTCTATTAAGAAAAGCGATAATTTACAAAATAATTTTACAAACAAATTGATAGATTTCATGGTTGTATATATATATATATATATAATATATAAGATAACAAGAGATTGTTTCCAAATAAGAAGAATATTAATAGCATTTTATGGGTTCTATTGCAATCCAGTTTGGATTACTGGAAGTGCAGCAAATGTTTACTGTTCAGAGACTGAGAAAATGCCACATGAGTAAAGGTTAAAACAGCATGGCTAGTTGACCTTAGCAAAGCAAAAATATACTTAATCTTAATTATGCTTATGAATAGACCAAGGACATTGTTAACGTAATGAATGGATGCACTTGACCATGAATAAATTTTCGGCTGAAAACTAAAAGGAAATCTCTGGCAATGTGCAGTTCAGCAGCAGGCTTCCAATTGAAGTGGTGGTGAGATGGAACTGGATTGGTATGTGGAGGAATTACAAAGTAGTACTCGCTGACTTTACTTGCAGGACTGATCCTGTAGATCCCCTCCAGTAAGGTGTTCCTCAGCTGAAGAACTTATTTTGTGTCTTGAAAAAGAATAACAAAATCAAAGTTGAAAAACTCTGGGGGAAAAAAGAAACATTGACTATAGTGTTAAGTAGACATATCAGTAAAAATGAGCATAGATACCAAATGAGATTTAATGACTGACTGAAGGATAATGGAAGATTAGTAAAACTGTCCAGGAAGTGCTAAAGGTGATGAATTTTTGCGACAAAAGGTGCCTAGAGTCAACTGGTGTTTCTGCATCTTGAAACTGCTAAGGAACCACCATTATGGCAACAGTTTCCTGTCTAAGTGATGCTGATGAATTTTCCACTAAATATGGTATTTCAGAGGTACAAATGTAGGCTAAATTACAACTCTTTTTTTTTTTTTTTACTTTATTTTAAGTTGTAATCATTTTCAACTTGAAAAAAAATCTAAACCCATGAACATTTCTTCCTCAATAATTAAGTCAATGCGTTTTATTTTTGGGAAAAACTAGTTTAATTGTTTCTTCACAAATACTACATTAACTAATTGATATTTATAGATTTTGAAAATGTTTTATTTTTTAAGCTTTTTACTTACAGCTTCAGAGCCCATCATTTCTAGCCCATTTCTGAGAGTGTGATTCAGAAATAGTATTCATAAATAAATTAACATGAAAATTTTTCCATAGTCAGGTAACGCTGCTGAAAATACAACGAAAGAAGATAAATAACAGAATATCTAAGATGAGCCCAAAGGCAAGAGCAGATCTTCTGGTGTGGTAATGAGAGAACTCAAAACACTGATGTTGTAGAAGATGTACCTATTTAGTGTGGCAATTCCTCAGCAGACTATATCTGACAAAATATTGGCAAGGTACACATGCTTCCTTACATATTCTAAGTACCTAAGGAATAATTAGGTCATCATCTTTGAGAAAATGATCATGGAATGATGCAAAATTATAGCATTACTGTTAATAATTCAGAAATGTACTAATGCAGATGCTATGATCTTATTCCCCAGGGTCGTATGATCCTCTAGTGCTTGAAGTTCAGTACTTCTCAGAGGAAGAAATTGAGCAATACCCTGCTTGCTAGATGCATGTTTCTAGAGATTTGTTTCCTTTAAGACTACCAATTAGTTATATCTTGGAATCCTGGGGCATCGGTACATTAAAACTGATTTTGTTGTATATTAAACAAAATGAATATTTGGGATTTTATTCTTGGTGTACAGCGGGGTCCAGGTAATATGGAAGGATCTATGGGTACATGGAAAAGAGACCCCCAGATTTGTATTGTAGCTCACAGAAAAGTGAAATAATAGGAAATAAAAGTTTTGTCTTAGATACCTGAGAGAAAGCTGAACCTTTTGAAGGCTGTGAACTCATTAAGGTACTAGCCAGAACACTTGAGAGGAAGCAAGCATACATCGTGTTTGTTCTGTTTACCTTGCAGCCCTGCAACAGTCTAGTCTTGTAATTTTTGCCTCATACCAAACCACCTTCTCTGAGTGGTTCAGTTAACTCATCTTCTGTGATTTTGATGTACAACCGACCTGAGTTTTGCCCTCGAGTTTCAGCCCAGCCCACTGTCAAATGTGTGGGATTTACAAGCTTTCTCTACCAACATCATGCCCATGTGAACTGCTGAGTATTATGGATTTGTTCATGAAGGTTGATGTTTTATTTCAAAGTTTTTAATGTATTTTTAAATGCTTACCTTCAGATAAGTCTTTTGTTTACCCCTTCTATCACTGAATTTTAAGAAAACTTTAAGGAAAACAGGAAGATTTTTCTCCTTTACCAATCTTCAGAAAGGAGAACTGATGATACCTTTTTTACAGAGAGATATTCACAATGTAAATGTTTCCTTCATAATGGGTTTTATGTTTCTTTGGTATGCAATTACAAAATAAGGGTCTTCTGAGCTAGGAACATTACAGAAAATAAGTAGAAAATTCTCATGACAAATTCTTGATAGGGGGAGGGAGATTTTTCTTCATGCCGGTGGAGTAGCGCCTACCATTTGGAACCTTTTCATAACAGTGAATTGAACTTGGTTTTTCCAGATCATTAGTTTCTTCACAATGTAATCTCTGATGTGACTGAGGAACCAGATAAAAATAATTTGCTTAATTTGGGAAATGGGAAGGAGAGAGAGTCTAGTAACACATGGTATTGTGCTTATAATTTGAGTTGCTATATCATCTTGTAAAGCCACAAATAAACATTTCAGTGCTGAGTTAAGGACCTCTGCCAGTGAAATCATACTGCTATTGCCAGAAATATGTAGAATTTGCAACCCTCCTGGTTTTGCCTAATACCAGTACCAGTCACGTATCTAAACATCATGGTCATATTCTGATCGTTGGTTGTTATTATATTACAGTTTCATTCCTATTTTTGTGGCCTGGGATCAGGTTGTCAAGGGGCTCAAAAGATTGTTTGGTTTTCTATTGTATAGAATTAAAATTGCATTTAAAGCTCACTTAAATTCTACTTCCCTAAGGTGCCCCTAGAACTGTAATTGTAGTCTCCAGACTTTTGTCAAGATCCTCTCTATCTACCTGCAAGCTTACCTGGAGCAAGAATGACGCAAAGAAAGCTGTTTATAAGTATGAACTGCATACAGGTTGTGTTTCACTTCATAGTACCCTGTTCATTTCTAAAAAGCATGAAACATGGCACTGCCTGGTACAAATAAGAGGACAGTGTAAAATACCCAAGTCTGCAAGAAAGAATTGCCTGTCTGTTTGCCTACATTGCTGGTTGCATTCGCTGTGTACGAGATTATTTAGGAAGCCCATGAGGCAGAGGTCTTTCAGCATTACCGCAGAATCCCTTGCACTGATGTTTACTGGTCTTTAGCTCTCTCAGTACTGTGCACAGACAGTGCTGGTGATGTTTGCTGTTCAGGGGAATCCCTTTATTTTTTATGCTTGTTTCCTTTGACTCAGCTTGTCAGCAGAATCCTATTGCCACTGCAATTCAAACAAGTTTGGATTAATGCAGTGGCCTGTCAGTCGTTTGCACAAAAATGTCTTTGCCATTGCTCAGAATTAACGTCACACTCGGGCTGACTCCTTGGGAGGTGCTGTTGAGGGAAGGAGCCATCTCCACTGTACTGTACATGTTTTTTAACTGCAGGCAGTACATGTACTGGTTTTACTTTCAGTTTTGCATGGTTTTTCCACTTTATCCAGGCTCAAGGTTTTGTTTTCATTTTAGTGTATTTGTGAAGGGTTTTCTGGAGGATGGTGAGATGAAGTCCCAAATACCCTTCATTTTCTTCAAGAAGTATAACAGACCCCATCCCATTTCCTCTTAACTTTCTTAAAGAACATCCTTCAGTTGCACCATTTTAATAGAAGCAGCTAGATTGATGTTTCCTGAAGACTGTGCATTTTTTTGCTCTTCCATTAGCCCTACAACCTACTTGCATCTTATCCTTATCTACTGTGGTTGTATGAACCTTCTTCAAACCTTTCTCCTTCACATATTTTGATTTCCTTACCCAGTGGTCATTACTTGACCAGGATTCCAAGGGACTAGTCTGTATTTGGTTTTTCATAATAACATGTGAAATTATATTTCTGGCAGGTTTGTGTTTTTGTTTTTATTTTTTAAAAATGTGTTTTTGTTTTGTCCCTCATTAGTATAGTCAAAGATCCAAAGGGGAAACACTGTAATCTGATGTGCCTGAGAAGTGTTCAGGAGGCTTACAGGACATAGAAATTCCTTTAATAATGTTTCCAGCTCATACCTCTACAAGTATCTTGACCAGAGGAAAGATGTATTTTCATAGCATTCCCTATTCATTTCTGGCTAGTGCTTATTATACACTAATGCCTGTAGCTTGATTTGCAAGAGACACAATGTGGATGCAGTCTTTTTGTGGGACCATGCACATAATTTGCTACTCCTCAGCCTTGGAATCCTTTATTTAACTTAGTTTTACTGTTTCTCTCTGGCAAGTTTGTGGTTTTTTTATACAATCCAGCTGCACCGTTCTCAGTTAGTCCACTGCAAGCAGAGCCACGAGGATATTGCAGCTCAGCTGTGGGAAGCCACTGAATGTAGCGATTGCTGTCCAGTTTGGCTATCTACAGAAGATCCATCTCTTTAAGAAGCCAAGTATATTTGCTGATACCTCTCCAAACAGTAGCAAACTGGAAGAATGGAAGGAGACCAAAAACCAGGACATCCTGCTTGCTTTTTTGGGAATGAGAGGGAATTGGGCCTATGTTATGTTAGTGGGAGTAGTTTTCTTCAGTACTTCAGCTTATTGCTGGAGAATGACCTGTGATGATGAGTTTATAATTCTAAATCTCTGGTCAGTTTGTAACATCTATAAGATTTTGTTTTCACTTGAGAATAAAATTGTTATACACAGTAAGTTCAGACTTGTGGAATTAAACTGACAGTTTCATTCTTGCCTCAGATGGTGTGTTAGCTTTTCTTAAAATGATGGTTGCTTAGGAATAAGATTCAGTTATTCAGCAAAAATAGAAAAATTTTATTAGGCTGGCTTGACCATTTTTTTACCTGTATGTCAGTAGAGATTATACAGGGGCTAGAGAATCTTTACGCAATAGATTTAGAATTGATAGATTTGTTCCCTTAATTGTTCATTTTGTTTATAAACAACAGAAAAATTGTTTTGTTCCTATAAAAAGTTATAGTTCCAATGTGTCTCCCTGCTCAACATGTGTTTCTCTAGGGCTGGTGATGTGCTATGACTGCTTTTTATTACACTGATTCATATTGTCTCGTTTGTATGTTTCTGTGTGTATTGCTCATTCCTTTTGTCCAATGTTTAGACTGTAAGATTTATGATCCAGGAGTTGCCTTTTTTTGTGTTTCTACCACTCTTGTCCCAGTGGGATTCTTCATTCAGTAGGATCCCTAGACAGTACAGTAATATGAATAATAATTGTAGTGTTTTAAACCATAATAAAATGGTTTAAACACTTAATCTGTAATGCTAAATTCAATATGATTTTTTAGTGTTTGCTTTTATTTATGTAACATTAATATTTTGTTTAGTTATATATATTGCTTATTTGCCATCATGTGTGCATGAGAAAAAAATACTTAACCCTCAAAGAATCCACGTATCAGAAGTCAAATTCAGGAAGTTATCTTAGTTCTTTCCTTCATGCTGATAACCTTTGTCATTGATAGTATATTTATATCTTTGGTTCTGAAACAGCACAGTGATTTAAGAAATTATCTTGTGTACATTTTGCGCTCTCATTCCTTCTCTTGGAAGTTAATAACTGACCATGTGTATGCTAAATCTATTTCACTGTGAATTGAAACAGGTTAATTTCCATGCTGATTGGTCTGGTGTATATTAGTCAATGAGAATTTTGACAGTAAGCATGAATATATGTCCTTAATTTCTGTGCTTTTAAAGTTGAGTAGGAGTATAAGTGTAAGAGCCACTGGAATAACAGGCTTTTCTCACCTTTTGGTACACTGTC
Source organism: Falcunculus frontatus (assembly GCA_013398115.1). Lineage (NCBI taxonomy): Eukaryota > Metazoa > Chordata > Aves > Passeriformes > Falcunculus > Falcunculus frontatus. The sequence continues at coordinate 1,263,452 of VZRV01008896.1, read as the reverse complement.
TAGAGCCCTTTTTCATTCTCAAGAAAGCACATTTTAGGATTACACCCAGAAGATACAGATGCACACATCATAGACAGTTATGTATCTAATAATGGGATAAAATCTTTTGAAATGTCTGAAGAAGCCTCAAGAAGATCAGGATATGACCGACATAATGGGTGTCTTGATATGAAGGTGTGGCAGTCTTGTGTTTACCTGGAGGTCTTGTTCTTCTTCCTGGGCTGCCCCTTCAGGATCCATTTAACAGACAGACATTATTTTGTCATGACTTCATGCTGGATGGACACTGGTTCCAGAATGTCCTGTTCCTTTCTGATAAGATGCATCATGTTAGTACAGGTGCTCTGCTGTACTTCCCCTGCAGTAAAACAGTCTGGGTTTTCTCAGTGCAGTGTTGATATTATTCCCTCTTCATAGTTTCTCTTGAAGCGTTTCCTTTTTGTAAAGCCACACACAGTGGCTGAAAAACAGGAAATAATGTCGTTCTTTACCGATAAGAGTTTGATATTTCATTTCTGAAATAGCTGTAATTGGCCTTGCTGGCATGCAAATCCACAAGGTAGATTTTAGCTTCTCTCCTGTTGCAAGTAACTTACTACTGTTAGCTGTTGCCAACAATTTGGTGCTGAAAGTAAGCTTTAAGCCTCTGAAAATACTTCTGTCTCTTATTACTGACTAAGAAAGAGTGGTGACCCCTCCTGACAGCAGATGTGTGGAGTCCACAAGAGTTAGTTAGGGCTAATTCCATGTCATACAATTTTTTCTCTCAACATTGCCACTCTTCTGCCTAAGTCTTTTATCTATCTTGAATTAATTTCAGAATTTAGAAACAAGGCAATAATGTTGTCTGATTGAAAGGGAGTTGTAAATAAGTTTTCTAAGCATGCTGCTAGTACAAGGCACAAGAGTGTCCATTACTCTCTTCATTTATGGAATAACTTCTCCAGCAAGTTCTCTACTGCTGTAGCCAACCTCCTTTGTTTCCAACTGATTGTCTCCCTGTCTCTGCTTATGCGTAGAGTGGTGTTCTACTCTGTGCCTTTAGATCTCAAAAAACCCCTGCATATGAACAAAAAATGAAAACAGAAAGCTAAATGCAAAGATATTATCAACACATCTGATTTTTTAATTCAATTTTATCTTCTATATATCACATTTTTAAATGTTACGGGCTCAGAAGCAAAAAAAAAAAAAAAATTCATTTTTGTTCAGAGTTATTAATCCTGAAACAATTGACAAGGTTTCTAGGAGGAGAAAAGCTTTTCTAAAAACAGTAGATCATTTAGCCCTAGCACAAACAATGAAAATAGAAAGCTCATTGAATTCCCCAGAGTAGAACTGCATGAAAGAGTACTGAGAGTGCCAGAGTGGAAATACACAGGATTATAATTTGGTTTTCCCCTGTTGGTTTCACAGCTCATCTAAGCTGCTGCATATCTGTGAGGAATCAGCATTAATTTGCCTCTGTGGAACTGGACAGACTCTTTAGTGTGCAGGCTGCCTGTCAGAACAACTATATGAAATTTAATCTCAAGACTTTTTTAATCTTAACATAAAATTACCTTGATGTTCTGTTAGAATATTTATTATTTTTGCATCTTGGGGTTTTCAGATAAGCACTTGTGGGCAGTATATATCATGAATGATAGAACTTTAAGTATATCCATCTGGAAAGTGTAGGAACATCTGTTTGTGCATAAGGCAATACATTGATGTGTCATGTTAATTAATCATTTTCAAGTCATAGGAAGTACAGAGTGTATCACTGTTTACTGCACAGCAGTATGGCTAGTGCATGGTTTGTGAAATCACTGTCCATTCTAACTGGGATGTTTTTATTAAAGAGCAGTATCTATGACCAACAATATATTTCCATATTTTAGTTGGAAATCTGTCACTTGTTTATCATGGCACACAGTCAATGACTGAGTAATCAAGAATGTGAACTACATTTTGCTGTTGGAGACAGATTCAAAGAGTAGTTGAGTCTCATACAAATCACTAAGAAAATAACAAGTTATTGGACAAAAATACTCATACTGAGTTCAGTGAAAACTCTCTGATCTGTAGTTTTCAGATTCTGTCTGGGGAGGATTTAGTTTTCCAAGTGTACATCAAAACAGTGCACGATACCTATGTTTTCTTATTAGTACTGCTTGTCTGAGGAATTTTATGTTGCTGATGTAATGCTTTCTCAGAATTCCTCACATATGTCAAGATTCTGTTTGTGTATGATCATATAGTAACAGTCTGATACACAAGCAGACAAGGATGTTCCAAATTCCATAAATCCTTTTTCCTTCTATATACATTATTATTTGTGCTCTGGAATGGGTGCCTCCGAGCATCATCAGATTATTATGTCGATACTGAAGTTAAGTATCTCTAGCATGCTTGCAATTGCAGAAAATGTTTTTCCAGGAATCACAATTGGGAATTGCTTAGATGAGTGATCCTTATTTTCAGCAGTAGTGCCATTTAGTGATGTATCTGTTTGCAATGAAAGGCAACAAGCCTTTTATCAAAGACTGTTGGAATCCATGTTTTCCTGAGGATGCGTTTTCGATTCCAGTCAGGTGTGCTGATGGAAACATTCCTTACAATTCTCTTGCTACTGAGACTTCTCAAAAAGTTTGCTGAAGCACTTTATACCGAATTGAAGCAATTTCTTCATAGATAAGAAAAACTTAGTTCTCAGGGTAATTCAAATTATCTGAGAGCTTTCTGGGAAAAATGGTGATTTTCTGACTGATGACAAAGTATTTGTTTCATGCTGTAGTCTTTTTCAACAGCATCTAGGAAGATTGCTCTTGTATGCATTTCTGATCTATACAGGCTACATTCAAGAAAAGGTTAATCTGAGTATCAGGAAAAATACCTACCAAAAAAAATTAGATATGGAAATAAAGTTGTTTGTTTAACTGCAACTTCTGATGATAATGAGTGTAGTTTTCTTCATAGTTTTCTTTGCAATTTTGGACCGCTCCAAGGATTTACTTTGTGCCAGCAATTAGAGTCTTCTGTCCCTTAAAAGGCAGTATCCTTTGTCTTATACTCTATTAAAATTTCTAAATAATTTTCTTTGCAGTGTTCTTCATGCGTGTGTTGCCTTTCTTTGTCTCTTTGTGATAGGTATGTATTTTTTAAGACTGCAGTAGCTAGAACAGACTTTTGAAAGTTTTGGTATCAGAAGGCCCTGAGAAATGTGCAAATACTCTGTGTTTCATCATTACAAAGTTTTCATTGAATCCTAACCAAAGCTCCGAAAAATACTGGTAAATGTACACAGCTCAGGTGTCATAATGACTGTAATTTTGGCGTGGTTTTGAATTAAGCTGTTCAGATTTAGTCTCTTTGGAGAGCCTGACAAGTCTTCTAATTTGCACCAGAAAATTTCAAACTAGATATGAGTGGAGTGCAGTGCTGCGACTGGTCAAGGACAGAACTGCTCAGTGTAATCCCAACATATCCAAAAACTTTCACCAGCTTTACTCATTGGCAAGTACAAGAAAATAACACAGGCTTCTCTAAAGACCTTTTCCAAAATATTTTGAACAATTATTCCTCTGGGTATATTTTTTTATTTAGTCATTCCTTCCATCAGTTCTGAAAAAGAACTGATTTTTTACCTCATTCATTTATTGCTTGGAATAAAATGACAATTGAATAGGAATAAACAGGGCAAGAAATAAAAAAGTTAATTGCCTCTATCTAACAGATTTACCTTTGTAACGTGCTGTTCCCTAATGTATTCCAATTTTCTCAACTTTCCACTTTGCTTTGTATTTCTTTATACTTCATGAACTCTGGAATGAAAAAGAAATGAGAGTAGAGTGTTCCCTTTACACTGTGCTGAAGTAAACTTGGGAATTGAAGGGTCTCCATTTTCTGGATCTAGATGCGGGAATGCCTGCCCAGCCCCAGTGGAATGCACATTGTAGCAACACATCAGGAAAAAATAAGATGCTTTATGAGTATGTATTTTTTACTTATTAGGGGTTTAATATTGAGATAGTTGTGCATCTGCTCTTCTCTGAATAGTTGTCTGACATATTTATTCTGCTCTTCAGTGTGTGGTGTCATGGATGTTTTAGTTATCAGCCAATACACTCTTGGACTGCAATAGCTCTTTTTGAAGGTTTAGGGCAAGAAAACTAGAATCAGTTCTCTGTCAGTTCTTTCCCTTACAGCCTTGTTTAAGAGATGGAATAATTAGCAGTGCTTTTCCCCAAATACATAATTCCCAACTTCATAGGACATTTTTCTGGTTTAGCCATCACTGATTTAAGATTATTTATCCATGTTCTAGAATGTGTGTGTATACCATTCTCTCTGTTATTTATAGACTTTGTATTTTGAGAGGATATTGTTAGGATTTTTTTCCTTTATTGTCCAGGTGTTTACAAACAGCAGTGACCACTCTAAATGTGCAGATAGCAGTGGAAATAATGAATGTCTTTTTACCATTTAGCCTCAATCCTTTTGGTTCCAAGATCCCTATAGTTTTATATTTTGATCTTACCAGAATTGGAGCCTGCTCAATTATTTTCCTGAAACCAGTGTAAGTTTTCCCTCCTCATTAAATTAGATATGATGCTATCATGAGGCCATAAGGAGACCTGAACTGCAGGTCTCAAGATTTTGAACTAGATACAAAGTTTAGCTGAGGGTAATTGCAGTGATTCTAGCACTACTGCAAAGCCTTGTCTCCGTTAGCACCAGCCACACACGATCTGTAGCTATTATTGCAGTGTGGTAATATTGCTGAGAGAAGTTACAAAAGTCCTCTTCTGGCTCTGCAGAATTAAAGGATGCCAATTAGTGAAACCCAGATAGTTACCCCTTAGAAAATTTAATTGCTTGGAAGCCAAAATTAGTTTAATCTTTACCCAAGTTTAGGGGACAGGTACTAAACACAATTCAGCTAGCACTTTGCTTTGCTGTACAATAAAACCCTCACATCCAGAACTGTTCATGCATTCTCGTGGTTAGAGAAGAAATCCCAGAAATTTGTTTTCCAAATGGTTGTATCAATAGCCTGTGCATACATAATGCTAGAGTTGTAGTCTCTTGATGGAGACTGCACTTAGACAATATGGTATCTGAAATGGTAGTTGAAATCTAGCAGTATGTTTAATGTATCATCCAAGGGCCTTGGATTTTGGCAACTGTGAAGAGGTTAATAAAAATCTAGTGTTCAGTAGTCTCACTCCAGAAAGGGAAGAAAGTAACAGGAGCTGAGCTGTCCCTGTAGGTATGGTTGTAACCATCTACTGCAGCTTGCTAATTTCTGTACTGAATTTATAACAATCTGTCTCATATTCAGGTTGATTCACCACTTTTCCATTATCATTTATTTAACTGCATTGTCATTTATGCATTCTATGGTTTTCTCTTTATTTCTCTATTTTCAGGAGCCGTGTTGGTCTCCAGAAGTTGAAACTGATAAGGCTGCAATGGCTGGGAAATGTGCCTAATTTGAGCATATATATTCTGAACAATGCTAATGGTCCTGGGCATGACTCATGAAAATGTCACCAGGTGGTGATCTCTGTTTGCAACTGCCCTGACATCATTTAGATTGGGCCAGTGGCAGGACTAACTTAGCTTCCAGCCTACCAGTGTGTAATACAAGCCTTAAAATATGTGAAACATAAGTACCTCATGTTTGATTTCATACTGTGTCACCATTTATTAACAGTAATTGTTTAATAGATTTTCTGTTAAAATATTACTGTTTTCCAAGTGTGGTCATGTACATTTTATCTATTTTCAATCCAAATAACTGACAATTTCTTGTAAAAACAAGGTAGAATTTATACACTAGGAATGAGAATGGGAAATATAGATTGAATTGCATGTGCCAAGTAAAAGCAGGAGCATTTAAACTACTGTAATATGCTTGGATCCTGGTTTTATAGGGAATGAAATGTGTCAAAGACCAAGAGGAGGAGGAATTCTGAACCCTGAAGATTAATGATAGTGCACTCTCTTTCAGATAAAAAAAACACTTATAATTGGTCTTGATCCTTATTTTGAAATGGCTTCAAGTGGTTCAACTCACTTAGTTTGAAAGAGAACTTAAGTTTATGTTTCAGTTTCCAAGAGGTGTTAGAGGATTTTTGTATTACTACATTTTTCCTTGTTAATTAAAGGCACAGATACTCATTCCCATTTCAGCACAAATTAAACCCCTGTTGGAGAATGATTCCCCACAGCATCACAGCTCAGAGAAGCAGGTGTTTGACTAATGTTCAGTGAGGATGAAAACATTTCATGACAGATGTTCAGAGAAAAAGAAAACATAATCTTTATTTCTGGGTAATTATAAATTAATTGAATTTTCCTTTAATAGTGCCTTAGACCATAACTGCTGGAGGATGGTAAAGCTGTAGGAAAAGTCCTGGTCATCATGTATATCCATTTCTCAGTGATCTTCTGCCAGTACTCCAGTGGACTGTAGTCAGACATACTTCAGATAGTTTTAATACACCAGGGAGGGGAACAGCAGCTAACCACAGTAAAGTGAAAGTCATCATAGCCTGATTACACCTCCATCCAGTATGACTCTGGATTAAACACACTGACACAACACTGAAGTCCTAATTGTAGATGCACTTGAAAAAAATTAAGTTGGCCAGCAGGAACTTGCTAGTTGCTCTTTTGAGAATATTTCTTGAAGACAAAGTTTTATGTAAGATACTACTTCTTTTTAGACTCCTAATGGCTATCAAGCCTAATAAAAGCAGTTTGAACCATCCCAATATGGTTACCTACTAGTGCTTAAATACTTATGAAAGATACTTATCATTTGGAATGGGGAACCTTACTGAAGTCAGTTCACAATTTCTGCTGACAAGCTATTATATTCTAGAAATGATAGGTTAATTAACATATCATAGCCATGGGGGAGGTACTGTTTGCTTTGTTTGTCCTTGAAAGAAAAATGACATCTTAGCAGATGAATTTAACAGGCAGCATTGTGTCCTTTGAAGAGATCTAAAGTCAATGTGCTCTTTGAAAAATTGAAAATTTCTCAAGTCAGTTTTGTTGTGTCAACTGTCTCTCTAGAAAATAAATTCTAAGGGAGGACTCAAGGATATTTAATGAATGTTTTATTTTTAATTGAATAGACTCTATCTTTGTGCTTCATTCTTCTGTTACTCTTCCAAGGATAAGGTGGTATAGATAAAAAGTTTTCTTTTTGTTTGCTACCTGTCATTTATGACCTGTTATGCCTTGATGCTGGAGCCTTGTAAGATACAACTTTTCAGCATGCTCCATTATGCTTGTTTCTAATTGTTTGGATGCTCACTATTTGAATAATAGGATTATTCCTAAAGCATGAAAACAATTTCTGCTTCAAGACAGAAAACCCTATAGAAGGAATAATTTTGTGGTGGGTTTTTTTCCCTTAGGCAAAATCTGTTTTCCACTTTGCCACAGAAGGGTCCTGAGTTCTGACACGCTCTTTATTTTTCCCAAGTTTTTAATTACTTATTTAATTTTTATTTAAGTCATACAGCTCTCCTGCAAAGCACTGCTATGTTACATTCCTGAGAAGGACAAGATTCTTCTTTCAGCGATGCTCCTTTCCATAACATAAATGGGGAGCCCACTGAGGTAACATAATTTGAACATGATAATTCTCTCTGCACTATTGAACACTGAGGGTTTAATTCCTGATCGTAACCTCAGTCCAGAAGAAATGAAGGTGCTAATCAATTTTCCTCCCTTAGTCTGATGCACTCAAATGGTATTGCAGTGAATGTGTTCCAGAAGGTTCACTGAGGCTGTGTTGCAGTTTCTGATCGCTGTGTTCGTCATTCAGATTGATCTGGCATAAAGCAGGATTAGCAAAGTCCCCATCCAAGGTTAATTCAGGCACCTACTATGAGTCCTGGTATCTTCAGTCATCTTTGACAGGATCAACAAAGCCACACCTTCTTGCATTTAAAATGGAAATGTGTTGAATGAGACTGGTATCTCTCACTGGTCTCTCAGACCAGCGGGAAAGTTTGGGGCAAGGAAGATGTACCCTTGGTGGAGGAGAGTTAGTTTAGGGAAGGTTTAAACAAACTGGGCATACGTAAGTCCATGAGCAGACCTGACAGCAAGCACTGATGGAATTAGCTGACATCATTGCAAGGTCACTCTTAATTGGTTTTGAGCAGTCATTGTGTTTGGGGGAGATCCCTAAGAGCTAGAAGGCAAAAGTCATTCTTATTCTTGAGGAAGAGGATCTTGGGAGCTACAAACTGGCCTCGGTCCATGGGAATCCATGGGGCTGATAACCAGAGAAACAATTTCTAAATGTATTAAAGACAGAAGGTGATTTGGAGTTGGCATGCACTCATGAAAGGAATTTCTTGCTCAACCTGACAGCCTGCAAGGTTGACTGGCTCTGTGCATGAGAGGAGAGATGTGAACATTGTTTATCTTGATCTTAGTAAGGCTTTCGACAGAGTCTGAAATGTATCCTCAAGTCAAACTTAGAAAGTTACTTATGACCAGAGAGGTGGAGAGTGGGGTGGAATGAAAATTAACTGTACTGCTGGCTTAAAGGGTTTTCAGCAGCAGCACAAAGTCCCACTGGAGTCCAGTCACTGGTGGTGTACCCTAAAACCAATAGGACCAATGCTGTTTAGCATCTTCTTGGAAGACTTGGATGATGGGGGCAGAGTGCACCTCAATTTTACACCCTGATATCCAAAAGGACCCCGACAGGCCAGAGAATGGGCTGACAGGTATCTGGTGGAGTTCAACAGAGGGAAGTGCCAAGTTCTGCACCTGGGGAGGAACATCCCCATGCACTAGAGCAGGACTGGAGACCAAGTGGCTGTAAAAGAGCTTGGCAAAAAAAGGCCAAGGGGTCCTGCTGGATGATAAACTGAATGAATCAGCAACAAATATTAACATTTGTCATAGGCTACATCAGGAAAGCATTCCCAGCAAGTCAGGAAAAGTGATTATTCCCCTCTACTCAGCACTGGTGAGGGCACATCTGGAGTGCTGTATTCAGTTCTGGGCTCAACAGTACAAGAAAAATGTGGACTTGAAATGAGTCCAGGGAAGGGCCACGAAGAAGATTAGGGGATTGAAAAATCTACCATGCTGAATGAGCTGGGATTCTTCATCCTGGGGAAGACTTGGAGGGGAGGAAACTTATCAGCTATTTTAAGGCAAAAAGAGTGTGTCCTTAACCAGGGACACACACTGAGGCCTGCCTATGCAGGTGTAAGCAAGACCTTAACAATCTGAAAGATCTTTCAAAAATAGGCTGGAAAAGTTGCTGAATCATCATAGCACATTTGTTGAGAAGAATGTTAGGTGGTTTCTCCTGCTCTGTAAGCACAGCAGCTTAAGCCCTTGTGTTTCAGAAAAAAAGGTCATTTAGGAGATCTGCCTTGCTTTTAAAGCTCTTTTTGATGGCAGCCAGCCTAGAAGAAATTGTTACTGATGAAGACTTGCATAACACAGTCACCAATATAGTCCTGAAAAGTCGTCAGGTAGTAAAAATTATGGTCTGTATCCATGGTCTTGGAAAGGCACCAGCCAACCAAAGAAATTGTATATAGCCAGATCACACATTAGCTTGATCACACATTAACTCTAGATACTTCCACATTAGGCTGCTTCTGAGTTTAGCTGAATGATGCAGCTGACAAGCATGCCGGGGGTGTGCAATGTTTTTTATGCTTACTGATACTCCTGACCACAGGGGTATTGCCCTGAATTTCCTTGTGTACTGAACATAATGCATCTGAGAGAAGAGATTTAAACAGTTCTGACATTCCTTGTTGCATATTTTTTTGCTTCCCTGAGCCAGAAATGCTAAATTCTTGGATCATTATCTAAAGCTACTGTCTACATAGACTCATGGAGCTGCTTCTTTCCTTCCACTTCACAAATTTTTCATCTTCCATGGTATTAACATACGCACTCATCTCGCTGTTTGAGTCAGAGTCAATGTTCCAGCACTAACTATCTTCTTCCTGTCTGCTCTCAGCTGAAACTTAAACTGATCATGTAAAAAGAAACAGAGAACTCTTTAGCATGCATTTCAGAGTTTAAGGAATTTTGATTTAAACTACCATTTGGAATTTAATTTTAAAAACTTCCAGTGTACTTGTTTTTTCCTCTAATAGGAGTCAGAGCAATTGCTATTTTTGATGGATAACTAAAGGATCAACATATTAATAAAAGGTGATAATGGCATTTTGTGAGATAACTAAAGGGAAAAGGGAAGGCTTTGTGTGATATCCATGTTTGTCAAAGAGCTCACAGAGTATAGGTTCTTAAAAGTTTATTTTGCCCTTGTAGGAACACCTAGAAGCTTGGCTTAGGGTTCTGTATGCACATGCAACAAAAATACATCAATACTTTAAAAGATTTTATCTCATTCAAAGAAATCTCGATTAATTTCATCAATAAGTATAAAGTAGCAGTTTCAGAACGGAGATAATTTTGTTGGACAGTTATAATGACCAAAAGCTTATTTATTACACTACGTTGAAAAGCCTGAGTTCTTTTTACCTGTATTGTATGCTAGAAGTTGAAAAGGTACATATTTTGATAAGACCTCTAAAGAACTTCCAATTTTTTTGGCTGCAAGGGAAGAATAGACCTCATTAGGCAGAAAGTAAAAATTAACAGTGAACTACTAATTTAGTTATGAAAGAAACAAAATAAGAAATGTGGAATAATTATTAGGAGCACTGATAATGAACCATCTCTTTAAATTTCCTAGCATTTTCCATTATGTTAGATTTCTGTAGTATGTTAGGTTTTTCTCCTCAAAACTTAATACCTTATTGTTTTCACCAGCCTTTAAAGTTTTCCAGGCTCAAAGACCTGCAGCAGGAGACAGGTCTTTTGTAAATACTTCAAAATTCTCATTGAATTATAAAATGTTACAAATTACTACTTCCCATACTTCATTTGCATTTCAGAAAGAGATTTTCGCAGGTTGCCAAAATGACTGAATATAAAGGCTACAAGTCCATGCTGCTGCTGTGATGTGATAATAAACTATTATTACAAACTTCTGAAAGTAATTAGATTTTAAAAAATCAGGATCTTATATTTAGTCAGTGTAAATAGTGCAGTATTCTAAAATTTTTATGAAGTAAACACAGCTATATATATGGTCATAATTTTATGCTTCTTATTTTGAAGTGTGTTCGATGAGATACTTGCATGAAAACAGACTTTTTTTTTCCTGTTAACCCACAGCTGCAAAATGTAGAAGACCGAGACCTCGACTGCTAAGGGTGGAGAGTTCTCAGAAGGTAGATGTTGTCACTGGGAGGGAGCAGTGTGTGATGATGTTTGACACTCTAATCTTCAATTCAGTTGTTTATATTAGCATTTATGAAATAGAGAATGCAAGGAAAGCACTGGGCAAAACCAGTCAGGGTTCCCATATTTACCTACTGGATGACATTTGGCACCCCAGTAATGGAAGGTACTGGTGAAATGCCCGAAGGAGTCGAAGCAGAACAAACATACATATGGAGAGGCTTGGTGCAATACACTGTCTGCACTAATTAAGGCAAATTTACATTTACCTCTAATTTTGACACAGATGCTGTGAAGGCTGAATAATTGATGCATAAATTCATTCTGTTATGCAGCTCAGAATGCGAATGATAAAGAATTTATGACAATGACCTGAAAATATATCACCACATTGTCTTATTTAGCCTTCAGTCTCCATTGTGAACTTTGGAGGAAATATGGCCCTAAAAATAGACGATGTTTGAGGAGACAAATACGGGGATATTTTAAGTTTTGTTAATAATGCATAATGCATAATGTAAATAACAGCAAATTACGAAAAAATGCATACTGTGCTGACACTGATTGGGTAGTCATTTGGAATGCACTTTGGTGAGAAGCAAAATCACGAGCTGCAGAAATGCCAATGATGCACATTTCCCTTCTTTTCTGGGGACTGTATGTTTTCTGCGTTTATTCTGAAATGTATAGAAGGTATGACATTATTACATTTGCAAATAGGTAAATGGAATAAACCCTCTTCCTGATGCAGTTAGTAATTTAAAGCAAGAAAGTTGTCTGGTTAGTCAAGGAGATGTGCAATTAGGCCTTGCACATGCTGAACACAGCTGCACTTACCTCAGCTGGGTTTGTTCTGCTCTCTACAGCCTGGTCAGGCGTGACTGAACCAACTCTGAGCCGTGCAGGAAAGGAACTGGACAGCAGGGGGGCTGCAGATGCAAGGAATGCAGGATATACTAATGACCTAAGAATTTGCACAGATCCTTAAATGGGATTTCAGTCATACAATTTATATCAGAATTTTTTTTATTCTCAGCGATAGCAGGGGCGAAACGTTCCGGAGTTTTATTTGTTTTTGTTTATCAATGCACTGCTGTTAATACAGAGCTGCTGATGATTCTCTGCCTCAGAGGATCATCAAGTCATTTGTTACAACTGACTTACAAGTTCTGTAATAATCCTGTTACTTGGGTATTAGTGTGCCATGGAGCAAAGCTGTGTGTATAGCTTTCAGATGAAGAAAGTAGGGTAATGTATGTCATTCTCTAGATCCATTTTCAGAGTCTCTGGGAAAATGATCTATAAGTTTGAGTCAGAACACAAGTGTATGCATTACTAGGGCTGCAGAGATCTGTGATTTGAAGCTCAAGAAGAATAAACACATGGACTATAGTAGCTTTGCAGCTCAAAATGTATTTATGTGCTACAAAGGTTCCACAGGTTCTGCCTGTGCTTGATTCTAGCTAGCACTGTCACATAATTAAATTTTCAGAAAAGTGATCTATTTGCATTGTTCATGTCGAAAAACAAACCCGAACAAAACCAACCAACCAACCAACCAAAAAAAAAAAAACCCCTGAAAACCAATCCTCCTAATTTTAAACAGATTATATTTACTTTCTAAATTAAATCAAAGGTACGGATTATATTTCTATGTAAAAATGCTTGGCATGAGCTCTGGCCTTAGAGAGTATAATAATTGAATATATGAGATTGTTTAAAAATAAGCAACTGTTAGGTAGCATCCCTGATGTCAGTTTTACAAACTACTGCTGATACAGCAGTGATTTGTATATTTCAAATTAAACCCAGTTTAAGACAGTTTTTTTTTCACAGTCCAAATGCACCAAGTCAGTGTAATTGCAACAGCAGTGTACTACTGATATGGTTACAATGCCCAGATTTACTTTCTCTGGAAGAAATAAATTATAAATAGAAATTGAGGAAAGCAATTTTTAAAATAGAATCCATTTAATTCTTGTCCATTCTACTTGTTGGTCATCCTCATTGGTTTAAAATATAATAATTTTTTTTATTAGCGTATATTATAACAATACTGTGCACAATACATACATAATCAACAAATATATTGTGTTAGCAGTATTTTGCTCTGTGTTTCTTGGTGTCTTCCACTTGAGGATATCAGAGACGCCCATAAATGTCAGAGGAAAGCAGCCTGGTTACATTCTGCAGAACCTGTAATTTATACATGAGAATCCCATATTCTGCCCACAAGATTTCACATAATCTCGTATAACAAACAAGATATTCCTGGGCGTTGTCATACTCCGATATTGTAATTTCTGATGTATGAATGGGTGAAAACCTGGCTTCATTAATTCAACAGGAATATCCTGGGTGAAGCCAGGTTTTCATTTAAGTTCTTTTTCTGGATGTCTTTTCAACTGCTTTGTTTGGGATACTAATAGGGATTTTTTTTGCTGCATATTCCATTTAAAGTGTCAAAGATGCTTGCAACGTTGCTTCTGATGTGAAATGAAGATAAACCTTTCCAGATAAATAGTTCTAAATAAAAATAAATATATTTTTGCTTCTTCTATGCTAGGAGTCTTATAATCAAAGATAATACATAAGATTAGTTACCTTATGCCTGGATGGCAGCTAAAATGATGATTAAATACAGTTTTTCTTTCAGTCTCTCTATATTGGACAGTCCCAGAATTTTTTTTCAGTTATGTGGACAGACTCTTTTCAACCCTAAGCCTGAGAATGGGAATTCTTCGGGTATCAAAGTGATATGATAAGAAAGGTTTGGTAGTCTTCTGATTTTAGTTTTTCTTGGATGCTTTTTAATGTGCCGTTTTTGAGATTGGGCATTATCATATTAACCTTTTGTCTTTTAATCTCCCCGATTTTTGCATTCATAACTTAATAAATAGCTGTCCTCTGAGCAAATGTCACTTTCATCTATATTATTTAGACTGCAACAGCTTTGTTTTCAGATTTTGGAGGATGTAAAGCATCTGTAGTAACTGCAAAACAGAGGCCAGTTTATTTTGTCCATGTCTGAATTGATCCTCTTCCATCTGAGACAACATAAAGGTGAAAATTTAATGAAGTTTAGGAAGACCAGCAGTACTATAAATGTCATTACCTACATTTACCTGTTGCGTCTTCTCTGTTCTTGTTACGAAACAGTTTTTTTCTGGAGTAGACTAGAAATTTTTAGTGAGAGTATTGAAGAAAAGTCAGAAAGTAGCAATTTTGATTCCAACAACCTGGATTGTAGACAAAGGCTCTGTTAAGTACCTACAATAGTGGGGTAGTGCCAAAATATTTCTGACCTTTTCAAGTTAATTGTTTCGAAATTCACTGATACTCTGTTTCTATTACTAAAGCTTTTCCCTTGCAGTGTTCATAATTTAAATGTTTTCTGAGTCATGTAGTTTAAAAAGTTAGAAATTGCACAATGTAATAAAATAAAAAGAACATTGATATGAAACAAAGGAAGGATTAGGTAATGTCATCTTACCTTTCTTTTCTTCTGGCTATTCTGTTTTCTGATTTTTTTTCTATTACCTCTCTTAAAAATGTAAGTAATAGACTGTTCTACCAGGGCTGTGATCTTGTTAAGCAAATATCAGATATATCTTAAAAAGTAGGAAAAAACAGATCTAATGTAGATCTAGATGTTGTCATTCTTAGTTTCAAGGGGGCATTGCTGTCTCATGGTTAACTGTCTGTCCACCAGGAAACGCAGCCCCTTTTCTGCAAAGCTGTTTTCCAGCTGTATAACCTGTCCTGGTGCGTGGGGTTGTTTCTCCTCCAGTGCAAGGCTGGGCACTGTCCTCTGTCAGACTCCATCAGATTCCTGTCAGCCATTTCCCTGGCCTGTTGAGGTCCCTCCAAACAGCAGCAAAATCCTCTGTTTTGTTGGCCACTTCTCCCAGATTGTGTCATCAGCAAATTTGCTGAGAGTGCACTGTACCTCATCATCCAGATCAATAATGAAGGCATTGAACAGTTTTAGACCCAAAACTTATTTGCTACATTTATTGCCACTTATGCACTTGTAAAAGACTTCACTGGGTTCATCACCTGTTGGACTTTGGCTTTTCTGACTGTCTCTGCATGCTTGGGCCAGTGTCTCTCTATCACTTCCAGGTTACCTGACCCTGTTTTCACCTTCTGTATACTTCCTTTTAGCCCAGGGCAGTGATCTTGCTTCTTTCCAGTCTCTCCTCTCAGGATCCTGAGCTCCACCATCTCATGGTCTCTGCAGGCAAGGCAGCCTTCACCCTTCACACACCCTTGTGCCTCAGCCTTCACCTTATTTGTAAACAAGGTCCAGCGGAGCACCCTGTTTGCAAACAATGCCTGTACCAACCCCACCAAGCTGTAATTTTGAGATGTCTGTGTAGTTCACATGGGTGCATAATAAATACGTGTCCAATAGGAGGACATCAGTTGACCAGACAGAGATCAAGTACATCTTCTAGTTACTCTTACCGGGGTCATACTGAAAGGAGGTATTCTCTGGGGCTTCTAGTGCTGCCTATATGAGAGCAGAACATTAATATTTATAAGTTACATAAACATCTAAAGTTAAATTTTATGTCAAATCAACTAATTACAGGATTTGTAGATGAAAAATTTTTGAGACATCTAAAAGCAGGGGAATGCGTAAATTTTTCAAAGCTCTTTCTCTGTGGCATTTTCAGGGCACCTTGTCAGGTTGTACATAAAAGAACACTTGGCCATGGTTCTCAAAAAAGTTCAGATAAGGTAACTATTCCCTGTATCAAGGAGAAAAGCTACATGATGGAGCTGAGACAGACATGCTGGACATAATTGGAGACGTGGGTAGGGAGAAAGCTGTACTTGATAATGCAATTTGAACACTGGAAAGCAAGACAGTGCATGACAAATTTCAAGGAGATCCATCTGTGTCAAATCGTGTGTGCTTTGTGAAGCTACAAGGGTGAGCACTGTCTGAATAACTGTTGTTTCGGCAGGATTTTTAAAATTCTCCTTATTTCCCAAACAAATTTCTCCTGAGTGGTTGATTGAATGTTACTTAGTTCAAATGTCTCTTTGACAAACAAATCCTTCCAGGTTTTGGAAGCCTTCCAGTTTTGGGTTTTTTAAAGTGCTGCTTGCTTAGATCTATCAACCGGTAGTGTCTGCTTTACAGGACTGGATAGGATTGAGAGATTAGTACCAGTAATAGGAAAATAGGAAATGGGAAGTAAATACCTAATGGAACTTCTTTTTATTGTATAGAGGAATGGAAGTCAGACAAACAAATGCTTACCAGACTCAGTTTTCAGATTATATATTAAATAATAATAATAATAATTCATTGATTTCCTTCACCCCACACCCCACTGGGAAAAAGTAGAAAGATCTAGAAATTTGTCTAGAAACTAATTCTTCAAAGTTTTTGTCATAAAGTATGTGGAGTAGAAAGGCAGAAGGGAGTTCCATTGTGATGGTTTCTAAGATATCTCTGCCCAAGGGCCCGAAGGGCCATCAGGATGGGTAGGGTATGTAGTGTTTCATTTAGCTGTTGTGAAGGTAAAATTACACAGTTCTGCACAGTAAACTTTCTGACAGTCTTGATCTACCCTGACATGCTTCTGTTGAGTAAGCACAAAATATGTTCACAGTTTTGTTTATGAAGAATAACAAAACATATTTGAGAGATAGGCAGCAAAGACTCAGATATATCTATATAGTTCCTTAGAATCTACAAAGCAAGCAGAAGAGAATTTCTGGTGCGCTTGATTTATTGATTTTAATCTATGGTGAATTGAAAGAACACTTCTGTCCTACAGTTCACCTGTTAAAAAAAATATAATTGCAGAGGAGTGTATGAAATAGATCGTGGAAATGTTTCCTTCTGGTGTTTCTTCTTGGCACATGTGCTAAATGGTTATTCCTTTCCTCATATGGTTCTCACACTGTAAAATAAAGCCTGCTTTTTCTCTACTACATAAGTCAGGCAAACTGCTCATGCACTAGCAGGAAAAAAATAGATGACCTTTCAGAAATGTTGAAATTTGTCAGGGCTTTTTAACTGGCATTTCATTTGTGTGTGCTGTAGTCACTTGAATTGGCACACTTTCTTTGACTTCAAATTACTCCTTTCTCCACATCAAATATAATTCATTTTGAAAATGAGCAGTGACATTTTATACTGAGGCTTTATTAATATTTAAAGTTATAAAACCCAGTCTTTCTTTCTTTTTCTTTCTTTCTTTCTTTCTTTCTTTCTTTCTTTCTTTCTTTCTTTCTTTCTTTCTTTCTTTCTTTCTTTCTTTCTTTCTTTCTTTCTCTCTTTCTCTCTTTCTCTCTTTCTCTCTTTCTCTCTTTCTCTCTTTCTCTCTCTCTTTCTCTCTCTCTCTCTTTCTTTCTCTCTTTCTTTCTTTCTCTCTTTCTTTCTTTCTCTCTTTCTTTCTTTCTCTCTTTCTTTCTTTCTCTCTTTCTTTCTTTCTCTCTCTCTTTCTTTCTCTCTCTCTTTCTTTCTCTCTCTCTTTCTCTTTCTCTTTCTTTCTCTCTCTCTTTCTCTTTCTCTCTCTCTTTCTCTCTTTCTTTCTTTCTCTCTCTCTCTTTCTTTCTTTCTCTCTCTCTTTCTCTCTCTCTTTCTCTCTCTCTTTCTCTCTCTCTCTTTCTTTTTCTCTGAATTGAAAGCATTGGAAGCTGATAGAATCACACCAATAATTCTGCAGAGGGCAATGGTTCTAATCAGGAAAATCATGGGAGTGGAACATTTCTAAACAATACCATTAGAATTCTTCTAACACATCCCAATTAATGATATGGAAAAAACCAAAAATAGATTTTTATGTTAGACTTGTGAAAGTCCAAAGCTGGGCTAGAAATAGCAAACACACCCACATGGATGTACTGGGGATATAGTGCTCTCCCTGTCTCCTCCAGCTCTGATATTTTACTGGTTTGAGATAGTGATGTAACTGTTTAATAAAGAAGCAGCGTTGGAAATAAAAGTAGCATTACCTTGAATATATTCTTTGGAGTTTTGATTGAGGGAGATATCTTTTTGTATCTAACTCAATCAGTTTCTTGTTCATTAATACTTTGGAAATTGCAGATGAATGAACATAGGCATAATAACTTAGGAGTGTTGGTTCATTTAAATTAATCAGTGAGATTGTATGTGTTGTTTATGTTGCATGTGTCCTCTAAAGATCCAGCAGATCCAATAGCACGAGTCTGAGTGATGACAAAATATTACTTTCATTATTGAAGCCAGATATTATTTTAAAAATATTCAAAGAAAAAAATAATTATTCCCTGTCTAGGGACTCCCACATGAATGTCCCTCAGTGAAAAATTACACATTTGATATTTCTTGAATGGCTTTGATAAAGCATATAAAGCATATTCAAACAAAATTCTCTCAGAGCACTGACACGTGCCAGAGGGCAGATTAATGAGAACTGGTTAGCCAAACCACCTGTCTGACTTCTGTACTGACAATTCACTGGAGTTTTAAGAAATTGCTAAATGAGTTTGTAACTTTTCATTGCCAGAAGTACAGTGTCTTAGACTTTCCTTGGGTTCCTGGTCAATATAAAGGGTAACAAGAGAAAAGCAGTCTTGGCTGCAGGGGCACTCGTGCCGTTTCTGGCTGTAATGTCAATATAGGTGTCACATTTGTCACCTGACATGGCAATTATGTGTTTCTCAAAGAGGAGGTGCTTGGTTTGCTGTAGAGTATTGTGGCTCCATATTCACAGCTGCTTAGTCAGTCAGAAAGATTATTATAGAAGATTGCAATTACTTACAAAATTGACACAGAGCATATCACGGTCAAAACTGATATATCTCTTACTAATTTTCTGATCTCTTAAACAGTTAATAAAGCTATGCTGTTTTGAAGAGGAACTCTAGTAAAACACCTCCTCTGCTGTTATTAACACAGTATACTCCATTTCAAAGGAAAAAGAAAAAGCCTGAAAGTCTTGAATGTTTCTGTGATGCTTGTTTCTCAACTTTTCAGAGTTGTCTCAGGTAAAATGCTACAAAAATGTTGATTTCCCTCCCAGAGAAGCACTGTGTTCCCTTCTCGAATCAACTTAGCTTTTCCAAGCTCTGTTGTTGATGGAAGAGTCTTTTTATGTCTCTCCTAATTATTGACTAATCCTAACTGGTCACAATCCATAGAAAGATACCTCTTGAGCTGTTTGCCTGTCAAAATCAGCCATCTTCAGTCCTGCTGCAAGATGCAGACTGTCTCTCCATCATCATCTGGCTGTCATGGTAAAAGGTTTGCTTGAGGAAGCAGCTTTATCTCTGGTAGCTGGTTTTCAAAATGTTTTGGCAAACCAGCAGCTCGTGTCTGTCTCCTGAGTGTTGATAGGGTTGTTACTGTAACAGGAATGGCTGCAGCTATCCAGGTCTCAGTCTAATTTGCGTGGTGATTGTCAGGTGATAAACAGACTTCTGAATAGGAACATTTGAGCAGAGAAATCTGATGAAACCTCTGTGCTGCAGAGTTAATGAGACTCCTCAGAGCATCTTATGGCAGTTTAAAATACTGAGAATGGCAAAAATGAGAAATTTAACTCAAAATCCACTGGTTAGAGGTCTGGACCTCATTTTCTTTGACTTACAGATGTGATGACTTGTTGAGTATTCTATATAGAATGACCTGAGGAGAGTTATAACTTGTTTTCCTGCACAAGTCATCAAAAGCATTTGTAATTGGAACAAACTAGTGTCACAGACAGCTGTCTCTGCAGAGTCTCTAGGAGGAAGTAAAACCAAAGATTTTTTCTCAATTCAAGCTGCCGTTCCTCTTTGCATCTACATTATTGGCATCTTTCCATATATTTATCTTAATGCATGAAATCAACGCTGTCAGCAATATCCTCTGGGCTTGCAGATCATTTGTTGGAACTATTACTTCAGCAATATTTTTGAATGGCCTTGCTTCTCGCCTGGGTTATGTATTGGTGTGATCCTCTCTGTGTAGTTTTCCTGCATGATTCTTGTCACCTGCCCTTTTATTTTGCTACTGCAAACTTCTTTTTTTTAAATAGTGGGAGAAGATCCTGATGCCCATAGTCATTGAAAAAGCTTTGATTCACATGAAAATACCCAGATTGTTTACAAAAGACAGGTTCCATGCAGAAATCAGAAAGATAATAGAATTTGCCATCCCTTTGTAATTCAGTTCTACCCTGTGAAATTCTGTCTACAAACAAATTTAAACTCACGCAACCTTAGATACAGAGAATAGAATAAAATAGAATATTATATTAACTAGAATTTGAAAGCAGTTAAACTCAAGTGGGCCCACAGGCTGGAATTGAGCCTGGCAAAGGTTTGGTCTTCTGATTTAAGAACTGTTTACGTGTATCTCAGCTACAATTTTCTGAAAAAGAACTGGCTTCCTTATCCAAAGTCTCCAGAAAAGTTAGCATCATTCACTCCTTAGGCACAGGAAATTATTAACAGTTTTTTTATCCAGGGCTATGAGTTTGACTCCTGGATTTTTTAACTTTCTTTTCAGGATTTTCTGTGATTTGGTGCAGCTGGGCTTTTTTTCCTCATTTTGCTACCTCCACTGAATTAATCACTTGATGGGGAGCAGTTGTAACTGAATAAGGTTTAGGGAATTCAAACTGAACTAGAGCACATTCATTCTCACTGCAGGGCAGTGTGAGAAGCTTCCCTGATGCAGACAAGGTTTCTCATATCAGATCAGTCAATCTGCCTTCCTCTCACCAGCCTTCTCAGGGGCCCCTCAGAAGACAGGAGTCAACCTTGCTCTCTCTACTCCTCCCATCCCCATCCCACAAGTGATGGGTGATGTGACAGCCATCCTACAAGCTGCAGTCCAGGTGATGGGTGCAGATTTGGCTGGGTGAGAAGACTGGTTGTCAGGCCATGCCATAGGGACCATCTCAGTGCACCAGTAGATGTGTGCCTGTTACATGATCAACACACCATAGCTCCCATCGTGTGATCCATGTGGAATACGCTGATATTTTTAGTGTAGTGGTGGCATAACCTCACCTACGTAAGAGGGGATGGGGAGATCTGGCCCCAGCTGGTTCCATCAAAGCCTATGGGACTTGCTTGTGCCAAAAATAATTCACCCCACTGTAGAATAGCAGGTCTGCAGAAAGTGTGTTCTTGTGTTTACTGTGAGATCAGAAGGAAGTGGCTTAGAAGAAGGAAATTTACGTCTGTTCCTCTCAGCTCCGCCAGAGAGATTGCATGTGGTTCAGTTCTTGCCTACAGAGCTTGTCTCAGGTCAATGCCTACACAAATTAAATTCCCAAATGTGACAGATGGTATTTGTTTGGTGTGCATGTTCTCAGTTACGTGCTGTGTCCCTCCATGAAGTGGCTGGAAAAGGAGGGCCCTTGGAAAGGACAGCAGGGGATGGGTGATGTTTCAGGGAGAAGTTTCCAGGTCTGTCAGGAGGACAGTCAGAGCAGCCTGGGAGGCTGCAGCTCGTTGTGACAGAGACCACCCTGGGGAGCACAAGCAGGACCCAGAGATAACCAAACAAACTTCCTTGGGATCAGAGGAGACTGGCAAAGTTTGGTGCAATCCAGAAAGCCCCTGAGCTATCCGAAGTGATTCCTACAAGCCAGGATCCCTCTCCAAGGTCGCAACGAGAAGAGGAGAGATTTGTTTGGAAAGCTGTTTCATTTTCATTCTGTCTGATGTGGTCACTTGAATTTTTTTGCAACTTAAAAGCTGGGTTATTTATGTTTTTTTCATATAACCTATCCCTTCTTCATCCTGAAAGCCTTTTGTTTTCTTACATTATCTTATTATAGCTTGAGATCTAGGCAGATCCAGATCAAACCATTACTGCCTTCCTACAAATCAGTCGTTTCTGGGCATTTCGTATTTTTACACTCTACATAAAGGACACTCTCAGCTGATCTTTGGTGTGGCTTTCTGTTGGTTTTGGTGTGATAATAGAACTGGCAATAACTTCCTGCAGGTGAAACCTTTGCTTTGCAGCTTCTGCTATTTGAGTGCTGCCCTTTGCACCAACACTGTATCTGGTTCAATGTCTGATTCTGACAGAAATGTGTATTTTTTTTCTTTTCTGGCGTCTGTATTTTTCTTAGCTACTTTTCTGCTTATGTGCCTAGGTCTGTAAAGCATTTGATGACTCAGCTTGTTTGAAATGTGCAATTCTTTGTGGTGCAAGTAGGAAGAGATCTAAGTAAAATAGTTGACTTCGACAGATTGTAGGCAGCAGGGCTCTTCCTGTGCCTCATAAAATCTGCTAGGATGCGTGGTTTGTGAGAGGAAATGGCGTCTAGTGTCTTCTCACCATATATGAGACTGGAGAAGTATTTATATTGTCACTCAGGGCTAAGACGGATTTATTCCCAGTTCATTCCAGTTCTTGCGGCTCTGCTCTGGCTTTTTTCACACCTACTCATAACATTCACAGACTTGCACAATCACACACAAATTTGACAACCTGCATGAAAAATTAACAGTAGATTTTTAGATCATGATGTTATTTAGCGCTTTAGGGAATGTGGTACAGTGAACTTGTTATGCAGGAAGAGCATCTTATCAAGCAGGTGCCCTTGCCATGTTCAGCAAATGATACTTCTATGTATTCCCTGGCAGGTGGTCTCAGAGCTACAAGTGTTCAGTGCATCTGGCCCTGGTGCTTGGGGACTGCATCAGCATAAAGACTGCCATTTCTAATTGCTGCCGAGTCAGAAAGGGCAGTGGGAGGACCCTTTTAGTCCTGACTTCTTCCGAGTCATGTGCTAGTCCTGAGCTGTAGCAATGTCTAATTAGCTGGTGTGTGTTTGTTGTTCTCTGCAAGGGTCCTTTCATAGGACCTTTTGAAAACATCTCTGCCTCATCTTTAAGTATTCTTGCTAGACTATTCTCATCTTAAGAAAATATGGCAGGAAGATAAAGAATTAGAACTATAAAACACCCAGATAAGGAGACAAAATGATAGCGAGTAAATCATCAGACAGGTAGGACAATATGAAGAGAGAGTGCTTCACAGTCATTATCAAACTTAATGTTGAAAGTCCTTAAGCCAAAGGTATAAAAGGCACATCCAGACATTAGACCATAATCTCCAGAGTAAGAAGATCCTGGAAGACATTATGAGGTCTTGAGAACCACTGTCTTTGTCCATCATGGCCGGGCTGCTTAGTGCTTGTGAATATATAGATAGGAAAGAATGACTGTAAAAGAATGAATGAGTTAAAACCATGAGAGGAGGATAGTGACTGAGTGAAATTAATTTTGACTGAAATAAAATTCCCTTTCTTTCCTTTATGGTCTGTCACCAAGTTAGTCACAATACTTGTATATACAGGTGCCATCGGTTAAATTCAGAAACACATAACCAATTTTATATTGTATTAGTGATATTACAGCATTTAGAGGAGGTAGGAGAAGAGGCTCATAATGTTTTGGTATTGAGTGTGTGTAATTCAAAACTCAAGAATGAAGAAGCATTCTTGTTCCTTTCTGTCCTGGAGGACAGCATTATTGTTCCTTTCCTTGACATGTGAGTAGGTAGGTAAGGAGGCCCTGCCCCTACTAATTCAATATTAAAAATATATATTCTGTTGAGAAGTGTCTGCTTTTATTAACAGCAGGTAGAGTTGCTGAGTTTGTTTTTCAGGGGAAGCAATACTGCTACTGGCACTGAATGTATCCCTCAACATTTCCAAAAGTGCATTGTTACACACATTGTTTATGTAGCATTAATTCCCATTGTTTGCTGTGTTTCTCTAGGTGATCATGGTGTTAGACTGTACTCTTGAATCCACAGTTCTCAGTTTGCTTTTGGGCCAAGTACTGGTGTAAAGTACATCATTCAGCCAGAGCCATAGATCGCTGCTTAGCATTTGTTGAGGCTCTAAGTTGGAGTTATTTGTGGGAAGAAAAGGAGACATTCCTGCACTCACACACCGAAGCAACAAATGAGAAATGGGATTGAACTGGGAAACGCAAAGGTTTAGTATCCAAACCACTGTCTGAATGCATTTCCTCTGGGGAAATGTGCTTGGGGGAAATGCTGATGCTGGTGCATTTCCCCTGTGCACAGTGGGAAGGACCCTGCTGTGCTGCTCAGCACTGGCTTTATGGAGTGCCATGTGCTCTTTACAATGTCACGGACCCCTCTGTGCCAATGGGAATTTTGCCTGCTATGAGCCATTAATGCTGAGGTCACCATCTGCTTCTTTCTGCTTCTGGGTGCAGACAAGGACTGTCTTTTTTTTTCGCATGCAGTGGATCTGCAGCCAATGTTTGGGTTTTAATACCTTTAGTAAAGGAAGAAAAAGAGCTGCATCAAATGAATAATTATCCTAGAGGCTTTGTGTGCATTAGTTACACAGGAAAAGCTGTCAGACTGCAATCCTGAAACCAATAGCAGGAGTTTATAGTATTTGAAAAGGTGGCAGCCCAGACTCTTCTTCTGTGTTACGACTCTGTGAATGTGCTGATGTGGTTTTACACACGAAAATATTGCTCTCAAAATTTTAGTCCTGGCACTCATGTAGTGTCTTCTACAATGCAAGACATAATTCTGCTTTCTGATACAAAAATACTTTTCTCTGTATGGTCATTTGCACTCTTCTTGCAGAGTTTAAAACACAACTATTTTTATTTTCTAATGTTACATCTTATTTGTGCAGGAACACTAATTACAAAAGATACAGAGGATACAGAGCAGTAGAGAATGAGCCTGTCTGAATCAAAATGTCAGTGATGACGGTCATCAGCCTGGAGAGACATGCAGTCTCCATTAAAGTATCATTAACCTTTGGTTGAATCCTGGACCAAAAGCTCTCAAAATGGATATTAACTGGGAGTTTGCAGAATGAAATGCTGGGAAGATGAGTAAAGAACCAATCCAGTGCATTGATCAAGCTAATTTTCAGGGCATTTAGCAGAACTAATGTAGTCAGGGAATAATGGGCACTTTTATTGGTAAACTGAGCACTTTTAGTATAAGTGATGAGACACAGTAAACATGCAGGTTCCTCATACCACTTTTTCTTACCACTTTTAATATTAAATTGGCAGCATAACGTCTTTCTTCTATATTGTAATGCAATGTTTAATTTAAGTTTGAGCACCGCTTTGAGATACATTTTGCATGAAAGATCTTTCGCAGAATAACATTGCTGTATTTTTACCCTGTCGGGTACAAGAAACAAATGAACACACAGGAGATATATCACAGAGGTTGTTTGAGGCGAATGCTGAGTTAGGTAGATAGCAGATCCAGTATTCAGTCACTCGAATGAAAAGAACACTGAATGCCTGGGACAAAAACTGCGGAAATGTGCTTTTGTTTGAGAGCTGTGAGTTGCACCCCCAGTGTTAACCTAACCTTTCCTACTGCAGTTTCTGCTTGTTTAAAGAACTGTCTAGTTGAAGTTTTAATATGTCCCCTACTCATTTTCAGAGGAATGTTTCTTGACTCATTACAGGAATTTTACAAGTAAAAGCAATGTTGGGGATTATTTGTTTTTTTTTCATCATGCTCTAAAACTGCCTAAGTGATCAACAAAGAAATTTTGATGCTTCAGCTGACATTTAGCTATTGAATGCTGTCATGAAACAACCAAATATTTCTTCTAATGACTTGCCTGGGAATCCCAGACAAATAAAGCCAGGGATAAAATACATTCTTCTACATAATCTGTTTGCTTATTTGTTTAGACAGATAAAAGAGAGCAGTTTAAAAAACATGCCAAGGGTCCCCCAAATATGAATATTTTTATTGTCTTCCAGATGTCACTTTCATAAATTGAGTACCTGTTCATTGCAGGCTGAGGTCAAGAGAAGGGTTTTTCGGTGGTATCAGACAAAGCTGCAGTATGCCTTTTGTGACAACAGAAATTCAGCAGAACATGAATGCAGCACAGAATACTAAAGCCCAGTACGTCCCAGTTTTGTGGCTGACCGGAAAGCAGGGCTGTTCCAAACTGAAGATAGAGCAGTGGGGGTTTCTCCTTGTATAAAAGTTGGGTTCTTGTTTGTCTGCCAAGTCCCAGCTATCCCCAGGGAGTGGGGACCATTAGAGACTGTTAAAAGTCACCAACACTTGAAACATCTCTATATTGTACTACATTCCTTTCAAATATAGGAACTAACATGCGGATGATGGAAAAATTCAGCCTCTCTTGCATATTCTAACTTGATGTCTTTGAGGAGTCAAGTGGTAGCTTTTCACTCATTGCTATTTTTTATGCTAATTCTGATAACAGTAGTAGTAATATTGGGACTTACATTTTTGTATTTCATAGAATCACAGAATGGTTATGTTGGAAGGGACCTCTGAAATTCATCTGATCCAACCCCCCACTCAAGAAGATTCATCTAGAGGCAGCTGTTCAAGGACAATTCCAGGAGAGTTTTGAATATCTCTGAGGATGGTGACTCCACAGCCTCTCTGAGCAGCCTGTGCCGGTGCGCAGTCACCCTCACCAGAAAAGACTGTTTCCATAAGTTCAGGCAGAATCTCCTGTGTCTCTTTGTGCCCATTGCCTCCTGTGCTGTCAAGATGCTTGAAGATGTCGAGTAGTTTTGTCCCAGCACTGACCACTGGGGTACACCACTGGTTACTGGCCTCAAACTCAACTTGGTGACACTGATCACCACCCTCTGAGCCCTGCCACCCAGCCAGCTTTCAACCCATGTCAGTTCTGTTTCACTTCAGTTTGCTTCAGATTTTCTTTGTGCTGAGGATAGTTTATCACTCAAATCTAAGTGGAGCTGAAGAAATCATATATCAAGAGAAACACTCTGGTCTTAATATATTTAATTTTAGATTGTAGTGGTTTAGTAATGCAAATGAATGTTCAGATCTGTCACTATCATTTTGTCCAAAATCCTGGCAGAGTTTTCTTTTAGATAACTGCAGGTAGGATATAAAATTCTGTTGTTTCATATTTGATTTTCTTCCTTCCCCTGACTGTTTTCTACCGTGTAGTGTTAAATCTAATTACCTTTTCTGTTTGCTGCAGGAATAGAGAAAATACCTGTACACCATTAAGTTGATATTTGCATTACCACCCGTAGAGATGAGAAACCTTCATCTACTCATTCTGTTCCTGGCTTTCCTAGCAGTTCATGCTTGGTATGGACAGCTGGACGCTTTGAGATGTCCCCAAATCACTGGATTTTGATCATTTAGTGGTTATTAGAAAACAGTTCCCTTCAGTGACAAGTTACATTCAGAATAGTGCCCTCTTGCTTATTCCAGAAGTATTGGACTAACTCCTATACTTGGTGGTGGGTTGTGGTGTCCTTCATCTGAATTTTCAACTTTCTCCATCGGTCATCCTGTAACACAGAAGTGTGACTACAAACTTTGTCAAACAAAATATGAAACCACCAATGTCCTATACTTGTGCTTTTTAAATTAACAGAGACTTAGTTTGGAATTCTAGTTGGGTAATTTTCAGTCTGCTAAAATGAACTTTTGAAATTGACATAACACATCTCTAAAATAGGAATGTGATTTGGTCTTTGAAGAACTGTTGAAGAATGGTTGTGTAGTTTTATTCTGCTCCTAAACCTTTCATTTTCAGTCCCTTTTATCTATGTCTTGATGTGACAGATATTGTCGAATACTGAGAGTATTTGACACCTTTTTTCCTGAGAAGTTGCTTTTATTTTTATTTGTTTCCCTTACCCTCAGTGTTTCTGGCCAGAGCACAGAAGAGCTTGCTTGGCATTGCAAGTCACGAAGATTCAAGATTCATCAAAATATCAAAGTTTTTTGGTGCACCATCAACCCTTTCAATCCTTTGAATTTTATCTACAATTTATAATATATCCCAATCAGTAGACTGCAGGGTGTGTTCTTAAACCTTTTAATGTTGGACAGTCAATGGAAATACCACAGTTAACATGACATTGCTTATTTTTAAACTAACCTTTTGTCAACAAAAAATCTCTTTGAGCTGCTCATTTAACTTGTCGGTTGTCATGCCCCTTGTCCCAGGGGAAACCATCCCTGGCTTATTGTGTTGTGCTGTGACATTGACAGCTTTTTGCTGCAGGGAAACTTCACATATTTTCCCCAGGTAAAGAGACAGCAATATGATGTAATTTTAGCTGTTTTGGGGAACAGACGCAGTAAGAAAGGCAAACACAAAAAAAAGTGCAGCTGTGGGGCTCACAGGACTAACGAGTAGCTGTGAGGCGCCTGTATTCTATTCCTGGCTCTGTCGTTGTCTGGTGCTATTGTGAGCTAGTAAATTAACCTTATTCTGTGACTGCAGCACCATTTGTAAAGTGGGAATGATAATGCTTAGCACCACAATGGGGCAGTGTAATTCTTTGCTAATTAATATTTATAAAGTGCCAGATTCTCCATAACTCTGCACCTTTGCAGTCGTTTACATCTGTGCAAAATGAAGACAAAGTGGCTGAAAAGTGCTGCTGTGTTTTATACCCATTCCCTGCCAGTGTGAAGGGTAGTACCAGGATTGCTGCAATGGAGGGTCTGTCTCAAGTAATTTTCAGGATACTTTTGCCTGTAGGCATAGACCTACTAGCTCAAGAGTGAAGCACCCCTAACACATATATCCACAGTTCCCCTTCTTGGAATATGGCACAGAGCAAAGTTACTGTGATGTTAGTTATGGTACAAACTTGCAGGACACTACTTCACAGCTTGCTACTTCTGTGCATATTCTTAGATCCTAAGGTAGCTTATCTGCCAGTGAAGAAGGATTAGAGTATGTGATTTACTGTGGCAGTGTAAAAATTAATACCCTAGCTGAACCTTGCAATAACTCTTTCTTACCATCAGGTATTTTGATAAGCTAAGTGATCACATATTTTTTTCTTTTGCTGCAATATTGTAGCAGGTGTTTTAAGTATGATAAGGGACACAGGAGTTCAATGAAACAAAAGAATTTAAAACTTTTGGAGCTTGATCCTTGGCTTGCTTTCTTTGTATATGAAAGAAGGCTTTGAATGTGAGCAAACCAGTAATATTTTTCTTCTGGAGATCATTCAATTGTCCCCAACAGGTGAATAGAATCACTGCTCTGTCTCAGTCCTTGGTTAGGCTGCCCAGAAGACTGCAAAACAAACTGTCACCTTAATTAATTGATGAAAATGAACAAAGAAAACCGGTAACAGAAAAACTACCAGGCTAGCTAGTGAGAAGATGGGGGTGTGGGGGGGGGGTGTTGTTGTTTGGCAAGATCTCTGCAGAATCTTTTTGGCAGGCTGATACTAATCAATGCCTCTTTGCCATGCCTGGCCCAGCTTTTCTTGCAGCTAAATATAAAGCTTCTTTTGAAATCTGACTGCATGACATGTTCTAGGCTATGAGAAAATGAATAAGGAGTGCCAGTAGTTTTGGAATTAAGAAAAGGAAATGTGTTACTTACTAGATTTTGCATTTACTGTTCTCATAGGCTGAAGGCGGAAGGTTATTGCAACTTTATTCCTGCTCAGTTTAGGTTTAATTTGAAAAATTATGGAAATAAGAAATTTTGTTCATTTGCTGTCCACTTGTCCTCAATGCTTTGCTTTGCATACAGCAGAGGCCAGTATCATGTATTTGTTAATCACAAAATTGCTTTAGTGCACATTCTTATTGCCTCTTTGATTATGGGCCTGTCACCAAGAGCGGAGCTGCTCAGAATACTTTCTGATTAATCATGTTCTCATCAAACACTTCACTTGTAGAGTATCAGATAATGATCCTCCTCACAGAGAGTTAAAGGTTTTCCAATAAATAGAAACTGTGGCTGTTGAGAACTCCAGACAGTGTGCTATCCAATAATTAAAGTGATGAGAAGCTATTCTGCCTGTGCTTGTCTCTAGAAGATTAGCACATTAAAATGTTCACTCTTATGATTCCAAGCAAAAAACTAGGGTAAGAGAAACACCAGATGAGGTGATATGAAGTAAGCATGAGCATGATCAGAAAGTATGAATCTATACTAAATGAATGCCCTACCTTGCAGGCTCCATGACAATCCTCCATCTGCTGTTATTGCACAAACAGAAATGTGTTTTCTTTTGGCATCTGTTTGTGTTTGTGTTTGCTCATAGAGAGTATCATGTAGCTGAAATAGTCCAGCTCGTCCTGTCATAAATATGAGGACAGAGAGAGCTTTATCCTGTTTGTTCTGTCTGCTTTAGCCACTGTAATGTGTGCTCTAGCTCCTTGTCCAGTCTGCAGCTCAAGAAACAGGGTTTTCCCTGGAGAGTCCCCTACAGTCTGACACCACGGGTAATAGGCATTTTTCATTGCAGACTGAAATGGACCAGTTAGAAAATAGCTCTTGAAATTCTTTAGTACAGAAAGTAAAACAGGTTCCAGAAGGCAAAATTGACTGAATAAGGGAGGCAGGAGGGGAAATCTGCTTTCATGCCTTGTCTGCTACATAAAAATTTTGATGAATCAAATATTTTTGCTGTATATCCTCCTTGATTTTTACCCTCTGCAAGGCTGCAAGATGAAGGGACATGAAAAATCTGGGGCTGCCCGTTTCAGTGATGTGATGATGGGTACAGGACATGTTATACTTGTATGTGCAGTATATACATATAATATGTACATTATAAATTCATATAATATATTGGAAAGACATCAGATCAGTGAGTAAAATAGTGACCACTGAAAGATAAGTCAGTAATCAGTCAATATAAATAATGTCAGTAGTTTGGTAAGGTTTTTTGGGTCTTGAGCAGAGTGACATTTACCTCATCAAAAGAAAGGGTTTATCAGGTAACCAAGTTACTGTGGTTGTCCAAGCTACCACATAGTGCCTGGATTTCAGTACTGTTTATGAGTTTGCTCTTAGCCCATGGCAATCATAAAGTAAATTTGATTTGGTTTATTCAGCAATGAAGGAATCTTAAACTGAATCAGATTTTCTCATATTGAGAGCAGAATAAGGGTAAATACACAAAGTGTGGTTCAGATGAGCTGTGGTAACCTGTTAGACCCCACCAAGGTGACAGTTTGCCTTATTTTTTTTCTGTTCCAAGTTGCAGACTACACAGGGAACAGAGAAGTGGTTTAATACAATAGCTGATGTAAAGATCCTGAGTGTCAGGAGACCTTCATTTAGTCTCTGCTTTTCCACTGACTTGAAACATGATGCTGAAAAAATCATTACAGACCGCACACCTGAGCTCCTCCAAATTCTGGTAATGCATAATAATGCTCATCTGCTCTTGTAAGGCGTTTTTATATCCTCTGATTAAAGGTTGAATTTAAAGGTGTATCCTTCCGTAAAGACAAATTAAGTCAGGCTTTGTTATGTATCAGATTTTTATGAATAGGTCCCTTAACAGAGAAAAATTCTCTATGTTATCAAATAACTGACTAAACCTAAAATGTTTTTTAATTGAGGCTTAAGTGCAGCTAACTCCAGATACTCCTTTAATCAAATGAGTGAAAACTGTTAATGAGGGTGAAACTGAGCCCTATATGTCCAGGTAGTGTGAGACTTACACACTGAGCTAATTCTGTTAAGATTTAATTTTTTTGCAGCACAGTGACTTCCTGAAAGGGTGGTGAATCATTCCCTGCATGTTTCCTTGGCCAGAGCTAAGAGTCACAGGGTTGGTAACCTGTTCTGCTCCAGGCACTATGTTAGCACCCCAGTCAGAGCTGATATTCCTTTACGCTAATCTGGGAAACAGCACAAATTCTTCTCTCTAATCCTTTCTGGGGGAGGTAGAAATCACGCCTATGATTTGTTTCTGTTCTCATAGGGCACGTAGAGGGAAATCTGGCCTGTTTCTTTAAATGTACATCCTCCAACATGTTTTCCTGAGGGAAAGAAGGCTGCAGATCTGTGCCTGGCAGTCTGAGCAGAAAATGATAATTCTGTGACAAGTAGGTTTCCTATTCTTTGGGCAGTGGTTGCACTGTCCTGTGATGATTGCTAAAAACCCTGTGACTTCTGTACTGGTGAAATGAAGTGAGCTCTTCTTATGCATGTGAACTGTTGGCCCTGGATTTTCTCTGGTACAGTTAGCACGGTCCCTGAGCACCTCACAGGTAGTGATAGAGACTGGAATGTGGTCCAGTGTAGAACTAGGAAAGAGAGTGGGTCAGATGCATCAGTGGGATGTCATCTGAAATGGAAAGAAGGGGAAACAAAATGAGAACTCAGGGGCAAAGGTTTAATTTAGAAATTATCATTGGAAGCAGCATTAATTGAAACAAGGCTATGTTTTCTCTTAAATATTCCCAAATTCCAATTCAATTGTTGTAAGTTGGAATTTAGCATTTAAATTATACATTTTAATCCATTTTGTGACAATTCATTAAAGTCTTTATATGTAGAGCTGCAATTAAGTTTAATCCGAACCTCAGCAAAATCATCACTTAGCAAGTTTCTGCAGTCTGCCCGTATCTGCAGAAATGAGGAAAATACTATTTCAGCTGCTACGTTTGAGGTAGGAATGGACTTAGCAAGTTTCCCAAACTTAAGGAAATAAAGAGAATTAAGAATCGGAGGTAGAACTAGATTGATTCCTGCAAGCCTCATTAGTTCCTACAAGCCTCATTCAGCTCGTTACTGAGTCTCTCAGTATTCTACAATGAGCTGCTTCAGGGACTTAAACTCGTTAGGAAAAAATCAAAGAGTTCAGATCTCCTCTTCAGAATATAACTATTTTACAAACAGAGGATTGAGTGATCAGTGCTGGCAAGTGGGAGAGAACATGCGTGAGGGTGGAGGAGACCCAGTTCCTCTTAGTGGTAATGCTAAATTTGGGTTCCTCAGTCAAATCATAAAACCGCCAGTAGCCAAATGAAGTTACTGCAATTTTGTAACTGAAGGCAAAGTAAGAAGTATTTCAAGCCAAATGCAGGCTAGTGAAGGAAATAATTTTGAGGTGTTGTTCCCTTTGATGAGTTTTCTAGATAAGGATTACACTTACGCCAAAATATTGTCATTAAGTCTTTGTTTGAATTTACCTTTGAATTGAGTCATTGTCATAAATTTCTGTGTTCAGGGTTCAGCTTTTCCACTGATTTTTTTTTTTATACACTGAAAAAAAAAATTATTATTAGAAACATTCTTGTGAAACAGAACATTTAGTAAAAAAGCTGCTTCAGAAAAATGTGGTTTGAAGGGACATAGTGTAGCCCGAGGGAGTGGGAGATGGTTGCACCACCACAGCTCTGTGGGTAACAGCCCAATGTCCCTCTTTGGGCTGAGGGGGTTCCCCTACACGCTCACCCCTCCTGTTGGAGGGGCTCTGCCTCTGTGTGGACCCTGCCCCTTGCAGCAGCCCCCTGATGTCCACACTGGTGAGAAAACACCTCTGAGTTCATGTACATAGACCCCACATGGGAATTTCAAACGTACAATTTATATAAAAATCATTAGAAAAAAAATGACGAATCAGAAGGGACAGTCTGACAATTAGAATCTTTCCAGATCACAGTGAAAAGGCAAAAAATCATCCAATGTTCTAGAAATAGTAAATAGTTTTTTGTATTTTTAAAATTTTAAAGTTTACATATTTAAATTAATTTTATACTTATAAATTGGTAATTTGTTCTTGAAATTAGTGTTATGTTTCCTATGTGGTTCTGAAAATTATATCCCCATTGATAATAGCAGTTGAATAAACCTGATGATTCCTAATTGTTATTCTAACTCATGAAAGGAAAATGGAATGATAATTGCTGTACCTAAATTTTAAATCAAAAAGTCTAGGGAGCACTGTGGATTAGTACTTCATCCTAGCAGAAAGTTTTGAAATACTCTATTTGGGTCTCAAAAGGTGGTTAAAATCTTGCAGTTTCCTTTAAGGAAAAATTTTAATAATTGCAAATATCCTTTGCTATCGCATTATGCATTTCTCCAGATACATAAATGCAGCACAAAAATCAGAAAACATTGTATTTCAAATGAACTTTCTCGTGTGTATTCCTTTAGGCATCTGCTTCAAGATTTTCATCTGCACCTGACCATGAAGTTCTGGTTTTGCTGCGGTACGTGGTTTTCCTGGGTGGCAAATTGTTCACATTTCCTCTTGTAAAAATGCTTCAGAAGAATAATAGTCCTGAAAATGGTACTGAGCATTTCAAACTTCATGTTCCATCTCAGGGGAGATGAGGAAATCATGCAATGCTGTGCTGAGAGCAAGATGTTAGCATGATGCCAAGGCTGGAAAATAATTGTCACCTTTAGCTCTGTTGCATCTTGCATGTAGATTTATTAATGCATCTGAGAGAATTTAAGTCAATGTTGCTTGTGTAGGAATCCCAGATGAAAAGAAAATTGAAGCCTAAATCCTCTTCATATTCACTTTATTCACTCTTGACTTTCTCCTCTTCATATATATATTTCTTTTTACTTTTGATTCTCCAGTCACTTAAATAAGTGAGTGACTACATTTTTTTTTTTCATTTAATTATTCATTCTTGCAACGTATGGCATGTTAGGGAACACATGGTCAGTAATTCACTGCCACGAGAGCAGGGGCAATCTGAACTTGTGAACTGGGAAGGCAGCAGAAGGGTTGTGGACCTTGCTGCTTCTGTACGGTGGGAGGATGGAGGCAGATGGCTACACCATGTTGACTTTTTTACTGGAACATCCCAGCCTCTGCTTGTCTGTGAAGCAGAGAATTTCTCTTTCTTTCTGTGAAACAGAGAATTTCTGTGTTGAATGTTTTCCAGATTGCACAGAGGCAGAGATAACAAAATTTCAGTCAGGATGACCTGGTAGGAAAAGCGCAGGGTGGGGAAACCAGAATGTGTGAGTGCTGTTCCTTACTCTGCTACGGACACCTTAAATAACCTTCAGCAAGCCCATGAGTATTCTTTAGTCATTCTCCTTGCGTGATACCTAATCCAGAAAGAAAATGTGAGCTTTATTATATTTGTCTTTGCCAACACTAAGTTCTTCTTGAAAAGGAGGTATTATAGCAATGCAAAGTATTAATTCTTTGAGATTTTTAAAAAACAATGACAAAGGTAATATTTCTTTTTTGTGGTAGCATTATGTGTGCAAAATTAGATTGGTGGCAATGGCTGAATCAGTACCAAACTCATCAGATCTGAGTCAGCAGCTTAAAATAAGATTTAATTTCCTGTTTCCAGTATTCTGGATTCACTTTTACGGGGAGAAATTGATAGAGTATTTATTGAACAATACTGCAAGGAAAAACCTTTTCTTTTTTCAGTGATGAACCTCTTCTACTTTGGATATGTAACCAACTTTGCATTCTATTTTCGATAGAAGCATCAGCTTAGCATGAATAATCCATACTTCTGTAGCCTGCATCTGATTAAAAATGATCAATTTACTGGACCATTTTCCTATCTACTGTTTAATCA
Source organism: Falcunculus frontatus (assembly GCA_013398115.1). Taxonomy (NCBI): domain Eukaryota; kingdom Metazoa; phylum Chordata; class Aves; order Passeriformes; genus Falcunculus; species Falcunculus frontatus. The sequence continues at coordinate 1,227,847 of VZRV01008896.1, read as the reverse complement.
GTAATTGGTTTCAAGTTAAAAAAAATACTTCTGTCTAAAAAACCACATTAGTCTTCTAGTAGCTGATGGGAGGTGAATACTGAGGTTGCATATGCATAGAAATCTAATTCTCTAATTCCTGTTCTTCTGCAGCCATCTCTTTTTCATAGAAAACATCCTTCAGAGTAATTCACGAAGAAACAAATCCATAGGGTTTATAGTGGTATGGAGGGAAGCAAAGACAGCCTGGTACACTTAGTATCCTAACTGTAGCATCTTTCCAGGCTTCTCTAGACAGACAGGCCTTTACTAAAAAAAAATAAAAATAAGAAGTTCCCCTTTTTACTGTCTCACGTTTGGTGTATTCATAGACTTCAATGGAGATTGGCGTGGTCACAGCATCCGCAGTGATGGATCTGAGTAGCTCAGGCTCTTAAAGCATTAGTGGTCTGTGATGAGCAGCACAGGACAGTCATGAAGGATGGATGGCTGATGATTTTGGTGAAGCTCTGTAAACATTTGCTATTTATCTCTTTTTAGTGTATCCACTCATCCATTTTTATCACTGATATAGTCATGTTGATGGTCTGCAATTTCTGTAAGAGCAGATGTGTAGTATTATAAATTATTCATTACACCTGTGTGTTTCAATCAGAAGAGGAGACAATAAAGAGCAAGAAAAACAGTAATAAGTGCAATGAAAGCTGTGTTAGAGTCCATTCTTGTTAAGGTACTGGAAGACATAAGATATTGTTCCAAGTTGCCCACACACATATTCTGCTTATTTTTATTAGGAAAAAAACCCTTCCCAGTAAGCAGTGCCTCATTGATCCCTTGTGGAGCAACTTGAGGATTGAGCAGAGTTGACACTTTATGAATGGGACAGAGCTACACTGATGTTCCATGTCACCCGTCATATTTTTTTCACTTCTAAATCTTGCTGAATAAACCCATTTCTCCAGCCAAAATATTATCCTTGTTTAGTTTTGGCAGGAGTGATTTATATCAATTTGGGGCTTACTTAAATGCAAAATATGTTATATATATAGATATAGATATAGATATAGATATAGATATATATAAGTAACACTGATTTATTAGGGTTTTTTATGCTTTAATACCAGGCTAAAAAAATCTTGGCTATGTTCAAGAAAGCATCTTAATTCAGGGATCATGTTCTGTCTCTGATCCTATGACTGTCATTGCTAATGCTTATATTAACATACTCGTATATTATGAGGTTACAGTCAGATCATACAATAATCTCTGGCTTTCCTTGTTAACTTTCACAGTACAGGGTTATTAATTCCAGAATTCAAATACTGCAGAATTGGAAAAAGGAGAGAGTTTTCATACCTGAAGCTTTAGTAGAATAATTATACACAAGACTTAATGAAGAAATTAGGAGAAAAAGGACACTTTGTAGTCAAGGATAGCTCCATCCCTTTTCTGATCTTGAAACACTGTTGTATTTTACTGCTTTATCAGATAAATTTAGTCATAGTGCCAAGCCTTGCTTCCCTGGAGTCTTATCAGTAGAATATATATAAAAGGTTTTGGGAACAGAAGTCAGTTAAGTTTATTGTATGAGAGGTCAATTTGGGCTGGAAAGAAGAACAGGAGATGTCCAGTCCAACCTCCTTCTGCAGTCAGCGTCAGCTCTGGGGTTGGACTGGGACACTCAGCTGAGTCTTGCAAACCTCAGAGGATGGAGGCAGCACAGCCTCTCTAGGCAGCCTCTTCAGCTGTTTGACTGCCCTCATGGAGAAAAAGGTTTTTCCTTATATCCTCTCTGAACTTCTCTTGTTCCAGCTTATGCCCACTGCCATCGCAGCATGCAACACTGTGAAGAGCCAAGCTCTTTCCCATAACCTCCTAAGGGTGTAGACAGGCTGTAGGTCTCCTGAACTCCCTGCTTCTCCAGCTGAACAAGCACAGCTTCCTCAGCCTCTCCTCCCAGGACAAGCAGCCCCCAGCCATCCTGATGACCCTCTGCTGAACTCGCTCGTCATCTTTCCTGGCAGACCAAACCTGGCCACAGCCCTGTAGATGTGGTCCAACATGTGCATAGCAGAGGCAGTTCATCACTTCCCTTGATCTGTGCTGCCACTGCTGCTGCCACAGCCCAGGAAATTGTTGGCTTTCCCTGCTGGCAGCACACGCTGTCGAACAGCGCGTCCACCAAGGCTCCCAGGACCTTGGCAGCACAGCCGCTCTCCCGCTTGCCAGGAAGCACACTTCAAAGTACGGGTCATGAAATGAAGACATGGAATATTTTATTCAGATTCCCAAGAAAGATATTTTGACATATTTTTGTTCCTTATGTTTTCTTGGAACAATTAAAGCTCAATTACATTGATCTAATTTTGCAAAGAACTAGGGTTATGACAGAACTGTACATCATTCTGTCTGCATTTCCTAAATCAGGCATAACTGCTAATCTATCCTTTTTCTCAGAAAGATCCTAGCAAAAGTTTTAAACAATATTATTCTATTTATTGAACTCAGCTTGATTGGAACATGTTATGATTCTCATATTTTACTGATATTTTATAGGAGTGGAAAATATAATATGTAAATTGACTGTGCAGGAAGAAAAATGGTCAGAAGAGGAAAAGTGAAGCAAAAATAGTATCTGCCAGACAACCAGCAGTTATTCTTTTGCAATTGACTTGCAAAACAGGAACAGGATTTGTGTGTTTCAATCATACCAGTAAACAAATAAATGAAGCCCTTATGCAGCATTTTATGCAGGAGACTGTGGACTTTATAGCTTGTTTTTTTTGCCATTTGTAATGAGAAAGGGCAACAGATTGGAAGAAGGCAGCATTAAACCATAAATTAATGAACTGTAATGTCTTTAAATCCCATTGTGAGCTAATGTTAGATTGTCATTGGTTAAATGCTTTCAAGGACTGATATTAATAACACTCTAAAGGGAGAGATGTCAGCTCCCTAATGGAATGGGGCCATTCAAGCAATATATCTGAAGACTGGTCAGCAAGCTAGCAAGAGCAAAGTGTATGCATGGAGACAAGGGAAAAGGAAGATCAGAGGATCATCACTTAATCCTTCCATCTTAGATTGTCAGAGATGAGAGAATAAATCAGTTTTTCACAAGAACACTTTGTCCTGCTGGGCTTGTGTGATGCTGCAGTTCCAGGAACAAAAGCGACAGGGGAAGATATTTATTACAATACTGCTCTGAAAACAGAATGAAAGAAAGTAAAAAATCCTGCTCTCTAATTACAAAACAGAAGTTGTTAAAAATATCTCTGTGTCTTCCATTGTCACAGTAACATTCATCCCACAGGGGTTTAAAGCTTTTCTTTTCCATCCTTAAGAATGGGCATCCATTTCTGCCATGTTCCACTGCAGCTGCTTAAAAAATGGAGATTGGAAATGAAGGAGAAACCAGCCTTTAAATGAAAATGCAGAGGTATTGTAGTAGGACAGGATGGAATTTAGCCAGTTCCTGAAATAATAACTAGATTGAAATTTTTTTTTTTTTTGAGAAGTAATAAGACTATTCTTGAATGCATATACTGCTTGGTCTGTACAGTGTCAGAGAATTTTTCTTTTTTTTTGTGGAAGTCCATTTGGGTCAAAGCTGTATGCTCAACAGAGTGTGGGTCTCCTGTGCTATCTTTCTACTCTTATAATGTTCTCTTGGTCCAGAAATCATTCTCTCGGGGCTACTTTAGCTGTGATAGAAGGTGAGACTGGTGTGGGGTCAGACAGTTCAGTACGAGCAGGGTGCTGCGCTGAGGAAGCTGCACAATGGGAAACCCAAGTGGGTGTTGGAGGCTTAAGGATTGCTGGAAAGGTGTGAAGATGGCTTGTATTAATTCCCAACGGAAGGTATGAGGTGTGAGGAGAAGAAGTCTGAGGTGGGAGACGAGTTGATATTTTTATTGAGGGTACTATCGGAACTTTTGCCTAGACTAGTTATAACCTTGGACATCAAAATCGCTCACGTATTTACAGGGATTGGTGGCACCCATACTCAGGCAGCATTTTCCCATCCGCTATTACAAAAAGGGTGTTCCTTTGGGAGACAGGAATGGAGAAAATGCTTCTATTTTAAAATAAGAGCTGTGTAGATTACAGGGTGGGTGATCCAGGGATAACCAAAGACGTGCAAGGATGTAATCACTGTCTGTTAAGAGCACCATATTGTAAAAAAACCCAGACAAAACCAAACCAATATTTTTCATAAAATTGCAGGGGTTTTCATAAATTTGCAAGGGTTTCATCTTAACCGAGGAAGATACAGCACTGTAAAGGTCATTAAAGGGTTGCATCTTTTAATTTTTGGAAAACGAGATCAGCAGATCATGATGTGCTGGTGGGCAGATAGGGAGATTTAGAGTCTGCGTAAGAATGTTGGGAGATGTAGATACATCCTTCGGAACCTTCTGTCTGTGTGCCAAGGAGCACTCCCTCCTCTAGCACACAGTGTGACTGATGGTTTTAGCTATGGTTTTGAGGTCACACCCTAATACATGGGGTTGATTGCAAGATTATTCTGCCATTATTATACCAGCTGTACGTTTGCATGGTACAGATTTCTCCTAAAATGTAAAAAGAGAATAATCTCCTATGTGTCCACAGTGATCTATTCTAAACCAAATAGTAAACTCACAATGGCCAAAAAGGTAATAACATGAATACCCTGAAGGGTCTTGTTCCCATTAAACTTCTGAGAGAGACGGATTTTCCTTTCAAAGGATTTTATTAGTTAAATGTAATCACAAAAAATAGTCCAGTCCTCACAAATTTTTAGAGGATGATATTGTGACCCATAAAAGGAATGTATTACTCTTTACCTTTATTAGCTTTTACATGAAAGACTGTCATTTTCTGTTGGAAAGAAGCATTTTTATTAGTTGTCTGAAAGCAATGTAACGGTGAATTTTTACTTCTGATTTAACAAAAATGACGTATACTTTTGGCAAAATATTTCTTGGGAAATGCACATTTGAAAAAAAAGAGAGGATGGGGGGCTATTAAGAACACAGATGTATACACTGAGACTGGTGATAGTAGATCACATGGGAACCTAAGTGATTCTGACAGATTTTCTGTTTTAATGGTATTCTTGTTTGAGAAAATCCTGGATAAGAACCACTGCAAGCTTGAACTTCTTGCAGCTGCCTATTCTGTTTGAAGCAAAAAGTTCAACAGTTCAGGTATTCCTGAATGCAGTTTGCTTGGATTTCCATCATGGAGAGAGAGCTGTGCTTGATCGTGGTGACAGCAGAAGCTCTCAACAGCACTGTGCCAGGAATCAGTGCAGAAGGTGGCATGTGGCTGTCATAGACAAAAGGAAAGGAAGACAGTATGGATTAAAACAGTTTTTAGGCACTTTTGAGGATGTTTTGCATGGCACTTCAAAAAGTTTAAAAATCAGTAGTGGTCCACGTACTCATTTGGAAACCACCACTTCAGAGACGATCACAAGGGCTCGTGAGGCAGGGATTGTCATCCACATCTTCTGCCCATGTGTGCACTGAGGACTCCAGTCCCTTTTTAGAAAGACAGAGAGCAGAAACTGTGTGCATGTCTGTCTGCTGGCACAAATTTGGGACTGACAGGAATGGTTTCTATTTTTCCTTCCCCATATGGACTATCAGGGGACCAGTGAAGAAAAGCAGTTATTTCTGTTTCCCATGCTTCAATTTTCTTTGTGTACAGAGGAAAAATAAAACATAAAGAAAAGCAAAAGAGAGTGTACCAGATAGGAAAAGAAAGCAAAGCTGAATAACAAGGAAGATCAATTATCAGTTGATGCCTGTGAATATTGAAATAAATGTCCATCCCTAAAAGACACAATTTTTATGGCTGCCCCATACGTTACCTTTAGCAAGTGTGAGAGATTGCTCATATTTACCAAGATTCCTTTCATCCTGTCTGCAGGAACTCTTCAACTCCCTGTCTGCCCATCCCTAAACTGTAAATTCAACCTCCAAGTCTAAACCTGTCCTCTTCTGCATTTCTTCAGTCCTGTTATTTTTTTAATCAGTGTTGGTCGTAATTTTTCTCTTCCCTGGCCTTGTTGTGCAGAGTGATGTCTGTGTTTTCTATATCTGGCACAGACTGTGCAGATGAAAGGCTCACAGGATGTGTCCCCATCACTCATCCAAGGGGAGAGGTCAGGCTTGAGGCAGAACTGCCCTGATCTGCCGCACCTCTCTGCTTTCCTCCAGCCCTTGCTCCTGGGAGAACAATGTGACTCAAAAGAAGAGCTCTTTTCCCCCATTTGCAAAGGACACTTGGTCAGAAGTGTCTTCCCAAAGGGAAACTGGAGTTACTGGGAGGACTGTAGAGCTGCTCAGCCAGCTGCAACCATGGTGGCGTGACTCAGAACAGCACAGGCAATGCTGTAACGAGCAAGATGCTGCCAACTGTTACTTCATCTGCCTTGAGAGTTTGGGAGTAAAGAAATGAGGAAAAGAAAGGAAAGTGCAGCCAAAGGCACTTAAATATCATTAGAGTTATGTAAATCAGGCGAGTTAAAAAGACAGAACCTAAGTATTATTTCCCTCCAGGGGAGTTCTGGGGATAACTGAAAGGGGGGAGCAATGTCTTGAAGAAAGATGAATTGACAATTTTTCTACATGAGATTTTTTTTGGGTAGACAGAAAAAAACCCCTTATATTGATGTCTTATTTTGCTACACTGATAAATATAAATACTGAATTTAATCCTTTAAGAATAGAGTTTATCAAAAGGTTCCTATCTGGCTTTAACATTTTAACTGTGCTGGGTGTTGGTGCATGAAACAGAAATAATTACCTTTTTTTGGTTACTCTCCCAAACTGATTAAAATAGTTTATTTTTAACTGTATATTACTTAAATTATTTTGGGTTGTACACGAGAAATTCAAAGCTCAGAGCAGATAGTAAGAACATGGCTATTAAAGACCATGAAAGATGTATATTTCCATGGTCAGGAGCCTTTACAGCTGTGACTTTAACTATTGAAAAGATATTCCCTACAAATGCATCTGTTAGCAAGGATAACGTTCAGCAGGGGTGCAGGAGGCTGGAGCAAAGCATCCTGCTCTGCACAGCTCTGCTGTAATGGGCGTGTGTGACTGATGAGAGCCATCAGTTCTGCTCTGTGGTTGCCCTTCAAGGGAGTTTGGCTCAGGTCAAGATGGAGCGACTCTATTTATAATTGCATGTCTCTAAATGTCCCAGATCTTTGCATAGAGGTTCAAAATTAGGAGTAATTGAGTTGTGGTAACCAGGAAGGTGTGGGCAGGTTACTAAGGAATTCTCTTGTCCGGCTGGCAAAGGACACGCAGTAGCACTTGTGAAACTGGGTCAGTATTTCCTTTGTTACAGATTTCAGCTTATGCCTCTTCCCATTCACTGTATGGGTGAACAAAACTCTTCTCTGAGTTCCAGTGCTAAGGATGGAGATACTGACATGTGGGGACATGACTTTCTACATGTAGCCAGCTCACCAGAGCAATGCCACCTGCAAAGAGAGAGGATCGCTGTAATCAGAGCTCTCTGCAGCGGGCAGAGAAGGAGCAGATGAAGAGGTGGGGAGTTGACATAAGAGCTGAGGAACATCCAGCCAGGGGCAGTGCTGGATTTTATGGAGAATAAGCATGCACAGAGGATTCAACAGCTAACAGAACATAGACAAAGCCCGGGCCCAGTACACAAAGCATTTTTGCTTGGAACTGCCAGTACATCTGCACTGCAAAATACCGGCCCACAGAAACAACCAAGAAAGCTGACTGTGGCTGCAGAGAATTCTGCCTGGGATTGCTTTGCTTTTTGGGAGCATTTTGCAGACTGCCTTGTGCACCTAAGCCACCTAACATAAAGCTTCACCTTACATGCTCTGGAGCGTTGTGGTCATATTGTGATTCACACAGCCAAGAGGTCGAGACTGTTGAAGGGTATGACAGCTGAAAAATCTGAGCATTCGTTACTGCTAGTGGCTTTAGCATAGTTTATGGGCACATCTCTGGCTCTTCAAATCAAAGTAAAATGAGGGATTTGGAAACTATTCCTAATAAAGGGGGCTATCTGATAGTAAATGAGGTTGTCTTAACAATGTATCATGGCACTAAAAATGTACAAATGTTTCTGCCATCATGAAGAGATGTGAGATTTCAAATCCCATGAAAAGTGATGTGCTACCATAGTTAGTCCAGAGCTTTTGGGGATTTTTGTCAGCCCAACACTGTTCAGCTCTAGATGTGCAGTTAAGGATTAAAGACTGGACAGACATTTCTGGATTTGTCTGAACAGGAAGAGCAGCAAGTGAGACTGTAGCCACTGCAGTTCCTGAGAGAGGATGCTTTTTGGAAACAGCTCTTTGGTTGTGTTTTAGCAGATAGTTCACCTGAATAGTGAATGGCATCTCCAATGCAGCTCATGTGAAAGGGTAAGAACAAGAGCTTGGAGGCATGCAAGCCTACTTGCTGTTTTGGAAGTAAAATTTTCTCCTCCAGTGCTGCCCACTGGACCTGATCAAAGTTGGATTTTTCAGCTTTCTTTTCAAGAAGAGAATAATCAAATCCTGAAAGACTTAAATATGTGAAATCTCTTGAAATGACTAAATGTACTGCACATGAAGAAAAAGTGCCAGAATGCTGAGAGTTTTAATGACCCGTGAAAAGATTTTTTGCTTTGTGTCATGTCATGGATATTGTGTACACCCCACAGTGTCCTTGAGAATCTTCTGCTCTGGGGACAGCAGTAATGCGACACAGGTGTTGTAAATGGTGCACCAGGATTAGCCTGTCTGCTTTGCCCACTGGCTCTGAGGGGACACTGCTTGAGAACACATCTTAAATGCCAGCTATTTCCACACAAATGGTTGTTCTTCATTTTTTGTGAAGCTGCATGAGGCTCTTACAGCTGCTTGACTCACCAGTAGGACAAAACCCACGTTGGGGAGAAACATGTGACACTGCACAGAGGAGGCAGAAGATACTATGTTTCAAGGACAGAAAAACAGACTCGAAAGAAAAACCTCTGTGTTTCAGCCTTACGGTAAGAGGCTGCTTTGATGATATTGCAGCAAGACTCTACTTTTCAAAAGTGTCTAACAGATGTGAGCCGTAGGAAACTGCACAGGTACCTGCTAATTGGGCCACTCCACTTGAGAGGCTTTTGAAATGAGTCATAGGTGTAACCAAGTTGTAGGTTCATAACACTGTTTTATTCATAACTCTTAGCAGAGAGATGCAGAAGTGAATTGTGCTTTTAGACATACAGGAGGAAAGATGAGCAATGGGCTACACTTTTTAGAAACCTGAGAGTTGTACTGAAAAGATGCAAAATGATTCCCAGGTCAGCAGAACCTCACCTGCAGAGCTGCAGGCTGCAGAGGTCGGCAGTGATGAGGACACCACAGCCTTCCCCTCAAAGAGGCAAGAAATGGGTAACCTAGTCAGTCTGGACTTAGCAAAAGTTAGGAAATAAGAGCAGCTGCTGCTCACGGAATCAAAGTGTGATAAGAGACAAGGACTTCCATCTGATGGTGAGTTCAGGACTGTCGGGTCTCACAGAGCCTGACACACAGTGGGAAGGAATCATGTGGCTTGAACCAGCAGCAGGAGCCGTCCCAGAGGCTCAGTGATTTCTCTTTTTCTCTGTTGGGGAGCCAGTGTGGCTCACCGTGCTCTCCAACACAGGGCAGCACCTGCTGAGTTCCTGCAGGCTTTGTAAATGGACATTTTCCGCTCTGAAAAGGGAGCAGGACACTTTCAAAACCAAGGAGGGGTACTGCATGCTGTTCTACCTTAGTGGTTGTGCTCCTGCCTTGGAGTGCTGTCTTACAAAGTCCTCCAGGTGAGGAACCTGGGAGATGCTCATGCCCTCTGTGGTTCAAAAAACCCCTGGATCACAGGGTTGCTACCCCTAGGCCAGCAACAAATGCCAGGCTGAGGTGCACAGGTCTAATTTCCAATTCCCAGGTGCTCCAGATGATCAGCCTCTGCCCAATTTGTGTAAAACAGTTACCCTGCTCCAGGAGATTTTGATGGCCTCTGCCAAAATGGCAAGGTTTATCCAGACTAGGGAATCTGAATGTATGTCACAATCTCAGGAAAATGAGCAGCTCAGTCACCATGCAGAGGTGCTGTGTACCATCCTTTAAACCCACTGACCTTGGCTATATTCACATGAGATGAAACTGCCTGCAAGTGTGGGGGCTTTCCCTTTGAAAGCCATGAAAAATAATGGAGAGCTGGTCCCTAAAAACTGTGCCTCATCTCCATTTCCACTTTTATTTGAGTGGCCAATACTTAACGAGGCCTCAGAAATCTTGGTCCAATTCTTATTTGTACTTGAGGACCTAAAACAAGTCCTGATTATGTGTTCCCAGTTTTGTTCTGGTATGTTTGGTCAGCTTTTTAAGTTTTCTTGCTGAGAATAACACTTCCTTGATTTTTCTTTGAATTTTTCTTTATCTGTCATCTTTACAGTACTCTGTAAGAACACTGACCTCATGCCATTGCCTTCCTGCTCCAGCTCAAGCTGGAATATGCAATTTGTATAAAGCAAGTAAAAACCGTAGGGTGCTCTGTTTAGAAATATTGGTTAGAAAGCAGAACACTATAACACAGGAAGAGGCTGCAGATGAAAACACGTATCCCACAAAAATCATTAAAAGCAAAAGCAATATATATTTAAATTTCAAGAAACTTTCCTCTAGGGACCCTGGAAACACAAATGCACAAATACTCTCAGATCAATATCAGAAAAGCAAACACATAGCCCATCTCTTGTGGAGACAGGGAGAAGACAGATCCAAGCTGCACAATGCACCTGGAGTAGTGGGTGAGGAGGGTTACAGTCAACCTTCAGGTGCAAAGAATAAAGCCCCCTGTCCCAGAGGGTGACCAGACACCCACAAACCAAGTGAAAACGAGAACCTGCCTTCTCTAGCTATGTCTGGTGGGAACCTCGCATGGCCTACACCTGCTTCTCATGCACCTTGCATGCATTTCTCTGCCTCCTTCAGTTCCAGACATGGGCGATCCTGAGCTCTGTTAGCATGATGAAGTTAAGCACCTGATCTGATCACGCGGCAGCTGTAACTTAAGGAAGTGCTGGGCAGCGTTTGAAATATGGTGTTTGTTTACTGTTTATATGTTTTGCAGATAGATACTGTGTCTGTCAGCATATTCTTCTAATCAAAGTTTCTTTTCCCTTGATCCCGTGAGTGCCTTGAGGTGCTCTGTCTCCTGGGACAGGCACTTGTATAGTGATTTTACTGAAGTAGGAGTGCTAGCTCTGAACTCTTTTCTCTCTTTTAGATGCTAAGAATTTGCTAATGTGGTGTGGCTGTTTTGCACAGCTGCTCTGATGCATAATCCTGTTTTAAGTGACTATCTTGTGACTGCTTTGCATTACAGGAAGGCACTAAGCCACTGAATTTCTCTTTGGGCAGACCTGATATGTCAGTCCTGGCTGACAGGCATTTCCTGTGTCATGTTGCATTCGTCTGACCTGCAATTCAAAGGCTTGTCTTTGAAGACAACTGTTTCTACCTTGGTCGAGGAGAAGTTTGGATTTGGTATGAAAACGATGCATATAAGAAATCATGAGAGAACCAGAAATCCTGGCTCTGTTTAGGCTCAGCTGGAAATTAAATACTGCCTTCAGCAGGACCTGAGAGTGAACCTGACTCACTGCTTAATTACTCCAAAAGGCAAGCTTAGGGTTTCAAGTCTATTTTTTTCCTTGCTTTTTGTCTTTATTCCTCCTCCCACCTCCTTTTTTCAATTTATTTCCTTAATAAAGCAGTTCTATCTGTATTCTTCTTCTGCTTATACCTACCCCTAATTTTAGGCATGGGCAAGATGGAGTGTGGCTGCCTAGTTGGCTTTATGCCAGTGTTAGACCTGGCAGCCACTTCCTGCTGCCAGGAGAGGTGTTGGGGTATGGAGGCTGATAGCAACTGTTGGCTGAGGAAAAAACAGTAATGAAAAATCAATGGAAGAAAAATTTCTCCTTTCAAATGTTTAACTCTGCTTTTCATCCCACCTGGTAGCAATAATAACCCAGCCATATCTTCTCCTCTAGTGGTGTTTACATTGCTAAGAATACTCAAATCAACTCTGCTTATAAGCTTTTCTCCAGTGACAGTCAAGACTAGTTTTACTGGAATTAAAGAAAAGCCTGACTCTTCTGACTTGAATGCCTGTTGGATCTGGTTACAGCTTGTTAGACACCTATGTCTTAATTTAGGCTCCTATCAAATAAAATACAGCCATGGGAGTCCTCTCTGCAGGATTCTTCAATGTCAAAAGACATTTTTGGCGATTTCATATCTGAGTGTCTCAATGCATCTCATTCGTTTTACTTTTTGGTTTCTTTGTTAACTTAATAGAAGCAAATGAGGAGAAACTTTTAAATGGTCTTTGGAGACTGGTATTTGTTTAAATATTTAGAAAGCTGAAATGTAAATAAAAATGGTGCTACTTGCTTTTTGTTAAATTCTAGATTGTTCACATAAACTGAAATTTTTCATGCCTAACCTGTAGGCTAGCTAATAGCTTCTGGGCCATGCTCCAGGCTTGTCTGTCTTTTGCACTGTTACTCCTTTGGTCTTGTCGAACACATTTTGCCTTTGGTCATACTCATTTTAGTTGGTGCAATAGAGAAAGGAATGAGTTTCTCTGAAGGGGGTTGGAAGAGATTGCAAAGATGTTTGTTTAAAGATTCAGCAAAGGTCAATAGGAAATGCATTTGTCTCCTGCTAAATTTATGATGAGTCCGCAGCATCAGTTAGTTGCATTATCTGATAACCATTGCTTGAGCAGTCTGCTGTTTTCTGGGTGGTTTTATAAGTGATTCTGTCCTCAAAGCTTCTGTGCATTTGTGAACTGTAAAAGCCTCTGTAGCAACGTTTATGCAAGTTTATTTTTTCCTCCCAGCAAATTTCAAAAGTTGCGCTTAAACAGCAGCAAAATCCTTTTCACTTGCAGACGGCTCATTGGGCAAAATGAACCTCTAAAAGCAATTTTGTTAGAGGTAGGACTATGATTTACACAGAAGAACCTCGAGTATAGATAAACTCAGAATTACTCAAAGGAAGCATAAAAAATTGCTGGCATAACCAGGATTTTCATTTGTTGACATCCGTTTTTCAAAGTTATGAGGTATCCCTTGCCCACTGGCAGCTTTCTTAGGTTGATGTGGCACTCTGAATATCAGCCTAGACTGAGGTTCTTGGCTTGTAAGTGCATCTCAAAAGCTAGGCTTATACAAAACTTTATGCTTGGTGTTAAATCAGCTGCAAGCCATCCTGGACCAGTTCCCTAAGGATTTATTCAGCTTATGTTGCTTTTGCAGTTCTTGCTCTTATAACTGCATAGCTACCACTGCCCAAATGAGCTAGTTTAACTCTGCCTTGGGTTGCATTATAGGCAGCCTAAACCTCTCTCAGCAGAAGAATGCTTACTTGGTGTTTTGGGAACTCAGTTTACTGGAGTAGCAAGCCGCCTGTGGGATGAGGAGGCTGCCTGTCTCTGCAATCCTGCTGCTGAGAGTGTTGGCCCCTGGGTTTATCAGTCAGATTTGTGTAGTTACGAAAAACTGCTTGCAAGTGTTTACATTAGAGATGTCATCTTCATCTCTGTGTGTAAATATGTTGCAGCTCCTATTATTTCCCCAAACTGTCGATTATTAGTCTGTCACTTTCAATGATCACACCCACTGAACTCCAGTGTGCAATAAATTACCTTCTAAGCAAAATCAGTTCATTTGCCAAATGTTGCAGGGAGGCAACCTGGCAGAAATTTATACTTAGCTGATAAGAAATGTCAGAGCCAAATATTCATGTGTTAATTACCGGACCAACAATATGCTTCCATCCACAGAATTACCTCAATTAAAGACAAAAAGGATTGGTCTAGACAGATCATGTCAGCCCATTTCCACAGTTTATTACGGGATTCCTCTGCCCTTCACTCAATGACTTCTCAGGGCTTGTCCAGCTTAATTTTAAAGGAATCAGGTGAGGGAAGATTTCACTATCTCTTTCTACTCTTCCAGTGCTGCCTTCTGATGTTCATATCACATTCTATTTTCCTTAATTTCACTCACATTGATATAAAAATATAAGGTTAGAATGAGTCCCATATTTAAATACCACATAAATTTAAAAGTTAACTGATGCACTCTGTAGAATCTGATCCTTTCTGGTTTTTTTTAATTCTGATGTATGCTATCAAATATAAACTGCTGAATTGGAACCTAATGTTACCCCTAAAAGACTCTGGCTTTTGTTGTTTTTTAACAGGATCTAAATGCTTGACTCTTTCAGACTAAAGCAAAGGCAACGTGACAAAGTGACAAAGTATTTCGTGTAACACCGTGTATTGAAAAGAGCTGTGCTGAAGACTAGTATGATTATTATTGCTATTAGTTTGGCCACACAGATATTTCTACCAAAGTGACAAATGGATAATCTAGCAATGCTCAAGAGCTCAATCAACACTTCACTACCTCCTTCATGGCTAAACATGGCCCCATCCCCTGATAACTGTGCAGTCCTAGTGTTTCTGTGTATTTGTCCAGTAAACAGAACCAAATTGCCACTTTACATTTATGTTGCTATTTTTCAGGTGTTTAACTGAAGGAACCTGTGTGTCTTTCTTCTGTATAAGCTTTTCAGAGGTGTGTGTGTTACACATTGAAGTACAGCACTGTCAATTTGTGCAATGGAATTGCTGTCAGTTCAGATCATCTTTCCAAACAGTTCACTGTAAACTTGGTGGAACAAATGAGTGCATGCAGTCTGAGGGGATGGGAATTATGTATCATCAAAGCAATGTGTGAACTGCTGTGATGTTATTAGATTTTTTTTAAAGACATGAACAGAAGCTTTAGTTGTTGTATTCCATGTTATTGTCAGAGCTGAAAGAAACCTGCAAAAAATTCTATTTAATGCTATTAAATATGTTGTTTAGGTGACAAGCTTCTGAATAATCTTTTACCTTTCCCTTTACTCAGACCTAATTGCCTTCTCAAACACTCTTCCTTGTGTAGCTCTTGCCCTCTGCTGGAATAAAGAAAATGCAAGCCTGTGTGTCGCCACAGCAGGATTTGAAAAAGATGTGCTTAGTTTTGCTTTTCCTCAATGGGTGAAATAAGTTCCAACTAAAGTTTGTGTTCATTTTGATCTAGAAAGCACAAAATATGCACGACTGTCATGTGCATGATTGCTCTTCTCTCTGCTGGCTGGAGGTCGGTTGTTTGCTGTTTGTTTACAGCTTTAATGCTCGCGCCCTGTGTTGGAAAACTTTAGATCTTTCTGGTGGTTGGAGTCTGTGGAATACTTGGAACAAGAAGCCCTGTATGAGCATCCTTAGGTGGTGATGGTCATCCCTAAGCTCTGTAGTTCGCTTTTGAAACTGTGCGCTGGCTCCCTAACTGGCAGCATCTCCTCTCTGTTTTGTTAGAACCAGAGGGAATCACTGTTCTGTGTGTGCTGACAAGGTCTGCAAAACACGAAATGGGAGATGGGCTCAGTGGCTGCTCTGACCTCTAGAAGATATTGATTCTTGCTCTTAATGAATTGCAAATAACAACTCAAATTATTGATTAAAGAAACAATTGTGCTCCTGTCTGGTTTTGTTATCACCTGCAACCCCCACCTCACCCCAAATCCTACAGTGACAGGGGCTTTAGCACTTGCAGTTCAGTCTAGCTTTGTCTGGAGGGAGAAGTCCAATAGAGAACTAAATGTATAATTCCTTGTTTTTTAACTTCTGTACAGTGCCCATCTAAGATGAAATTATGGACATTTGCAATGTAGCCCATTTCTGGCAATGGCAATGGTGTTGGGGTGCCTCGGTAATGCTGCCTCTGGAGCAACAACACGTCTTGAGCTTGTTATTGCTGTGATTGTCTTACTTCTGTCACAGTATTGCTGGCAACTGGCTTCACTGTTTAACCCTCAGCCTATTTTCAGCCCTAGCCAGCTCCTTCTAGGTAGCTACCTCCCTTGTTGATGTCCTCCTGTCCTACACAACTTCCCTCTCCTTGATCCTTCTCTCATTCTGTCTCTCTCTCCCCCCATCCCTGCCCCATTTTCACTTGTCCCTTTTGTTTGCTGGGCTTTGCAAAGATTCTTCCATAAATGAATGCAGAGTTAGATCAGTTCCTGATCAGAAAAATCTGTAGTCCCAGCTTTTCTTTTTTGTGTGTCAGAGGTGTAAACACTGTTGTTTTCATTTGCATCCGGTTTCTGAGGCAAGCGTTTCATCTCTCTGTCTCAAGTAAACTGTGTTCTCAAAAATGGAGAAGCTTAGCCTTAGTCCTTTCAGAAATTATTCTCTCAAATCCTTCTGTGGAGAAGGAGAGAGAGGAGAAATCAATAACTTTACTGGGAGGGAGGACAGGAAATCACTGTGTAAAATCTTGCAAAATCCTATAAACAACTGAGTATTGCCAAGACAATTCTCTGGGTATCATCTGTGCTCCTCAGTAAAGAACAGGCCACAAGAGAGGCCAGGTTACCCTTCAAGCAAATAATCCTGGAGTTGGGAAGCAGATGAATTTCTCTCTCTTCCACCAGAATTAGAAATTTTTGAGTCAGTCAGAGAAGGGCAGGAAAAATAAATGGGCTGCATGGTAACAGTAGCTGAAACATGCAGCTAGTTAATTAATGTTAAGTAGCTCAAACATGCAGCCTAGTTAATTAATATCATCAAGGTTGCATGGCCAAGCCTGTTTTGAGTATTTCCAGCACGAAGCATGGCCATGCAGCCTTAATTCATCTGTAAGTGTTTATCCTTCACAGTGTAATCCCTAATGGCATTTCTCGTACATGATTCCCCAGTATGGTATTGCATCAGCCTATGCACAGCAGCTATCTAACAAAGGGATGAGATAGGAGCACAGGAGAGGAGCACTGCTACTGCGGGCAAACAAAAGGACAGATATAAGGGTGTGTCTTGGGACCGCTACTGTTTAATATCTTCAGCAATGACACAGATGGTGGGATGGAGTATACCTCAGCAGATTTGCAGACACCAAGGTGGGTGGTGGGGTTGACACACCTGAGGGATGGAATGCCATTCAGAGAGACCTGGACCAACTCGAGAAATCAAGAAGTGGGACCATGGGAACCTCATGAGGTTCAACAAGGCTGAGTGCAGGATGCTGAACCTGGGTCAGGGAAAGCCCTGGTATTGATACAGGCTGGGGGTTGAAGGGATTGAGAGCAGCCCTGTCAAGTAGGACTTTGCTGGTACTGGTGGGTGAAAAGCTGGGCGTAAGCTGGAAACGTGCACTGACAGCCCAGAAAGCCAATTGTATCCCAGGCTGCACCTAAAGAAGCCAGCAGGTGGTCAGCAGGTCAGGGGAGGTGATTCTCCCCCTCTGCTCTGTTCTTGAGACTCCATCTGGAGTACTGCAACCAGCTGTGGGCTCTCCAGCATAGGAGGGATGAGGAGCTGTTGGAGTGAGTATAGAGGAGGACCAGGAAGGTGATCTGAAGGCTGGAACACCTCTCCTGTGAAGACAGGCTGGGAGGTTTGGGGTTTAGCCTGGAGAAGAGAAGGCTGCAGGGACACCTTTCAGTACCTAAAGGAGGTCAACAAAACCAAATAGGGACAAACAGTTTATCAGGGCCTGTTGCAACAGAGCAAGGGGTAAAGATTTCAAACTAAGAGAAACTAAGAGATAAATGACCTTTAAGCATCCCTTCTACCCCGAACAATTTCTATGATTCCATGGTTTAAAAACTGTCCTGGGCAACAAAATTCAACTACTGTTTCTGTGTTATACAAAGCCTTTCCTTTCAAGTATGCTTTCTTGGAGGTGACTAGTATTTTTGTATGTTTGCCACCTATAACCTGACTTGCAGAAGCACTGACTATATAGAGATGTAGCCAGAATCTAGTTCTATAGAGAGATAAATTACAAGAAAATGAAAGGGTTGTCTTGCATCACATGGGGGACTCGACTATACCTTTATATATATTTGTCTGATTTGTTCTTAAAACCTGGGGTTACAAATCCTCCAAGCAAGTAGCTTAAGCATGCTATTGCAGTGTTTATTAAAAAACTACTAAATTCCAACTGTTTTGTCTTGAATATTCATCTTGCTATAATGGATAGGGAAAGACAAACAAGCTTAAGGGCACATTGATGCTATTACTATACTATTGTGGGGGTTTTTCTGGGGTTTGGTTTATCTTCTAGTAGCAGTCTTTTACATGTTTGAAAACTTTTGTCTTCCCTCAACCTTTTAAGGCTATGTGGTGCTTATCTCTCTAATCTGCTTTTTGTAGGTGATGTGTTTCAGCTTTCTATAATTTTCACTTCTCTCACCTACATGTTCTTTGACTGAATTTTATTACTCTAGAAGTGTCTTCCCCCAAATGAAATATTCCTAATGAGGTCTTATCAATGCTCAGTGCAATAGAAAGATAACTTCATGTGTCTTGCAGGCTCTTTTCAGTGATACAGGAAAGCAGCAATTTGCATTCGTATCTCATCTTGGATTTTAATAGGAACCAAACAGCTGTTCCACTGGTGGTGTTTTCAGAAATGGATGGAACAGTGTGACTGAAAGCTTCCAAAATAATTCAGCTCAAGGGGAAAAAATTCTTCAAGAAAAGCAGTTGGATTCGGGTGATTGTAGGCAAAAGGAAGGCTCAGGTAATCTTGAAATGAGTTGGCCTCAAATTTATCTGTAATAAAGCTGTAAGTAACCCAGGTGTCTGTGCAGACCTTCAGGCAGATTTTCCTTACCATCCCAGGGAAATCTTAAGTATCTTTATTGAATGTGAATGGTCAGAAAGTAGGTACAATGGCATGAACTTCAGCAGACAGTGACTTCCATGAGAAACAGATTCAGTGTTCAAAGAAAAATAGTTTGCCCAGGGAGTTTCCTTCCTCATGTCTTGCAGTATAGGGTGTGGATGTGTTTTGGTTTTATTCTTCTGAGATTTCCAATGTAAGCTGACTACATCAAAATTCTCCTCACATTGGGTTGAATGCTGATGAAGATATAATTTAGTATGTCACAGCTGCTTTCAACATAGTGAAATTATGATGTGTACCTCTCTCATATAGGAGTAGTATTCTTTACTAAAAAATAAATTTTTAGTATTGGTTGGTTGGTATAAAAGCATCAAGTATCATATTCATTATCTGCTTCCCATATTCTGAAAATCATTTGACTCCAATCAATCCCTGACTCAGAGGCTCAGTAATTCTAATGAATATTTGAAATAAAAAGCAATGACTACTGTCAGCTCTTTCCAACAGGTTTTTGGGGTTGTGTTGACAGGCTGCTCAGGGGGTGCACTGTGGTTCTTAGCCCCTCATCAAGAATTTACAAGAATCCTTGTAATATTTTATTCTGTGGTTAAAACCTTTTGCTGTTTAATTCTTGGTGTCTGCTTCCAAGTGATTATTTACTCAAAGCTGGCGTAAGAAATGGACTTATGTAAAATGTTATCCACAAATTCTGGTGTCCAATTTGTATTAAACCCCATCAAGTAAAACAGTGCATTAGTTCAGGGTTCTGGATAGTTCGTTGTGGTGGTCAGGCACTGTCAAGCCTTGGCACTGTCAGACTTATTAACAAGATTGCTCTAAGCTGCTAGAGAAACCGTTGCATTAATTGTCACCATCAATGTCAAGAGGAATAAGGTTTGAGCTTTGAAACTGGTGGCAAGGAAAAATGAAGGTCATAGTCTTAAAGGTGTCTTACTGCCTCGTTCAGAGCAGCAATTGCCTTTCTCAGACCCAGATGCCAAGACAGACTGGAAAAAATAACATAAAGATTAATATTTTTCCTTGATAAATATGTTAGTCTTCCCAGTGATGCTTCCGGAAGTACGAACATCATAGAACCGGATGCAATTCAAGTGGAAGGCTGAGTTGATCCCCTACATATGCAAACACTCCCAAATGCTTCTTTGGGAGATCAGATCTGTGTCCACTTCCAGGGAATTTCGCAGACCTTGTGTAGAACACTTCTTACAGAACGCAGCGTGATTCTTGCTAGGTAAATGGGATATTTTCCTTCTTCATTTAATTATGTTATCCACGTTTAGTTGCTGTCATTGATGCGACTGAACTGAAGCCATTTATGGTGGTTCTTAGTAATCCTTTATAAACTAATTAAAACAGTGAAGTTGTAAAATAGCTTCAGTATAACCCCAACAGAGAGGGAAGCCATGCTAAAACTCTTACTTTTGTAAGTGAATTGCTGTCACCTATTATTCTTTTGTATTCTCTCACGTCCTTGGAGCAATGGGAGTCCCTCATGTTTTAAGGGGACTGCAAGCACACACTTTGTTGACAAAAGAGGATTTTACTTTGTGACAGACACTGTCATTCCTCTCTTACCTCTTCCTGGGAAACTGCTAACTCGGATCATACTCAGATGCCTGCATGCCCTGGTCATGGTTCTGCCTGAAAACTCCTGAGGATAGCTGTGGATACCCTTGCAATACTCATGGTCCAATTCAGGAAGCACTGTAGTGAGGAGCATAAACATCTCAAGGGTGTCTGTATTGATTTGACAAAAGCATATAATGCTTTCTCTTGACCTGCCTTCTGAGAGTTGGTGCAAACTGGATTGTTCTGATATCCTTTTAGCCCATTCCATTAACTAAGGGAGAGATCCTGCGCAATAGAAAATTCTTCTTCAGTGGAGTTTAATTTTTCTTCTGTGGAACTTCTTATGAAAGATGGAGTTAAGCAGGCTTGTAGATCCATATCTACTCAACTTCTCATTTCAGTACTGTAGATCTTGACCGTAGCATGTGATATAATGAGGGTAATTTGTTCACCCTGAGGAAATTTGTTCAAATTTGAGTTTTTTGAAACCAGTCAGCAGCAGATCTATAGAATTTCCCTGCTTTATAAGATCATCCAAGCACTTTCATCTTGCAAGGAGGATCCAAAGACAAGGCCATATTTTGTCTTTCCAAAGCTGTCTTTGAAGCCCTCTCCTTGTTGCAGTTACAGACTCAAAAGTACACCATTCTTGGTATTTTTTCTCTCTCAATTGATGATTAAATACCTTGGTGTTCCTGGAAAACAAGGATTTCTTGAAAGACGTTTGCAAAACTTTCTTTTGCATGAAGGAGGAGTACAATGCTCTGTACAGATCACCAATTTAAACCTTTGACTGTGTCTACTTTGCACAGGCCAGGCACAGCACGGAGATGCAAATTCCAGAATGCTCAAGTATTGGAAGACCTCTTCTAAGTTAGCTTGCTTGTAGTGACAAACCACCCGAGTGACAATGCAAGTCAGTCCTCCCTGAATCCTCCCTAACAGCATGCCAGATCAATGAATGTGAGGAATAAGCTTTGAGACATCTGGAGACACATCTTTCCTTGTACCAGCATAGCTCTTGAAAGATGTGAAAGATACATGTGAAAGATGCAGCTAACTTGGAGGTCAAGCAAGAAAAGATGTTCAGAGGGATTCTGTTGCCACTTTTATCTCATCTAAAAATCACATATTCAGCTTCTAACCATGCATGTTACGTGCAGGATTGTGAAATTAAATAAGGCCTTTTAGTATATAAGAAATAGAAATTAATTAATTTCATTAATAAAATGAAAGAGAGAGCTAGAGGGAATTAACCAGGTTTTGGGAGGGGGTGGGAAATTTTCTTTGATATTGCAGTATGGCAAATGATGTGCTGCAGTCAGTGCCCTTCTGACTGAACTGAAATGAGCTGTTCCTGACAACATTTTAAATCAATGAATGTGCTCTATTAGCATAATGCATACCTGCACTCTTAAGCATAATCTATATCGCCTTGTGATGGCAGCTCAGTGGTGTCTGTACAATGACTGGATAACCTGAGCCCAACTAGGGCTGCCGTGGAGCCTGTGTTGCACAAACCTCCTTAAAACCCAGAAATCTCAATCCCAGCACCCTGTGCTAAAGGATTGAACTGCCTGTAGAAACAACTTTTGTTTTCTCCTCTTCACATTTTACCCTCTCCAACAGGAGAAGCCCTACGTGTGGCTGTTATGTAGTTGTGTGGGTATTATGTAGTTATGTGTGGGTGTTATGTAGTTGTGCAGTTCAGACTCTAAACAGAGGAGTTGAGTCTCTGAAGCCGTTAATCTTTCCCCAGAGCTAAATTCATGATATTTTTTACGTTTTGGAAATTGTAATGTAAACTAACAGGCTTGAGGAAAGCTGAAGAGAAAAATATAAAAATAGAGAGGAGGCATTTGCAAGGCAAAGATTGAAAAACAGTGTAATCAGATTGAAGGAGACTTTGTATCCAGTGCTGCCTACAGTTAATGAGATAACTGTATGCCTTGCTGTACTGGGACTTCATTTCACTGTGTGTGGGTTGCTATTGTATTTAAAAAATAGGGGAGGTGTGGGGAGAGGCAACAAGAATCTAATCTTTGAGAATATGCGATAGAGGCCACCCCCAGGGAGGACACCAGACCTACTCTGCTCTTTCTCAGCTCTGTAGATAGAAGCAGCTCTGTTAACGTGGTAAAGAAAACCCCCCAGATTCCTCTGCAGTGGTGCTCTCTGGTGCTGTAACAGCACCTGCCTGCGCGCTGACACCGGCCATGAGGACCTTTATTCAGATTAAGAGATTATTGAGTGGTGCACAGCTCAGCTCAGGTTCTTGCAAATGTAACAGATCTTGAAGCTTCTTAGCTCTGGACAAACGAACTTCTTCTTATTATTGGTGGTGCTCTCTGAATTCAATTTCAAAGCTTAATGGGTTTTAGATGTATGTACCAGCTGGATTTCAGACAAAAAGGCAAACATCAGAAGTTGAGAAGCTGTAACGTATTAATATATTAATGGTATACAGGGCAGTAACATGTTCTGCCAAGCGAGATCTTGTAGTTTCATCATTACTATAACAGGGTTATTCATAAATTAAGTTGCACTCTTGGTGATAGACCAGTTTTAGGGGTTTGTTTTTACTTTTTAGCTCTTGGACCAAGTTGAAATGTAAATGTAAAATATCAAGGGTTTGGTTTTCAGCTGTTTGAGCTCTCTCAGCTTGAAGGTTTGGTCTCAGTAGTTAGACATCACCTCCAAAGGGGTGCCCTGTAACTGTGGCATCTCCCTTTTATCTTGTACTTGCTCGGGAGGGAAGGGGACTAGGAGATGTTGTGCAAGATTTCTGGGCAGCAGAGAAGAAACAGGACCCTAAGGCGGCTAAGGTCACCTGTCACAGAGGCAGCATGTTCAAACACATGTAAATTAATGTTGAACTCACCCAAAACAGAACAGCTGATTTTATTTGAAAAAAATCAAAATCTTTATTCTCTGTATCAGCTTGGCTCAAATATTTTTGGTTAGGCTTTGCTGAAGGAAAGCTGTAGACCTGTGTACCTTTCAAAATGTTCCCGCAGAAAATTTCCCTGAAGAAATATGGTTTTTTACTGAAAAATTCTTCAGCCTGCTCTGTCACTCAAATCTAGCAACCTCAGGGCCCTGTAAAAGTGGCCAATTTCTAAGATCGACAGAGTCTAAATATATAATTAGATAAATGGCAGGGGCTAAAAGGAACCACTTGGAAAGAAATTAATCTGGTAGTTATCTGTCACATCTTTGTCAGATGCGACAGACCAAACACTTCTATTTGAAATTTCACGTTGTTTTGGCAAATTTCTACACCTGATGCCTCTGGTGGGTTGACCCTGGCTGGATGCCGGGTGCCCACCAAAGCCACTCTATCACACGCATGCCCAGCTGGGCAGGGGAGAGAAAACGCGACAAAAGGCTCGTGGGTCGAGACAAGGGTGGGGAGACATCACCGAGCAGTTACTGTCACTGGCT
Source organism: Falcunculus frontatus (assembly GCA_013398115.1). Taxonomy (NCBI): domain Eukaryota; kingdom Metazoa; phylum Chordata; class Aves; order Passeriformes; genus Falcunculus; species Falcunculus frontatus. Next base: position 1,204,075 of record VZRV01008896.1, on the reverse strand, counting down.
GAACAGATTCAACTTGGGGAATTTAATTGAATTTATTACCAGTCAAATCAGAATTGGATAAGGAGAAGCAAACCCAAATCTTAAACATGCCTTTCCCCCACCCCTCCCCTCTTCCCATTCTTAATCTTATTTCCAATTTGTTACCTTTGCCCCGCCAGCAGCACAGGAGGATGGGAAACAGGGATTATGGTCAATTCATCTCATTTTGTCTCTGCCACTCCTTCCTCCTCAGGGGTCCCTCCCAAGGGATGCAGTTCTTCATGAACTGCTCCAGTGTAAGCCCTCCATGGGGTCACCAGTCCTGCCAGCAAACCTGCCCCATCATGGGCTCCTTTCCCCAGGAGTTCAGATGCCCTGCCAGGAGCCTGCTCCAGCTCAGGCTTCCCACGGGCTCCTTCGGACATCCACCTGCTTCAGTGTGGTGCTCCTTCATGGGCTGCAGGTGGATCTCTTCTCTACTGTGGACCTTCATGGGCTGCAGGGGCATAGCTGCTTCCCCATGGGCTGCCCCATGGGCTGCAGGGGAATCTCTGTTCCTTCCACCTTTTTCACGAACCATGGTGTCTGCAAGGCTGTTCATCTCATGCATTCTCAATTCTCTCCTCTCTGGGTGCAATTCGGTTCTGCACAATAACCTTGTTTTTCCCCTTAGTTATTTTATCCCTGAGGTGCTACTGCTGTCACTGACGGGCTCAACCCCGGACAGAAGTAGGTCCTCCTTGGAGCTGGCTGGTTTTGCCTCTGTTTGACATGGGAGAAGCTTCTGGCAGCTTCTCGCAGCTGCCACCCCTGTAGCCTCCCTACAACCAAAACCTTGCCATGTAAACCCAAATACGATGCCAAAGCTCTTGGGCTTGAACCCAAACTCTCCAAAGCTTGCCTAAAAGCAAAGCAGAGATGGAAATACTGAAGCAAAAGGCAGAGCAAGCCTGAATACCTCTGACTGGAAAGTCTAGGGTGACAAACATTTTAGAGAAGTCTGTGCCTAGGTCAAGTGTAGGTCAGGATGTCCCATTTAAGCCCTCCAAACACATGGGAGCTGCAGTAGTCTAGGTAGTATAGGCCAGTGAAGGCTGAAGGGCAGCACAGAGGAACAAGCTGAATTGCTCTTCTCATGCTGGGATGAACTGGCCTTACAGAGACCTGTGGATGGTAATACTGCCTAGAAGGCTGAAACTGTAACTGTTTTTATCTGATGTAGCTGAGTAAAATAGATTCTGGAAGACATCTGCTTTGGAAATGTATCTGGCAAAATAAATAACATTTACTTGACTCTTCCAGGAAATACTGCTGTGACATTTACTGTTGTTTATTGGGTTTTTTTAACCTGTATCCTTACTTGACCTTTTTTGAGACTGAGATATCAGCTGCTTCAGAGATAGCTGATACTTGCCTTTCCTCCTCTGAGCAGTGGTTTTATTTTTATCACGAGTGCTACAGAAGACATATGGCATTTCACAGACACTTCCAGATCGTTACTCAAAGGGATTTATAATTTGATCCCTGATCCTACACTGAGTTTTTCAAGAACCCTCCATTGAGTCTTGCAGAGCCATGGCAAAGAGAGTGAAGTGCCCTGAGGTTTTAGGGTTTAAATAAATGTAGTACAACAAGGGAAAATAAGAATAGGAAATACATCCCACACTTTAGCTCCCACCAAAGGACCTGAGCAGATAAGAAAAACAGCAGTAAGTGTGTATGAAATGCTTATTTTTACCTTGGTTTCTTTACTCCTTCGTTTAAACAGAGCACATACGTAACACAAATTAATTCATTTGTAGGCTAAAATCTAGAAAGAGTGGGATAAAGAGCCTTGTGAAGATGCACAATAGAAAGCAAATTTCCAAGAATAAAACAGAGGAATGAGAATCCAAAGTTTTGGGTTTTGGATTTTATCTATGTATCATGAACAACAGAAATTCACATAAATTCTAATGTTGCTTTTTCACACTATATTGGCAGCGATCTTGACATTTTAAGTGAGTCATGGAAATGTATAATAATCTTGTATGATTTTGGTTTTTTTATTTAATGTAAACTATTCGACATAAAAGCTGACAATATGGCATCCCGAAGAAGGAAAATATACGCTACAAATAAGAACACTAAATTAAATGTAGTGATCATTTGAGGGATCATTTGCTCATTATTTTTTGCCACGTAACTTGCAACATTGGGAAGTTATTTAAGAAAGTAATTGCTTCGTGTTGTAGTTGCAATGTCCTCCTCTGCTAAAAGGCCTTGAGAGGAAATTAACCTAACAATAATAAATACGTACAAGGAAATGGTCATTGTAATGGAAGAAACCAGTTGAAAAAAATATTAGTAGAGTGGATATAAGTTTCCTGTCAAGTGTGTGTACAGAAAAAAGTCACCTGCAGAATGCTTTTCCCTGCTTTCTTCTCAGCTTTGGAGCTATTGTTTTATTCCTTCCTTCACAACTTCTGGTCTGCTCTTTTCCTGGCTTTTCCGTTCTGCGTTCGCTGGAGCGCATGCCCTTACCTGTCAGTGCTTTGTTAAAACAAATCTATTGTTCATGACCTTCTGGTGTCATTTCCATTGAGAAAAACCTTCAGCACAAGAGAAGAGCCCATCATCCTCAATGCACATTTCCAAGACTCATTGGTATAAACAGCCATTTGACATCCTTAAGATTCCTTAGATCTTTATAGCCTTTCCGTCTTCTGTGGTTTCATGTTTCCCATTAATATCAGGCACTTTGTGCTGCTGCTAGATTATGTGTGACCTTCCTATGCTACCTCGATCTCCTCTGAGCAGAAATTCTCCTTCTGCAAAAGGCTGATATTCAAATCAGCGCCAAGTGACAATGATGACAACTTGATGTCATCGTAACAGCAAAGCGAACCCTTCCATACATCTTTGTATGCTTGATATGGGCATGAGCAGGACACACACTCAGCTACTGCTGGCAGCACCAAGCCCTTCTCTGTTTCTCACGCTGCTCTGCCAGTGAGTAGGCTGGGAGTGCACAAGAAGCTGGGAGAGTTTGCTGCCATTACAGCAGACTCGAGCTGGCCAGAGGGGTATTCCAGACCATATGGCGTCATGCTTGGCAATAAAATATCAGAGAAAGGAGCAGGAATGGTGGGCTTTCCTCCTGAAGCTGTTACATGTGCCCAGGCTTTGTTTTCTGGGAAGATACCTAGATATCTGCCCACCAGTGGGAAATAGTGAATTAATTCCAGTTTTTGCTTCACTTACATGTTCATCTTTGCTTCACACATTAAGATGGCTTTATCTCAACTCCCAGTACTTCCCTCTGTTGACCTTCAGATTCTCTTCCCTATCCTTGAGGGAAGTGAGTAGCTGTTGGGGGGCTTAGCTGTCTAATCCACCACAGCACCTCATGTCCAGATATATGCATACTGATCAACAAAGGACTTGGGACACTATATAGGCATGTTAAAATGTAGAATAGGAATCCTTTTTTCGATAGTGATTTTTGTTTTCATGCTTGGAATTGCAAAGCATGTTGGTTTAACTCTCACCATTCCTCCTCCTTCTTCCCTTCTGTCCATTTACCCAAACCTACTCCCGGCAAATAATGTGGGGGGATTTGAACCGCTTCAGGATTTTCTCTTCTTCCCCTACTACCCTTTCCCCTTCCTTCCCACACCTTTCCTTTCATTATTTCAGTAGAGGAAAATATCATGTGGAGATACATTATATTGTCAGGTAACATTTACTTATCCTCTGTCAGTGAAGAACCAAAGGTGTAGAGGAGCATAGACTGTGTTGGGATGGAATCATGCCAACCAAGAGAATATGTGTTTATATTTCTAAAACTCGTAGTTAGACATCCGAGGTTTAGTAGCCCCTCTATCGCGTGGTGCATCTGAATCATTGAGGGATTTAGGGGAAAGACATATGGGAAGATTCCTTTATTTGTAAGCTTCAAACTTACTCCAGGACAGCAATGCAGAAAACCTACTGGTTTTAGGGCTTGCACAGGAGAAAGATGATACCCTACCTTGCTCTTTCTGGACAAAAATGGCTGGGATTAGATTTGTCACAAGTGATATCCCTGGTCTCTTTTAAAAGTTGAGCTAAATCTGAATGGACATGTGAAATGAACGGTATTCTTTTCATCTTTGTGTCTGTTTCTCTGTCTACATGTAGCCTGCATATTTTGCAAGTATACAACAAATAACTGCTTGTATTTCTTGCCATGAATGAGTAAAGGAAGGCAGATCCTAGAACTGCCTACCCAGATCTTTGGGCAGTATTAATTTGGCAGGAATGGTCAGAGAGCAGGGTGTTATGTAAACAGTTTAATCTGTAATCTGGTGCCTTCTTATTCCAAGCTGCATCAGTCTCACCTGAGCAAACTCAGAGAAAATCTTTTCAGTTATGTACTTGTTAGATTGGTTATCTCTCAACAGCTCCTGAATCATGAGGACAGTGGTTGCTGTGTTTGGAAAAAGCAGTGAGGGGAAGGCTGATGACATGCAAGCAGTGAAGCAGCATTGGCACAAAAAGCAGTGGCAAGTGACCTCATGGGTATCTTCCCTAAACACAAATAGACCAGATTGTTTGTGTTGTGATTAAAACTGGCTATTTCCCCTGTGTCCTTTTCCCTCTCCTGCTTCTCCCTCCAGTTCCCTTGAAAAAATATTCCATTCATCACGACTAGAAATGTCTGAGAATATATTGGTTCTAATCAAACTTACCAGTAACATTTTCAAAATTAGGATGAATTCTAGGGAGGATTTGAGAGAATTGGCTAGAAAAATTGCTTGAGTTTTGCATGCTCAATGCATATGATATTATGTGTGGACTAATTTAGAGAAGTTTCTCCCACCACCCACCCCTTTTCCTCTCCTTTTTAAAGGTCCAGTATCATCCACTTTAAAAATCTCAAAAAATGGCCTTGCAATGCCAAGAAAATTTCCCTCTCTGATCTGGTTGAGACTGGAAATTCTGTAAGAAGGTGATGTGTGACATAGACTACATAATGCTCTCATGGGATGTGATGTTTTCAAGCTGCTTGTTCTGTGTTCAGCTAATCCATTTCCACTGGCATCATGGCTGCAGATAAAGCAGGGTGCATCTGCAGACATGTCTTACCTTTTATAGGGCAGAAACAGTCCTGTGGGACTGACAACCTTCTCATAGGCTGCTCTGGCTCATATAACTCTGAGTCACAAACCCATGTGAATGGATGTTGCTCATTTGGAAGACTCAGCTTTTATGGAAGTTAATGGAAACTATATTTAAAAACCCCCATGCTTTTATTTCTGTTGTGGAGAAGCATCCTATATCATTAGCTTTCAACCTGTATTAGTCCAATAAAGGTAATTAGTTTTCCCCACGGCAGAAAGCCTGTTCTGTATTTGGCAACTGCCCTTGGAGCATATCCTTGGAGCAGATGGCTGCTTGCCTGCCAAATAAGATACAAATTAGATTTCCAGATGATTGAGTGACGGTGGCAGGGAAGCAGCCGTTCATCTTAACTCCTCCTCTTTTGCAAACCCAGTTAATCAGTGCGAACATAACCACTCATGGCTGGGGCATGCGCTCTGCAGGGCAAACCTATCAGTGCATGGGCCCCACAGGGAGGAGGTGGGATAAGTTAAAAGGAAATGTTTTGCTCTCTTAAATATTTATTTATAATGAATAGCAAATCTGTCTTCTACACAAGTGAATTGCCAAGCCTGATTTAGTCCATAAGGAAGGCAAAAATTAGTATCAACGGTAGCCATATGTGTCTCCATCAAAGTCCTGCACTGTCTGGTAACTAGGCTGAGCTCCCATGCAGCAGGAGGATAACTGTGGAGCTGTACTGTGTGGCAGATCTAATTATGACCAGTTTTTAGGTTCAAACACCAACTCCCCATTAGCTGCATTTGGGTATCTAATCAAATGGGAGTGCACTCTGCTTGGCCCAGGAGGACTGGCAGCAGCCTAGTAACTCGTGTTTCCATGTATTGTTTCCTTCTGTATTTAAAATAAGACACAACTTTATATTTGAACATGGTTGTTTCAATATAGTCAAGGGTAAGCAGGTGATTGCTGACAGGTAAAGGTGACAGCTGGACAAAGCACTTTAGTTCCGTTCCAAAACCCTTGGAAACAACCGCACACTCACCATGCACCTACGAAGTGGAGCCAAGTTACATTTGGAACCTCATGTTCTAGATAGATAACTGGGAAAAAAAGAAGAGTGAAAACAAAATAGCTTTGGAAAAAGACTTGAGGGAGTAAATAGAAATATCTTTCTCACGGTGGAAAAATAAATTCAGTAGGACCACTAGTATGCTCGACTACACAAATGTGTTCCCAATAAAGTTAACAGTTATGCTGATACAATTGTGAAGGGAGTCTGGCTTAGCACAGAAGTGAGCGACCAGACCTGCAGCTGATGCAAGTAGATGTGGTCTCTACTGAAGTCCAGGAGGCTATACTAATCTGCAAAAATGTAAAGAACTGGCTTGAGGACACCTACAGTCTAGGGACTTCTTCTGCTCTTCTGTATTCCATTTGCTCTTCCATAAAATGCAGGTTTCTCTGTATCTTTGTCTTCTCTTCCTTTCATGTAAGTAATGTGGAGAGAAAGATTTGTAAACCTGCACTAATTTAATTATTCTAATTTTTAATATTGTTTTCTCTGAGAGATAATTCCTTCTACTTGGTGTATCAATGAGTACCTAGAACTGTATTATTGTTTCTGTGAGGCAAAAAGTAAAATATTTATTGTAGCGATATTTTCAGATTGTTTGTCAATTTTATACCCTTCATTAAAAATGTATTGTCTTCTGCAGCTGTCCTTTGACCTAAAGAGACTTAGTTAAAGAAATATATATGGTGATTTAATTTTTAAAGAAGAAATGCAGAGAGGATGAAGCCAGAGTTGGCACGAAGTTTTTCAGTAGGGTCAGCAACACTCAGGTTTGCCATCCCAAGGGCAGCTGGGGAGCGGGGCAATGAGGCTGGGGGGAGGAGAGGCAGGGAGGGCTCAGCAGTGCTCAAGGTGGATGCAGGATCTGGACACAGTGAACGACAGCTGGAAGACCACAGGCGTTTTTCTCGGGAGACAGAGTTAGGAGATTACAGCAGGATGCTAGGAATTAGCAAAGCCCATGGCAGAGGGATTGGAATGACGATCTCTAAGGTTCCTTCTAACCCAGACTGTTCTATGATTTTACTGATAAGTCAAAATGTTAATAATAGCCAGGATGGAATTCGATAAGGAGGAGTGAGAAGGAAGGTCTGTGAGGTTTGCGGTGTGGGGGTTCTCTCTTCTTTTCTCCACAATTTTTTCTTCCCCTGCAAAGAGAGATTGTATGATGAAGTTCCACAGGAAGGTCTTGGAGAATCAGTCAGGTTTTTTACTCCTGCTGGTGCTCAGGATGGGGCTACAAATGGGGCAGCAACCGTCCCTACCTTCATTGCAGGGCTGCCTTAAACATCTCTCAGAAAAGCAGAGCTGTGTCAGCAAGAGACCTGTTGTGACAGTCACAGAGTAATCCCACAGTGTCAAAGCAGGGTGACTTGCCACCCCAGGCCACATAATATTTTTTGTGTATAGGTTCTCCAGAGGAAACTTCAAAGTTTGGCTGTGCTCTGAAAAGAAGCTAGAAGGGCTTTAAAGTTTCCATGTCTCTTATTCCTCAAAAAATGTGCTCAGTTTAGAAGTAAAAGAAGGTTCATTGTCCTGCTGTTTCTTTGAATATTCAAGCTGAAGCTTTTCTCTGGCTCTCACCTGTTACAAAGGCATACTGCCCTAGATTTAGACCCTCTAAAGATATGTGTACATTGGTTGAGCAGCTATGAGGTTTTCTCCTAGTTTCACTTAATTTTTGTTTATGTTAAAAGCTTGAAGTAGATGAAGTGGTTACGAGTTCAGGTGCATTTAGCTAGCTGATAGAAATCCGCAGGCTGTCCAGTGTTAATTTTCAGTAATTCTGTGGAAAATATACATTGCCATCAATGCACTAAAGACTTAGAAGAGACTTAAAAAATCTGATACTCTGAAAAGACTCTTTTTTGCTAGTGAAAGCAACAGCAGTGGTACACCAGTGTCACTCCATTGCATGAAAGCAAATAGCCATATTGATTTAGGGTGAAAAAGAACTCACTTTAATTTACCTCCCTTAGCTGTATTGGCTTTGAATTGGTATCTCAATAGAAGCCAGTGGTAGCCTAAAATGAATAAGCCTAAAAATCACTAAAATCAGTGCACTAAAATCAATAAGCCTAATAGTCACTACACAAAGAAAATAAATCTAAAAGCTAAGCCCGTGTCCTCACAGAATCATATTCAGCCTGGAAACATTAGTGGGTGTTTTTTCTATTTTGCAAGGTTGGTAAGAGGTTATTTGGTTTTGGTTTTAATTAGTTGATGGGGAAACTGAGGCATAAATAGTACAAGACACATCTGTTGTAGTGCACTGCCTGTGGCACAGGTAGTATTTGAATTAAATCTTCTGGAATTTTCATTTTTATGTTCCTATAGCATCTCTAGCATCTAAGGCCTGAAACAGGAAACACCTTAGCATATACATGAGTATGTGCATCTCAATACACTGCCAATAAAATCTGTTTTGAGAACAGCATGCAGGCAATATGCAGACAAGGAAAGGAAATTTTTCAGCAGAGCTACTTTTCAGAAATCCTGTGGAACCTTCAATCTCCCATGAAATTTACTGATTTATTTATTCATTCACTATTTCATTTTAACTCTCCCTCCCTTTTGAGGCAAGAATCTTATACATCTAAATGACACACTTGGAAAGCCTGACATGGACCTCTAGGGTGAATTGGTGCTATGTACAAAACTATATGAATATTCAGAGACGGTGGGTGATCTGCAATGGGACAGACCCTGGGTGCCCCCCTGTAGAGGAGTCTGTCACCTTAAACAACTAGGAGGTGGGGGGCAGATGTTTTATTAAATAATTTTTTCTTTCTCTTCTTTGTTATGAGTCAAGTGAGCATGATTTACTAAATGGTCCTAGGACATACTGTGCCTCCTTGGGACTAAGGACCTGATTATACTTAGACTAGATGCTGAGTTTATCCACAACTCTTTCTGTTCATAAATCAGAGCTTCACTGTACACCTAACCCTTCAATTACCTTCTCTCCAACAGCAGATTTTTCATGTCAGTGCTAAGCTTTCCTCCCAGGCTCCCTCCCTCCTCTCTGCCCCATTTGTTAACCCTTATTAGAATGAATCTGCCCTAGTGGATCTGTTCTGGCCAATCTATTGGTACTTCAAGCAGTCTCAGATCTATTTTAATTACTCTCCATTAGGTAATTACTGCCTCTGTCTTCACACTATTTTATTCTTCTTTCCGCACTTTGAAAGCCTTTGTAAGAGGTTTTGCAATTTTGCAACATCAGATAGAAGTCTGATGAGCAACTAATATAATTTCTAATATAATTTCAACTTCTCAGTAAATTGCAGTTTCTCTCTTCAGTTATCAAGGAAAGCAAGAAAACTTCACATTTTGTATTACAGCAGAATTGCCCAACAATTCACACTATCCACCACTTCTACCTATTTACGAAAGATAGGGCTCTGCCATTTTGATAGGGAACAATAAGGAAGGACAGACAGTAAGCACATCTCAGTAGAGGTTTATCACCAAAATTAAAGTCTAAATGATATAGAAGTATTTTTCTTATGTTTTCACAGCCACTGTATTCCTAAAAAAACCCCTAAACTAACAAATAAGCAAAAACCCCAGCACACACACCTTTCCCCGCCTTGTCCCACTCCACTTAATGAGAAAATTCAAATATTTTATCTGTTGAATCAAAATCTAAAAACAGCCTTAGAAAAGGTGGTGTTTCAGTCTAATTTCAGTTAAAATAGATTCAAATGAGACTGGATAGATAATTGGAGAGAATGTCAGACTGACAAAATATGGAGTAGATGCCATAAATAATCTTAACTGTTCTGCTGCCTATCTTCATGTGGTGTGAATTGTATATAAGTATTCCATTATAAGCTGCTTGCCAGAGTTAATCATATAACCAGAATGATGTCTAAGCTATGATGCTACTTGTGGCATTTTTATGGTTAAGAAGAGAGAAAATATGATTTGTTGTATTTAGATTGTGGTTGAAATGGGTAAATGTTTGCAGCGATGGCCCTTACGTGATTCATGGGGAAAATACTGATGACATTTTCAGTTTCTTGCAGAACTGGAACTTACACAACTGTAATAATAGGTGTGCTGTAAATTATTTTCTTCAGAGTTTTGTGTTTGCTTGATGAGTCTCTGATCTGTGACCTAGTATTAGGATTTCTTACAGGAGCCTAAATTAAAAACATCAGTTCAAGGAAAAATAGAAACCTGAATTGCCTACTGAGCTGGGCATTTTTTTGCTGTGTCCATAATGTGCTGTAATTAAAAAGAAAATAGAGGATTTGGGAGAAGTAGAGCAAAGACAGAAGGCTTTGATTCATGCTTATGTTTCTGCTGCTCTCATTGCTAATTGTCAACCAGTGAGACCCTGTAGCTGGTAGCCAGTCTAAACCTGTTCTTAATTATGAGGGAGTAGGCTGAGATTGCATCAGGGGTGGGTAGTCTTGTATCTGGTTACTGAGATTTTGATATTTTTTTGATCATCTTTTTTCAGTGTTTGGTGTTGCTGTTTCTCAGCTACAAGATACTGAGCTAGATAAACCAAAAGCTTGAATTGTGTACAAAAAATAGCAGCTAATCGATAAATGTTTTCCCTTGAACAGTACTGGTCCCTGCTTCATATTGCTATCTATATAGGACCATCCATTTCATGCTCTTTGAAGCCTCTAAACAGAGGAGGGAGTTCATCTTATTCTCAATGATTTGCTTTTTTAAAAATTATTTTTCTTTAATTCAGCCACAAGTTTCTGGTTAAATACTTCTCCTAAATGGAGAGGACGTCTATTTCCGGTTTGCACAGATTTTCACTCTGATTAATAATTTTAATTCTGTTTCTAGCATGATGTAGATAGTAAATGCTATCAGCTACTCCAATGGTACTGTTCCTCTCCTGTTTAAAGACTAGCCTTTTTCTGGGTTATACCATTTCAGATTTTAGAACTGAAGCATTTGTGCTGTTCTTCTGTTTCTTCAGAAGACCTTCTGTAGTCTTCTTCACTCCACTTCACACAGTGCAGTTGTCTGTAGCCAGTTGTTTTAAAAGATAATTTTCTTCACCAAGAAATGTAAAGTTTGCACAGGTTTTTTCTCTTTGTTTGAGTATTTAATACTTCATCTGTTTACAGACGCAGTATCTCCAGAGGGCTAACAGCTGACCATAACTCGCAAACAGAGGAGGAGTGACTTCGGTTTTGCCCATATAAGTTGCAAGATTTGGACATCAGCAAATGTCACAGTGAGCGGTATTTTCTCCGGCATTTATTTGTTTGGAATTTTTTCTATATTTTTATATTTCTTTGCTATTTTTTTTTTGTTGTGAATAACTTAAATTGTTGTTGTTGTTGTTGTTTTGTTTTTGTTTTGTGTGGTTCCTTCACACCAAAAAAATTGTATTTTTCCTTCAGTTACTCTGCTACAAAAAATCATACAGTTCCTATTGAAACACTTCTGGAAGTCAGTATAATCCCAGTGGCATTCAGAACAACTGATGTGTGCTAAATGGGATTGCAAAGAGAGCCACTCTTCATAAAACTCTACATGCCAAAATCCATTTAATGCTTCCTTTTAAGAGCCCCAGCTGAGAAAGTGCAGAGTTTTGTTAAGCTTGATAAAGTAACATCTTGCTCCCCAAGCAAATGCAACTAAGGTGGATGGGTTTTAACAACATTGTAGGGAAGAGAATTTTGATATGCTTAACAGTTGCAAGTTTAAATGCTTGTTTTCTTCAGAGTATGCAGAAACCTTCACTCTGCCCTGCTGCCTGCAGGTTTGGTGTGTTACTGTCCATACTTTTTGACTCCTACAGGGAAATCAAGTTATATGCACTTTAAAAGGACCATGTTTGTGTATCTCATTCCCATCCCCTTGGCAGACAGGAGTTATGGTAGAAAATCACAAGGAAATGCATAGCAAGGCTCTAGAAAAGAATGGGAGAAGTATTGATTTGGAACAGCCTTTCCTGACTTTGCATAATTTCTACATGAAACCCCAGGTTGGAGGGATCCTAGTGATTAAAAATGGTTACTGAAGCAAGAAGGTAAGAGGACAGGTTATGAACAAATTAAAGGTGATAAAGAAATACAAGAACAGGAAGTGTCTGTCTGACTCAGCCCAAAGATGGAAGTCAGGAGACCTTATCCAAATTATCATTAGCCTGTGTTTCTGTAGAAAATTTTGTATTAAGGTCCTTTGTGTTAAGCTAGCATGCAGAATTTAAGGATCCTTTTGATCATTGAACAAACTCTGTCCTTGAATGGAAGCTGAAGTTTCGCTCATGTAACATTACAGGCTCCCATGGAAAGAGGTTTAAATGTGTTGTATGTATCATCTTTTTGGCCAGATCTGAACATTTCACAAATGCAGCAGGACCTTGTTGTTCGGCAAGGGAGGCTCTGCCTGTTGCCTGGTGGGTGTGCTCGAGACATACTGAAGGGGTCCAAGGTGCAGTCAGACACATAACATCATTCCTCTTGCATTCCCCTGCTACTGCAGAGCATGGTTGCTGTAGTGCTCACGTTTCTTGCACTTTCACCCTCCTCTTTTTTTGTGTAGCACTTACTCATTGACCACAGTGTCTTGTCTGCTTTCATATTTTCATGGAATGTTAGACGTTATTCCCAAGAAGGTGCATCTCCTTATGCTCCTTCTTTTCAGAGGGATTTTTTTTTAATGTAGAATGAGCTTCATAACATTTATTTGGGGTAAGCCTCGTCACAGATTTGTACCATCACATCCATGAATGGCTAGAAATGTAAAAGTTATGAGTTCCTGCTGGTATTCATAAAACTGTGTTTGTAGTTTGTTTTTGCTGGCTCCCAATCCACTGAAACTAATTTAATGATTTTTAATGTTTCATTCATTTGGAATTGCAGTATTAATCAAATATTACAGTTGTCCCAACTGCAGCTGTCTATTCTGCTACGTTCCCCCATTGTGAACACTTGGATGCACAATGATATTACTTCTAACCAAAGACCAAAATATTTTTGCTTCACATTTCTTCTTCTCTTCTGAGTTTGTTTATTCAATATAGAAGTTCTCTTTTGTTTTACTCATGGAAAATTTTATTGTTACTGCACTGCATTCATGATCAAGCCCATGTTTTCTATTGATTGAAATTGTAAACTTTTGAGGAAAAATATATACCACTCCTATCTGAAACCAGAGGACAGCCAATATCTCCTAACAAAGCAGCTTGATTCCTGGCAAGGCTAAGTGCTTTGGACAGACCTCAGCAGGTTTCCCACCTCTGCAGAATGCAGAGAATTTCCCACCTCCCAGAAAACCTCTGGGAGGTTTTTTTGAATCGAAATTTAGCATCATATGTGAAAATTCATTTAATCAGTAAATTAAATGCTTTTATGTGAGCCTGGGTATATTTAGAGCTTGGTTAAGAGGCTCCCAGAGTAGTCTGAGTACTTTTGTCCCCTCATCCTTTTCCTATTGTCACTAATATCTATAAATCTTAATTGAAATTACAGAGCTGAAAAAACTGTGCTAGTCTGTACTCAAGTGGGATGAGAAGTGACTCCCTGGTCCCGGGCCAGCAAAGTAATCAATGCTGTTAAACCACTTCTAATTGCACAGGATTGGTGCTTTAAAGTTTGAAATAAGATTGTCATACTTCAAAGTTAAAGTTAAATACAAATAAGGGGCTGGGGGAGTGCTAGAGAAAGTGGTGGGTTGGAAAAGTCCACTGCTCAGGACTATGACACTCTGTGCGTCTCTGAATACTAACCCATTAACAGGCAAAGTGCTTTTTATTTAAATGCTTATTTCTTCTGACTACATAGTACTTAAGAACTTCTTTTCAGAGTTAACTCTTGGAAAAGGATACATCTAAAATGAAGAGCTATGTATTTAATCACAGGTTGCACAATGTTGATGTAGATGCTAGGGAACTGCAGAAAGTACTTGGTACCTAACGAATCTCTGTAATCTTCTGGTGTAGAAATGGTGCTATGCTTAGTATCTTGTTGAGAGGTCTAGGGGCAGAGGTACCATGGGCAAGATGAATCGTAAAATCTAGGATTAGATCTTTGTGCAGAAATTGTTTTATTCCAACACAGAAGGAAAAATATCTGACTGACCCCCACAGGAAATCTGACCTATTCACTTGATGCGATTTCAGCTGTGCCTTTATAGCACTTTCTCTCATGCCTCCACATTCCCGTTACAATGAGTGTATCTGTCTACAGCAGCAGTGTGGGATATGATCTTGCTAATCTGGTTCTGAAACGCCCCTCTAATTCTTCATTGCATAACCCAGATGTCTTTGCATGTCTCCATGTGTGTGTTGGGGAGAGCGGGCAGTCCTGTGAAGAATTATTCTGCCCTGATTTTTTGCTTTTATCTAAGATTTTGGGTCACAAATGCCTTGTGGTCCAATTCTCATCTGTCCCCAAGAGCTCAATTTAATTTTTACAGCAAATATTACCTCTGCTGTACCTCCTTCTCTGAGGTGTTTGCAGCTGTTACTATTTCCGTGAATCTCAGTGAAAAGAGAAGGTTTGTTTCTTGTGTTACTTCCCAGTTTGAACTCTTATTGGAACACTCTGCGGGCTCCTCTGACAGAAGGTGCCCTCCTCCTGCCCCTGGCTCTATCTCGCACTGGGTACATTTAATCTCCCCTTCTCTGATGTGGTCTGAGGGCTTTAGCAAGCTGTTGCCATCTTCCTGAGGGGAGCGGACTCTAGGGAGAGGCGTGCTAGACTGATGGCAAGAGAGAGAGAGAGAAGGCTTTTACATACTGTGTGCTACTTGTCAAAGGAGAAAAACACCAAGAAGTTATAACAAACAGGAAGAGTCTCCGCAGACTTGACAGCTGAACTTCTGAATGAGCTGTAAAGTGCTTTATAGCTCTTCCATGCAGTGGAATTTAAAATGGTAACTGCTCATGAAGATGAGCACTCTCTCTGCCTTCTGCTGACTTCTGCAGAAGGTATGGGGAAAATGCAATTGTCAGGTTTTGCTTCAAGGAATTGGGGCACTTGCATTTAATCAGCTTGGAGATTGCGTCAGAGGATAGCGCCCTTTATAAGCAAACATAAAAAAAATCTCCATCAGTCTTCCATGGAGGATCATACAATTTTGAAACAGATTCCAGAATTTAAATGATCAGTCTTGAGTCTCCCTGGCAAAGCCAATGCATCTGGATTGTTCTGGTGGATGGTCCATAATCTCTGTGTAAAATATTGCATGGTGATCCCCTGTGAAAGCCTCAGCATGGGCACAGAGAGGGGCCCGGTGAAAAGACAGTGTCAGTGTAGAGGTTGTCAGACCATAAGAAAAAGGGAAGGTGCATACAGTATCCAATTGGTGAGACAGTGACCTTATTCCAGTCCCATTTAATCACAGAATATAAGCACAAATTATTACAACATCATATGAACAAATCTTGTTTGAGAAGTGTAAATGCATCTTGCTCAGATAAATGTTTTTTGGTTATTTGGGTTTGGGCTTTTCGTTCTCATTATTGTTTGTTGTTTGTTTTCTTGAAAGTAAAATCTGTAGTGTGCTTTTACTTAAAATGAGTTATAATGACTAAATATAATTGAAAATAATGACTAAATTTCAAGAGAGATTATTCTTTTACATATTAAATGTGTGTTTGATGAATGCTTATAGGTCAAAGAAAAGATTTTTCTTATATGTCTTACAAATTTATTATGTATGAAACATAATTTTTCTTATGTATCACTGCACACATCTGAGTATAAGACAGATGTAAGAAAAAGTGTAGATATATCATACAGATGAGGACAAATTAAGTGTTCTGCTTGTGCCATAGCATATAAAGACATGCTAAAAAGTGGAAGGAAATAATGACCAATCCAAATACCTCATTTTTTTTCTAAAAACCTTATGCCCAATTACCTTTACACACACACAGAGGATTAATTCTTCAATATTTCTTCCTACAGTACATGCGTAAATGCATTAGTGGAGAACTGTATGAAAAATGTAGGTTAAGAATGGTGGCAATATTCCTAAAGTCATACATTATTTATTAAGAGCTGCTTCTTGAATTCTGATTTGGTGTCAGCCACAGGAGAGGTATAGAAAATGGACTTGACCGGCACAGTCAGGCAATTGACTCTGCACTTGTCCCAAGTTCTTATTTGCCTACAACATTTTTCCTTGGAGACAGCAAAGCTTTTCAGTTGGGTTCCTTCTCCAAGTTTATGCTCTTATGGATCCAATTTCTCCTGCTCCGTAGGATTTTTGTAGGGGGGAGTTGAGTGGCTGTACTTTGTTTCTATGTTCAGAAGTCTTCTCTACTTATTCAAAGTAGCCATTACTTTCATCCTTGGTGTTTTCTAAAGACTTTTGGGTTTCATTTTAGAACTTTTCTTCTGACTCTGCTTTCTGACGCCTAAGAAAAAAATCTACTATTGCAACCACTTTGCACCCTCTCTGTCCCTGTAGTCAGGATCTTTTCTTTAGTTGTTCTTAAAATACACTCCATGCTTTATCCGTGCTTGACAGGATTTACTTTTTTTTACTTTTTATTGGTTAACTGGTTTGCACACATCCAGATCTAGAATTTGCTGTGTTGTAGTTTTCTCTAATGCTGTAAGGAGATGATCTTCCACTCCCCAATCCTCCAACAGGGAGTACATTTATTAAAAAATGCTCAGATTATTCTGTTCAGCTACAAGGAAAATGGAGGACTTCTTTAGCTGTAATCTGTTTTTCCCACCCCTTGCTCCTTTTTATCATTCAGAAAGAACTCCAGAGTTCAGTTTCAGTTAAGAGCTTTGTAATAACGGAAAAACATAATTCCTTGCATGATCCAGCAACTAGTTCCTTTCAGTAGTAATATAAATGGAAAATTAGAGGGTTAATACAGAGGGTTATTATGACCATCCTAATAGTGTAAGATTGCTGTTATTTTAGACTCCTTTTTATTGTCTAGGCTTTTGGTCTCACTGCCTTGTTTACCATCATAGCAGTTTTCTCCTTTGATGTCACTTTACCTGCTTCCAAATAGAGCAAAAACCGTCCCTTGTTTTGAATTCAGAGAATGTTTTACACAGCAAACTCTTCAAATAAGGGGATTTTGAATATGAAGTATGCTTGAATTCAATAGGAATTTCAATAGGGTTCAATCTTCATTAAATCTGTCCTAGGTGAAATCTAATGTGATATATTCTTCCATGATTTTGCATCCTAAATCAAGGGTTACTTATGCTGAAATCTGAAACTTTAAATCTTCTGTCAAATGTGACAGTAAATATATATAGATTTAGCCAGTAGTTTGGCAAATATTTGTGCTGCTAGACTAAGTGTTGCTAGAATAAGAACTTTGAGGCTGAAAGTGGCAATAGAATTACCCAGATTCAATAAGGTTAAGGAAGCTGGAGGAACTTTTTTTACTCATTTCTTGTAAGTGATTTTGTAAAGAGAACTTTTTCCTCTGCCACTGCTATCCTTGATAGATCTGTTATAGAAGTTAAAACATTCATCAAAACTGCCACAGATCCTATGACCCATAGAAGAAGGACTATCAGACCTTAATTGCAATAGCTGTGTAATTCCAGAACTTCCCTTCCCTTGTTCACCTACTCTCTGACCTTTATGCCAGCTTCTAATTTCCTTCTGTAATTGACTCTTCTTTCCAGTACAGGAAACTGTGGCAGCAAATGCGTCTTCTTAGTGCAGAGGAAAATCCAAACAGTGCTGTCGAATGCCTATCAAATTTACTTTATAATCAAGTTTTGGGGGGAAAAAAAAGAAGGTAGTTTGAACAAATTTCAGATGAAAAAGGAATAAGTTTCCCTAAATCTTGTTGTTGTGGGCATTTTGTTTTTAATATATAAAGTTAAGGAAGGACTTAAAATACTACCTTCAAGCATGTGCTGAAGACAGCTGTTGGGTTCAAGAGTTGCTCATTTCAGCAACATATACTAATGGAAGGAAATCCTAAGTTTCCTTTGCTTCAAGGGACAGCTAATCAACTGAGAGAGGAAAGGAGAGGAATTGGAATAGCTGCTGACTGTACCCTGAAAACTCTTATGTATCCTCATCCAATGTGAGGTTTCTACACTCTGCATTTTTCTGTATCTTTTCTATGTCACAATACCTTGCTATTTTATTTCCTTTAAGAGACTTCCATTTCAGCACTGTCCGTCCCAGCTCATCCTGTGTTTATTGACTGATGTGGGAGTGATTTGTGGATTTACTTATGAATGTCCTTATCTTACTGGTTATTCAGCAACACCAACAGTCAGTAACTGGAAACACACAAAAAAAGCTGGGCTTAAGTCCTAGGCTACTCCAGTGGGAAGTAATATTTAAATGAATCAAAGTATCTGTTAGTAAGATTATGTTGTTGTCACTTAGAACAATTGGATTCTGAAGAATTACCTACTTCTTTTACACACCTAGTAGCCACAAACTTAAAGAATAAAACCAGTTCATCTTGTCAAACTGTAATTAAACAGACCATCTACAGGGGTACAGGACACAAAAGGAAGTACAATAGCATGAAAAGAAGAGTTGTAATTTTTCATGTCCCATTTATTCCTGGGTTAGGTGAACAAACCGTAATGCAGTATATTTGCTGTAGGCATTGTACTGACTTGTAGTCCATAAACCTTTTCTGCTGGCTGTGTTATTAAAATTTTGTTGATTGTTATTAAAATTTTTGGGACACTGGAGACTAGAGGGCCAACCCCACACCTTTAGCTGGGTGTTTGAATCACAAAATTAATGTAGCTGCATAATCTATTCAGAATTCAAGAACAAAATAACTTCTGTTATCTTCTGCATAGCTATCGGTAAGGACTGAGTAGTCTGCAAAACCAAAGCGAATAAATCCAATCAAACTCAAATCTTATGCATAAAACCATCTCTGCCTTCTGCCAGTGAAGTTTTCTAGAACTTGGTCCTCCACAGCCAGAGAGAACCCATGTTGCTATGAAGGGGAATGGCACAGAGAATGCATGTGTGTAGGGAAAAGCACAAGCCCGCAGATACTGTGTACTCCTAGAGTACCCACTAAAGGCAGAACTTCATAATTTGCTTTAATTCTTACTTTGTTTTAAAGAAGTCTTATGACAACTGAAAGGTCAGCCCTTTGCAATGAGGAAAGAAGCAAATGTTTTTAAAGTTTTTAAAAGGTTTTTAAAGACAACATAAACTTCATATCTACATCCCCGTCTAAAGTTTTACTGATTTGGTTCCCTCTAGGGACTGCCAGAACAAGCATGGGCCTCCTCTATCTGGTCTTCAATATCTTTTGTGTCACATGCTACTTTAACCACTTTGGTCCTCAGTGGGGATAAGCATCCGTCTAGAAAGCAGTCTCCTTATCTTAACCCGTTTGTCTTGATTTCCCTTCCTTTCATGGGATTATCTGAGACCTCAGTTCATACCATCCTTTTTGAAATCAACTGTGGCTTAAAGAACAGCTATCTTTGGAAATCAGGTATCCAGCATCAATTTCATTCTCATCAACTAGAGCACTTCAAGACACCCTCTGAATATTAGGATAAGTGAAAAGTACATGGTTACAGAATTTTCTAAAATTTCCCAGGTCAGTGAACATTTCACACTCTTCCACGACTGGCATGGTAGAGTCACTGTCTCTGAGATAATATTTTAAGGAAAGACCATATCCAAATAGAACTAAAGGAATAGATTGCCATCCACAGGACTTAGCAATACACTAATATGCAAAATGGAAACTGTGAACAGCTGCTGAGCCAAAGCTGTCATACATACAGGTATGTATGAAACTGGCATGCATGATCTTCACTTTCCTTGGATTAAAACATTCTAATACTCGAGAACCACTGAGCACTAATCAGACTACAGTAAAAATTTGCTTGAAACCAACAACAATATCGCTTTTGATTGTACTGGGGACAATCCAGAGATCTCTAACAGTTAAATGTCACAGTGCTGAACTAAATAAAGCTCTTAATTCCTTGAGAAGGCCAAAAGGTTTCTTCCACATTTTACGGGATGTCTGACTGGCTTCAGGAAAAGGAGGCTCCTCATATCCTGAAAAATTCATTATAAGCATGTTCACTTTTCATTTTTTCCAGAAAACGTTGTGTATGGAGAAGATAGGAGATATTTCAGTGTGGGAGATCTGGTACTTTTATTATACATTATGGATTTGCCTCCTGGTAGTAACTCAGAGCAAAATCTTTACAGAGCCAGTGGCTCTTTGAAATCGTATAATTATTTTCGTTCCACTTTTTGCTGGATACTCCTTACTGACTTCTCACCCAATTACCACTAAAACAGAATATTGAAGGTACTTCTGGAATTCTAAAGGAAAAGAATCGTGACCATTCCTTTTCAATGACAATGACAGAACTTTTTATTCCTGTCTTTAAAATTTCAGATTTGTGAGCTTAGCGTTCATGGTGATGAAAGGTGGCTCAGGCCAAGTGCCAGAATGATTCAAAGCAGTTAACATGCAGAGAGGTGCTCCCTCCTGTGTATATATTTCACTCACAGGAAATAACTGCAGGTTTGTATAGAAGCAGTAACTAGATTAGCTTTGGTGGCTCAAGAGCTCAAAACCCAGTTATCCCAGCCTTGTGCTGTCCTCCACATCAGAGAGTTCTCAAGCAAATATCTTGGAAAGAGCAAGTTACTTTTTTGCAAAGATGAATAGGTTTAGTAACTAGAATGTAACCAGAAAATAATACTTTGCCTTATTTAGATTGACTTGGAGACCTACTCTTCATGTTTCCTGTTTCAGAGGTGCTGTTTGTGTACACCTGTACAAGCCACGCATAAACAGCATCGTTCTGAGAGAAATGGATAAGATCAAGTTTTCGTGCCGACGGTGTCTGTAAACCAGTGACAGAAAACCAGGAGAAAAGAAAAAGCATAGATAAGATAAAAAGATAAAGTAGCAAGAAATAACAGAAACTTAAACAGTAAATGTATTCTACAAGTTGTAAAAATGCATCAGGAAGCACTGAAGGCCACTTCAGTGAGTTGGAAATGTGCATTCACATGTAAAGCTGTGAGTCAAGTAAGGTACAGCTGAAGGAACAGACTTGGTAAAAGCTCAGGTGGAAGGGGAAAGGGAGAAGTAATACCTGACTAACACAGAAATAGCATGCATATTTTGTCTGATATAATAATGCCTCTTTGGACTGAGTGAAAGCTAGAAATGGTAATTAGACATGGCTTGAGACATGCTGGGTAAGCTGAGCAATGGGAAGAAGCAGAAGAGATTGGTTTCTCCAGGGAACACACAGTGTGCGCTGGTCTTGCTAGACAGCCTTGCTTCTGCATCTTCTTTGTTTATAGTGCAGCTGCACCCAGCTGTCAAAGAAAACCCTGTACGATAATCTCTAGGCATATCACTATTATTATTTTGCACATATTGAGGAAAGTACGAACTGACAACCAACTCCCTGCTTAAGCAGACAAGAGAAAAAGATTTCATATTCAGCCTAAAAGATGTTTTTGCTATTGCAGGTAATGTTCAGTCCAGAATTACTATGTTGACAGAGACTTCAAATGGCATTTTCTCTGTATATAAAGAAAGTACTTGTCCCATTGTATTGGCTGAAGATAAGCAGTGGTCCAAGAGAGGCGATAATGTTTACCTTTTTTGTAGTTATATTGTGCAGCTTCAATTACAGGCCAAACTTTGAATCTATCCCTTTTGTACGAAAGAAAAATCATTGATGTCTAAGGGTGGAGAGTAAACTGATACAATGCCCGTGGAAGCTACAGTGTTTTTTACTGTAGCATTGTGTGCTACCATTTCATCCTGCAGCTAAAAAGGTTAAGGAAAAAAGGACAAAAATGCTAGTTTCAGAGTGATGTGTTTTGTTTTGTTTTCCTTTTTAGCTGAGTGTTGAATTCCCTCAGTCAGAGATCATTTGTAAGGGTTATTTTTTCCTTAAATCACCAGTGTAATTGACAGGGATTGACTATTATGATGTCAGATTGTGATCATTGAATTCCCATTCTACACAATCTAGAGAGCCCCTGCAGGGAACACAAAGATGCTTGGTAGACAAAACAGCCAAAGGGGTCCTCAGCCAAGGGAGAGCAGGTAGAGAACTTCCATTTCCATGACTATAACTTCATTTCTTCTACTGACTGCTCAGTTTCAGCAGATTTCCTTAAACCCTCAACCTTTTGTTCTTCTCGTCATTATTTCCTCAAGATCTTTTAAGCAGAATTCCCCTGGGATCATGATGTCTGAACCCTTTTTAAAGTAAGAGCTTTTGTTTAAATAAACTTTCCCCTTTTCATTAAAATCACTTTGCTCTTGTAAATTAAAGCTAACCTTTGGAGTATAATAGTGATTATAACCTGATCTTGTGCTCTGCACACTGAACCGGGACACCTGATCTGGTTCAGTGTGCTATAAAGAACGTTATACTTTAACTACAGTTTAAACATGATTGTAAGTCTTTTTGAAATGAGGTGAACTAAACAGGCTTATTTGAAAGCACAACTTACTAAACATTTTGCAGTCATTTGCATGAAATATCTGAGCAATCATGCTCCAAAGAACTGGAATTAAATGTGAAACTGGTTGTAAAATCAGTGAGATGGCCCCGAAGGAAAATTTATTCTCTTAATAAATGTTTTTGCCATAAAAATACATTAATTTCCTGTGTCAAGAGATTAACTGTTTTCTAGCTAATATTGTTTCCATGCAAAACCAAATTGCATAATCCTTGTGAAATGAGAATACTTTTAGTCAGAAAAAAAAAAGTAATAGATAGCCAAATTTATTATCTATCTATAATAGACAGTCCTCTTTCTAAATATGAAAACAAGATGTAACTCATGCTTTAACACAAAACCTTGCTCCTGACTTTCATTAAGACACATGTTCCAAGTCTTAGAATGCATGGAGAAGGGGAATAAAAAAACAAAACATACCAAAAAAATGTAGCAGAAATACTTATGATCAAGCCCTTTCTTATACTGAACTAAATAACAGACCTTTTATATTTTAGCTGTATGTTCAGACTCACCCTGCATATAATCAGGGTCATCTTATCCCAAGATGAGCTCTAGGGATTCTAAGCAGAAGATTAAAGCAATGAAAATGGAAGCTTCGTTTTGTACACTTAACAGTTTTGGAGCACAGAGAAAGACTCTTGTCTTAGGGGTAAGGTTGGGACAGCAGGATAGTTCTTAGCAGACAGCATCTAAATATCATGGATCATCAGCTGGTAACGTAAGTCCAATCAATGCAGCTGCTACCAATTTAGCTAAATTAAGGATGCTGCCTACAGCTCTGTATTCTCCTCTCCCACCTGCCCTTCCCAAATGTCTGAAGCAACCAACTGCATTGGTGTAGGTGCAAGACAGGGAGGTGCAAGTCCTGGATCCCACTGACAAACTGAACAGCCTTGAGCAAACGGCCTCGGGAAGTCTCCAAAACACTCACTGCGCTTGCCCCTCTAATTCTATGCAAATGATATAAACATAGAGCACTGTGTTTCCAGGGTAGTAAAACTAGGAAAAACATGTCAAAATGAGCTGGGCCATGACTGCCAGTGTCAGTTTTAGGCTTCTACATTTTATGCTCAGGGAAAGAGTCCAGTGTTCAGCCTTGTGTTTTTTGAGAGGAGTTTTTAAGTAAGAGATTAGCAGAAGGAAAACAAGCCATGGACGTAAGAGCCAGAAGAAAAAAGGAAAAGGTGCTTTCGGTGAGTTGGCCATTTGAGCCCTGTTTAAAAAGTTAAGCAAGAGCAAAAAACCCACCAAACCAAACCAAAAATTCTACCCCCCAAAAAAACAACCAAAACCTAAATGCCAGCCTAAACCCCACCAAAGAAGCAAAAAAGAAAACAAACCACCCCCCAAAAAAACCACAACCCAAAACATACAAAAGACCCCCTTAACATGCAAAGAAATGCAATACATGCAAAAACCCCAACCAAACCACAGAAGACAACCAAACAACAGAAACCAAATGAACATAACCCCAACCCCCCCCACCTTACTACTTATCTGCCACCTAGGGACTGTTACTCTGGTTTTAGAATGAGATGCTAAATCCTGCTGTAATGGAGTCAAACCTGCTGCTGTTCTCACATTTACAATGGATGCCAATAGCTGCACAGGTACCAGACCTGGTCTCCAGCTGTAAAAATTACTGAAGAGTAGATTACCTAATTGACTTAATCTACGGCAACCTAAGGCGGAGTTAAGTAACTTCCTCTTGCTACCCTCCCCTAATTTATTAGAGTTGAGATATGCACCTCAAAATTACTGTCTGGTTTAAGAATCATGATTTCTGAACAATAGGAACTGATCCTGTTGCTACACCTGTTACCCTGTGGTTGGAGCAAGCATCTTACTGCAATTCTTCTAACAATTCAAAACACCTCTCATGGCTAATACCATGTGACCTATTTAAAATGCCTAATTAGTGATTTGCCATTCAAAATGCTCTCTACCGCCTATATTTTAGTTGCTGCAATTTCAAAGACAGCTTTGGGCAACTAAATAATTCATCTTTTTAAGTATAAGATCTCACTTTTAAGAATAGAGATACAGAAGAAGTGGTAGGGTACTTTACACCCTAGAAATGTGTTTGCAAGACATTCATATTCTTCACTGGGACTTACCAGAAAGTGCAGATATAGACCCATTTGTCACACTCTCAAATTCTACATGCTTCTTTAAATGCTGATTTTTTTTGCAAAGGTTTTAATTCCCCAAATGGAAGCACTAAGCACCAGCCCATTTTCTTTCTGGCAAAACTGGAGGAAAGCTTATTTCAAATTTCTAATTAAAATTCTTTCTTGCTGCGTAAGGAGACCTGATGGGATTCCTCAGGGTAGCTGGATGGGTTTCTGATTGAATTACAACCGGCCCAATTGCGTGAATATTTCATTTAAATGTTGTGAACTGAAAACAGCAATTAACAACAACCTGAATAATAAAAAGCACTACTTTACCTTCAATCCTCTCCTCTCCCACAGTTAATTCAATTCAAATGCTTAGTCACTGGGAAACAAAAAAACCCAAAGCAAAACAAACAAATCGCTCAAACAAATCCAGAAACAAAAAGCCTAGCAAGGGTCACTGTATGGGAGGAACAGATGTCTGGAGTCCTCGTTCCACAAGTCAGAAACACTTTGCCTGGAGATGATGACTGTGTATGTGACACTCTTGCAGAACCACCCTCATAAAGCATGGCTGTGCTTCTGACCTGCCATTTATTCAATATTCTACTCTGTGGTTTCTGTCCATTCTCACTGAAGGTAATTTCAGTCTATTGTCTCACCTTTATCATTATCATCAGCAATTTTTTTTCCTAGAGAACTACACTGCCCGTAGATTCTCTGGGGAACATTTGCTAATCTGGTTACAAATTCTGAAAAAATCAGATTGGCCAAACCCTCCCAGCCCTACACATGAGCTTCTGAGTGAATTACCCACATTTACAAATGAACATTTAGGTAGGGGCAATTAGGAGTGATCCACCTGTGCCTAATTCCCTGGCTGGATTTTAAATATCTCCCAAAGAATACAGTAACATGAGCTGATATTTAGGATGAATATATGAGAAGTTGGGGAGAATTATAGTAAAACGGAATGGTGAGATGACATGCAATTTCTTCTGATACGGCCTAGAAAGCCACCATTTTATGCATCCTGCCTTCAGAGAATCTGCTCTTTTTGTATTTTGAAACTTTGTCAAATCTAAAAATCAAAAAGCTCATGAGAATTGGTCTAAATCTGACCCAAGATCCACTGTTTCAAAAATGTTCTTAGGAGCTGATGACTGATTGGACCTTGACAACAGGAAGAAAATAAGCTGATTAATTATAATCTTTACTGTTATTTATTAGTGATCCACAGTGTTTAAAGTGGCAACTTGATTATCATAATTGCACCAGCATAGTGACTAAATCAGGAGAAGTTATTAGTAGGACTGATATGTTCCCGTAATAGAGTTTTCTATGACTGTATCAATATCCATAGTTCATAACAAAACCCCTCCTTTGCTTCCCACATTAGGAACAGCTCAAATAAAGCTAGCACAGATATACTGGAAAAAAACCCCAAAGCAAACCAAAAGCAGAGCCATTTAAAAAGATAGGAAAGAAACCCACAACTTAATTAGTCTTCTGAAGCAGCCGTGATGATTTCATATGTGAAATGGAGTCAGCACAAAGCACTGCATGAGGATCAATGTTACAAGCCTCAGATGCAATGATATAGCTTTATTCTGGCAGCTGCAAACTGTTCTGGCTCTGTCTGTCCCTTGTCAGTGCAGAAGAATGTCTTTCACTTTGTCTTATTAGTGTGGTATTATCTCACGGGCTGATTCTTCCACAGAAAAATGAGCCACTCTACTTCGTTTCAGTATTCCTCGAACTGATTTGCAGTTGGAAATACATCAAAATTGCATTTACTTGTTTGATGATGCTATTTTTCTAGATTTTGTGGCTTTCTTCTTGGTGGCAAAACTGTGTAGACGATAGCAAATTTTAATAATATAATTTAATATCTATATTCATATAGATATAATAATATAATTTGTCAAATACAATTTAAATCATGTTCTGCATGTTACTTATTTGCAGTTTATTTTTCTTTTTCTTCAGAATAAACTTCATACTCAAAAGGCATTTCCCCCTCCTTGTGCACGTCTTCCTTTGTTTTTGAGCTCCTATCCTCACACTAGGAGCAGTTCTCTCAAATGTACTCTGCCTGAATTTCACATTCTAGTTTTTGTTCCATAAAAATCCAAATCTGAAAGCAAAACTCAGCTGAAAGCAATATGGCTTGGTTTTCAGGAAAGGTCCTCACAATAAACCATAAGGTTTTATGTTTTTGGTGCAAGTTTGTGAGTCAACTATGGTACTGCTAGAGTAAGTCACAGTCTTTTTAAAGAAAACTAATTTATGAGCCAGAAACTGTAGCTGAGACCAAAATCTCTCACAAGTTAAGTCTGTGCATCAGTGGGCTAAATTAAATTTCAAATCACCTTTTAGCTCTGAGCTCAAATTTCCACAAACATTGAAAATATTCAGACTGGATTTGGATTCTATACATACGAATATATTCAGAAAAATCCTGAGGAAATGTTTAGCAGTGGATCCATTTTTATTTCACGCCCTTTGCATTTAAAAAATGTACCTGAAAATCGGTTTGGTTCAAGGCAGACTTTGGCTTCTAGGGAAATACAGATGAGCAGGCAGGAGGACAAATTATAAATTTAATTCTAGAGCCCAAAATAATGAACTGATTTTTTTCTCCATTCTGAAATGCAAAATAATAAGGGAAACACCTGGATTTAAACTCCTTGGAAGTGTGTGGGCCCTAAATTGATGTTAAACATGGTATTTGAGCTGTGTGTGTGATAATTGGTGGCTTAGTCTGTTTAAGTGAAGATTTAATATTGGGTTGCTGCCTTTGCATGCACTGATATCAATCAAAGTCCCAATCTGACTGTGCATTCAGATTTTGTGACTGGTAGGTTGACTGATTTTTTTTTATTTTTGTGTGTGTGTTGTTTTAAACTTTGAAGAAGGGGTGTTTTAATGGTGCTAACAGAATCATTGCCTTAGGTCTGATTTTGTTTAAGTATAATTGCCCTAGCAAGGTGTGGGTCTGGAGCCAAATCTCAGAGTAATCTACATGTGCCAGAGGTTCAAGGAAGGAGGTTGAAGCTATGTTTTTCATTGGCACAACTAGACTGATCTGTTGTTTAAGAGGAAGGGCATCCACTCCAAGACTGACATTTATCAGAACTGTGTAGGCTTCAGTCATCCACCCTTGCACAATTTAGCTGCAACCAGCCTTTTATAGTTATAATATTCAGGCTGTGTTCAGGAAGGTGATTCTTCATCTCTCATTAGCACTGGTTGAGGCCACAGCCTGAGTGATGTTTCCAGTTTTGGGTGCCCCAAAATGGGAAAGACACTGACTTTCTGGAAAGAAAGGTACTGGAACAGCTGTCATACTGAGAGAGGCTGAGACAACTGGGAATGCTTATCCTAGAGAAGTCTCAGTGGGGATCTTATTAAATGTGTATAAATACCCGATGGGAGTGCGTTAAGATGACAGATCCAGAATATTCTCAGTGGTGCTTAGTGGGAGCATTACAGGCAGTGGGAACAAACAGAAAAACAGGAAGACACTTTTTTGGCTGTGATGCTGGTTAAACACCTGAACAGTGTTTCTCAGTACAAGAAAGATGTGGGATGTTGACGCGGGTCCAGAGGAAGGCCACAAAAATGATCTGGAGCACCTCTCCTGTGAGGACAGGCTGAGAGACTTGGGGTCATTCAGCCTGGAGATGAGAAAGCTCCGAGGAGACCTTTTTGTGGCTTTTCAATACTAAAAGGGGCCCACAAGAGAAAGAGGAACAGAATTTTTAGTAGGCCCTCTTATAGTAGGACAAGTGGCAATGATTTTAAATTAAAAGAGGGTAGATTCAGACTAGTTATAAGGAAGAACTTTTCTAAGAAGAGGGCAGTGAAACACTGTAAGAGGCTGCCCAGAGAGGTGGTGGATGCCCCATCCCTGGAAGCACTCCAAGTCAAGTTGGACTGGGCTCTGAGCAACCTGATCTAGTTGGAGATGCCCCTCCTCACTGCGGCGGGGTTTGGACTGGATGACCTCCATCCCAAACCGTTTCAGGATTCTGTGATTCTATAACGGCTTGTCCTGAGAGACTGTGGAGTCTTCATCCTTGGATATATTCAATACCCACAGACATGGTCCTGGGCAGCTTGCTGTAATCGGCCCTGATTAAGTCAGGAATGGTTGAACTAGATGATCTCCAGAAATTCCTTCCGTCCACAGTAATTCTGTGCTACCTGTCAATGGAATGCAAGCTGTGCATGGGCTTATGCCAACAGCTCATATTGCTATCCCTGGGATGGAAATCCTACTGTAAACTTCTCCATCAGGGAAGTTATATGGGTTACAAGGAGCGGGATGGGCAAGGCAGAGAGGGTAGAGACATGCTTACCTCCCGTTCCTGGAAATCACCCTGCCATCACTGCCAAACTGAATTTTTCTAGCCCATTTGTAGTAGATGGGCTCATATACAAAGAGGCAAAAGTATTTTTTGCCTAGCTGGTGAAGAGCCTTGAAAATACACTCTCACACATTACAAAAAGCTCTTTGAAGTGCACCCCAGGTTTTAGTTTTGCTGTGGAACTGTTTTACTGAGTCCGAATTCCCAACCCCCACATTATTTTTTTGTTCCCTGTGGTATTAGATATGACCTTAAAAATGTGCTGAAGAATAGTGTAAGGCTAAAGCTTTATTTCTAAAGAGAACTGCTTTAAAGGTTTGCCAGTTTTGTTTTTCACATGGAAAACATTTTCATCAATCTTTATATTTAACTTATTTCAAAGAAATTTCATTTTGGAAACACAGGTGAAACATTTAAAGCATCTTGTTTGAAATTTTTGAGAACAGAGTATTTTAATTTTGGTCCAAAACAACATGTCTAAATTGAATTAATTTTAAAAGTTTCATGAAATTCATTAGAGGTCAAATTAGGGTGACAGGTTTTGATCTTAGTCAAAGCCAAAACAATTTAATTTTCCCAAGACTCAGAGCTTTTCTACATGAATTTCATTTTACAGCAAACTTAAAATATCTTCGTTTCAAAAATATAAGAAAACACATTATTTAGAGATCACAAAACTTTTCACTAAACAAAAAGACCTGAGAATTCCTATTTCTATCATAACAAAAGATACTACATTTATGTCATTAGATTGCTGTTTCAAAAACCTAAAGTCACAAGTATAAATTAGTATAAATCATTATTGTAACAATACATCAGAACTATCCTGTAACTGAGTATTTATGGGTCCATCTTTTTTAAATTTGCCCTTCTCACATCCTTCCAGGTGTTGAATAATCTAATTATCTTCTAGTTGAATTCAGAATTCTCGGAACTGCGGAATATAAAGACTCACTATTACTCTCGAATGTCTCTCCAGTTTTATATGGCTGCAGTCCTTTATCTGTTCAGATTAACTTTATTCCTGCTAGCTAGGAAATTTTGTTTGTCTGCAGAGAAGCTGCAGGTTACAGGTACAAAAAAATGCAAGATGGGCAACCCCCTCTGTCTCACATGCAGCAGGAACATATCTTATCAGACTTCAGATTTTAGCATTTTTATTTGTTGAAATGAGTCAGAGCCAGCCGGACAGCTGTAATTCCAGAGCCCAGTTGGAAGTTCTAGTGAAAATACCTAATCTCTCTTTTGGCTGTATAAATAGAAAACTAGGCAAGCTGAATGTAAAAATCACGTAATGACTATCATAACTTAAAAAAATAAATTGCATGACACTTTTGTTCAGTTTTTATAAATAAGGGGATAACAGAGGAGTTAATTTAAGGGGGAAAAATGGTCACCCTACATTAGTTATTTATCTGCTTCCTTAGCATATAAAACTAGTTCAGTTGGAAGGAAAAAATTATCTCAAATGCTGAACTATCAAGGCTGTAATATGAACATTTCCAAAGTCTCTAATGTACTATGAGCTAGATTCACACAGGGACCCAACTATTTAAGTATCACTTTAAAGACATAAATCCACAGCTGAGATCTTCAACACCCCTGTCCAGCTGTCACTCTGGAGATAACTAAATTGTGTGCCCCTTTGTTTTTCCACTAGACAGGCACAATGAGTGCTGGTGGTGATTAAGCTGCTTGGTGTGTAGTTCCTGGGCATCCTCCACCCAAGACATTTCTCCTCCTGGCAAGAAAAAATGAGCCAATTAGACATTTGTGGTTCAACTACTCCACCCGCCTTTGAGTCCTCAGAAAACATGTGCTGTCTGGGCTGTTCTCCTTTTCTCCATTATCTCCGTCACTGAAATATTCACCTGCACAATTTGGTAAACAGAACTGGTCGCCTTTCTGTCGAAAAAAGGTATCAATCAATAGTCTTCAGATTTTTTCCCACTGTGGTCAGTAGCTGTGAAAGTCAGTGTGTTTCCCCATTCTCAAGACCATGTCTATTCATACCCTCTTCATACCTAGCCCTTCTCAAGGTGTACAGCCCAATGTGCAAGATCATTTCTGCCCCTGAACAGCACCTGCACTGGGGTGGCAGTGAGGACTGTATTTTGCAGTTGTGCTGTGTGTCTCCTCTCCTGTCCCATGGTCTTTTAACAGCACAGCTGATTAGCATATTTTATACACAGAATAGTTTTTGACAGGATGGAGATATTGGGTGAGAAAAGGACTCTCCTGCATCTCATTCACATGGAGACACTCAGTCCATGCTGCATCCACTTCAAACCCCACTGTCTTCAGCAGCAAAACACTCCAGCTGCAAAACACTCCTGCACAGCCTCACTTTACAGACAGCTAAAAGCCACAAACCCCAAAACTGTGTCAGGACCAATTTCGCTGAAAGGGTGGTCAGGCGTTGGAACAGGCTGTCCAGGGAAGTGAGGGAATCCCATCCCTGGAAGTGCTCAAAAGGCATGTTGATGTGTCACCTGGGACATGGTTTAGTGGTGAACACAATGGTGCTACTTTAGCAGCTGGACTCAATGATCTTTGATATCTTTCCCAACCTCAGTGATTCTGTGAGTCTATGATTCCTAGCCACTTGCAATAGACAGTGCATCAGGTGACAATATCCAGACAACTCAAGGAAAATAGATCCAACCATTGCCTGTTAGGATGTAAATCACTAAGTACGCTTAGTAAAATTTCTGTTTTTCCTTATTTCCATTAAATATGTACATCACTAAAGTGTCTATCAGACATACTGTAGTCCTAATGCATTCGACACAATTTATTTTATAAATGAAATTTGGAATTTCCCCAGGTAAGGATTAGGTTTCCTTCTAATTAGTTTTGGAACCATTTGTACAGGTTAAATAGTACTTACATGGAATTCATTGTTTAAAAAAGGAAAGCTATTCAATTTTAACTTGAACCACAGTATTTAATGTTATAGATTCCTGCTTAGAAGTCTAAGAGGTGAAAGGAAGATAAAACCTGTTTATATGCTAGAGTGCCTTTCCCAAAGCTACAGGTTTGATAATGTTTTTAGACAAGAGTAGGGAATTCATATCCCAAGGGCATGCAAACAATTTTTCAGTGTTTTCTTGAATTTCGGAAGAGGCAGGATAGAGTGGATCGCAATGCACAATACTTTTTGATTTACCTTAATGTTTAGATTATATGGATTCTATAAGAGAAGTTATCATGTACCTTACATGCTGCAAATCAACTGCTGTGTGAAGAGCGTTTCAGAGGAAATAGCTCACAACTTGGAGTCTATTCAACAAAGTCCAATCAAGTCCCCTCCCGCCCCAGTCCTAATCAAAAAGACCCAAACCTACTGAAACCACACTGACAATCTGAAACAGAGCGACCTGCCCCTCTGACTTAGAATAAATTGCTTTCTTAGTATGCTGTGCTGTGGTTTTCACTTCAAAAAAAGATTGGAGTATTCCCAAATAGCTTTTCAATTATAAAAGAATTCTTGGTCTAGCAGCTGGGAGACTTGGAGGTTGGAGGTTAAGAAAACACATCTATTACAGAAGACCCGAGAATGCAGTAATTAAGTGCCACAACTGAATCACAACTAGATGAAATCTCAAATCAGGTTGCATGCACACAACTGTACTCTCGCTCCTATAACACAATACACACTTCTGCCGTAACTGAGTAATTTTGCTCCATGCCACAGCAGTTCTCATCAAGAATACTTGCAGAGAAATTATCTGGGAAACCAAAATGAAAGTGTACACTGATCACGGATTTTCCTCCTTTTTTTTGTTTTTTTTTTTTTCTTTTTGCATTTGCTTTCCACTTAGAAGATGCACATCTTGCCAAGTATGCCCACAAAGACCATCACACGTGAAACACTGATGTAACTTGGAAAGGAATACGAACTTCTGATTAGGAGTCAGGAGCCCAGATATCTAGTTTTGCTCTTTTATTATTGTAGAATCATAGGATGGCTTGGGTTGGGTGGGACCTTAAAGATCACCCAGTTCCAATCCCACTCCCATGGGCATGGACACCTTCTCTTAGACCATCCAACCTGGCCTTGAACAGTGCCGGGGATGGGGCATCCACAAGTTCTTTATGTAACCTCTTCCAGCGTCTCACCACCCTTACACTGAAAAATTTCTTTCTAATATCCAATCTAAATTCACCTTCTTTCAGTTGAAGACCATTCCTCCTTGTCCTGTCACTATAGGCCCTTGTAAAAAGTCCAGCTTTCATTAATCCTCCATCTTTGTAATTAATTTTATTTACTATAGTAGTTGTCTTGGAGCTGACCAGAAACAGGACACCTGTTTTTGCTGAGCACTTTAACACAGAACAGTTGAGGTAATTTCTTTATGGGGAAACTCAGGAGAGAGCCAAGCTGAGTTTCCAAACTGCATTTAGTACATACTGGACAATCATATAGACAACAATTTAGAAATGGGTTTCTTTTTAGTCAATGAAATTAACTCAGCCTAAGTGTAATATTATAGTATCTGCCAGTTTGTTATAGCCACAAAAATCTCAAATGAAAGTACAACATAAATAACCAAGTTCCTTCCCCAAACCAGCCTTTCATTATAGCCCTGGAACTCTTACCGTATTTCAAGTAAAGGACAAGTAATAGGAACTTGTGGTCTACTCTTTTTTTTTTTTTTCCAAATAAGAAGCAGAAGTATTAGGTTGCTAACACAACTCTCAGTTTCATACCATATGGTCAGTTTTAGATAGCAAAACACCATACTAGCAAGAGTTTACAGTATAGAGGGGGTCTTGTAATTTAAAATCCAACAAAATGTTCCCCTTTTAGATATGCTTAGAAAAATAAGAGAACACAGGAAAGGTACACAAGACTATGGTTGCAAATGGCAAAGTTGTTATGTTATGTTATGCTATGTTATATTATGTTATGTTATGTTATGTTATGTTATATTATGTTATGTACCACTACAGTTTTCCTTTTCACTGCTCCTGTATGTCCCTATGTCCCTCATTTTCTTTCTTTTTGATAGTGGCCACACAACATGACACAAATTGAGAGCCTCTCATCTTGCTGCTAAATCTGTGTAGGAGTGCACAATGTGCCACACGTCTGCAATTTTTGGCATTCTCAGCACATCTTCCCCTCACAGGCAGCAGAGAAATAAAGTGCCCTGCCTTAAACTTAGTACTGAAATAGAATGTTTTCCTTCTCCACACAGGAGACACAGGTACAAGCCTGCCCAGCCTCAAGTAAAGATGTGAGGCTGGTTCTTCTCCCAGTGTACTCTAAGTTTCACAATATTCAGCTGGGATCTCAACACTGTCTGAAGAAGTTCTTTCACTTGCCATAAAATACTGAAAAGAGGAGTGATAAGCAATGGGGTCTTCCAAACAAGCCTTGGAACAGCTGTACTAGGGTGAAATACTCTTGACGTGTTGCACCTTGTCAAATCAAACAAGAGACAGACTTAGCCAGTGACTAAAAGATATTTTGGGGCAGGGTACTGTCTCCTGGGTAATGCATTTATCTTTGCATCAAATTAAGGAGAGAAAAAATTTAATTTTTGTCTCTCACTAACCATAAGTATGTTTTACATGTAAGCTGTTAAGTCTATGTGTGGCACTGGTGCACATCTCTCTTTTCTATTTGATGAAAGGGCTGTGAAGCTGGGTGGGATATTTCCCTGAACCTTGAGGTTAGATGACTGCGTGGTTCAAGAAAATATGATTAGAAAGGCTCCTGGTGAATTTGCTGTTTTTTGTGAATCCCATCAGTATGCTGCCTTCCTATACGACACCCTGAAAAGTTACCCTGAGCTCTTAATAGGCTTACATTGAAAAATGAAGCTCCCACAGTCACTGTAAAATGACATGCCTGGATGACTAAGTAGCATTATTCTAATGATAAAGCTGGGCAAACCAAGTGTTTCTCATAATTTACATAAATACATAAATAAATAAATAAAGCAATCAAAATCTTGATGTTGTTTTCCACATTGCAGAGAACAATCTTAATTTGTAGCTATTTCATCTGGCTCAAGTTTGGTTGCTTTTGTTATTCAAAATTGCTAGGCAAGCTCAGCAGCAAAAGGATATGGGAAAAAGTTAGTTTTGTAGTTCTTATTTGACCCGAAAAAAAACGAGACCTGACACCTGATGGCGAATATTCATTTTAAAGAAAAGTTTCTGAATGCACAAAATCCTCAGTGAGTGTAAGGCAGCAGAGCCTCTCTGCAGCAAAAGCTCATTTGTGCCATCTGAGACTGCAGGCTACAGAGCACTTTTCTCTGGGCTCCCTTGCTGCACCTCCCCACCTCCTGTCACGAAGGCTGCACTGCTACAAGCATCAGTTGAGAACCCAGGAGATTTTGGATGTCTCAGTAAGTTTAAAATCCACTTTAATCTTAGAACGTAGATGGAGGATAAACCTAAAGCTTTGTTTGATTCTTCTAAAATCTCTGGGGACTATGTAATTCCACCAACATTTGAACAATACTAATCCGTGGAAAAAAATCAGGGGGGAAAAAACTCACTTTAATTCCTCCGCTTCTGAGCATTGTGTTGAGAACGAGGCTTAAAGTCAGAGGCATGCATCCAATTTATTTGAATTTCAATTGCACTGTGTCTTTCCCATCTCAAATCTGAAAAAGCTGAGGGCATGTGAGGAGCAATGCTCCACACAAAGAAGAGT
This sequence comes from Falcunculus frontatus, assembly GCA_013398115.1. Classification (NCBI taxonomy): domain Eukaryota; kingdom Metazoa; phylum Chordata; class Aves; order Passeriformes; genus Falcunculus; species Falcunculus frontatus. The sequence continues at coordinate 1,168,330 of VZRV01008896.1, read as the reverse complement.
ATCATACAAAATACTCATAGTTTCACAAATACACGAGCAACCCTAAGGAACTCTAAATGGCTAGATCTTATTTAGCCCATGGAGAAAGATACTCAGCAATTCTGCTCAGATATGGTGCATATTTTTCCTCAGCCTCCACAAATACACCCACTTCAATAAGATCTTTTCTCCCCACTCTAACAGAACATTTTTGTTACCTCTTGGATATGCAGCTATTACGCACTCCTTATCCCACTCCCCTCTTAAAAGCAATGTTAGTTCTACGTCTCAAGGAAATTAGAAAATCAATCTGTCTATCCTAACAAGCAAAGAGAATAATGGAAGCTCTGCTTAAAGCCAGCTATTCCTTTCTCTGATGTCTTAATTAAAAGTATTCGTCCCTCTGATTTCACTCCAGAAAAATGAGGAATGTGGCAGTGGAACATGAGCATATTTTATTTTACATAGGCACATATGATTTAGAAAGTAGATTTTACACACGCTACCAGCATTAGTGACATATGTTCCTGCTAATAATAATTCCAGCCCTTTTCTGGAATACTCAGCCATATTCAAATATAGTTTTGAATAGAGGATCTTGCCCAGACACATTGGTTTGGGCTATGATCTGGATTTGTAGTCTAATTTTGTGGCTAAAAACAGACTGTTGATACCTTAACCACTTTAACAAACCCATACGTGACAGAACTGAGCTGCACGTACTATCACTGGCAGGCTTCCATAATCATCTCCCTTAAAGACAAGATTTCTCGAAATGAGACAGAAGAGAAATTTTGTCAGATGCTTACTACCTTTCAACAGAGTAATGCTGCTTATCCTCATCATGCTGTCAATTCTAACATGAATAAAGTTATGTCCAGTGTCTGAACATAAAATGTTTCCCATTGCAAGGCTTTATGAATGGTTTTAATCTCATTACTAAATAATTCAACCCCAGCTAGAGAGACATTTAGAGAATGGCTGTAGTGAAAAGTCTTTGTAGTCTTCTGCAGCATTACAACTATCAGACTCTGTTACTTGAAACTGTGATTACGGTTCTGTGGAATGAGGAGCTTCTGTCCCAGCAAAATCCTACTCAACCTTTAGAACATGCTGATGCACACTGATTTACAGACAGATCAAAGGGTGCTACATGACATCACCTGACAATTAGCTTACAGCATGAAATAAATATAATAGAGTTTAAAAGATGTTTGAAAATACTTTGTCTATAAGACAAGTATATAAATCAGTCATCTCAAATGAAAATCAGAGGGAGAAAGAAAAGAATGTATATATGCATATATATTTAAATAAATATATGCCAGAACAGTTGGAGAACCAGAGAACCTATTTTAAAACCAACTTCATTTGTAACCTTCTCCTGGATTCTCCAGTCACGGCAATTACTGGGGAGAAAACCATGGTTAATATACACTTCTGTAGTGCACACAACTCTGTCTTGTAGGCATTTCTTGGGTTATGACATTAGGCATGCAGTAGCACCACTTCCAACAGCTTTTCTGAAGTGTTCCCTTCCTCAAGAAATGTTGGTGACAACTGGCTTGTTTTATTGGAAGCTGGTGCTAGGAGCAGGGAGGCCTCCCTTACCACTTTGCTAAGGGCAGTCAGTATTCACCAGGCATACATCCATTTCCAGAATTTGCTCATTGTGGACTTCATGCCTGCATTCAAAGACTAAAAGCTAGTACAAACTTATTAGAAGCTCTCCATAAACTGCTGCAACAACTGAATGCGACTTGAGGGCTTACATAGATGTACACTACTAAAAATAAAGAACAGAGTTAAATGAAGAGCAGAAAAGAGATGGATTTGGTTCATTCAGAAACAAAGTGTTGAAAACATCTATTAAATGAACCTGCTTAATGCAGCTAAGTAATGCAAATGCCTAGAAAGTATATTAGCAGACCCCCCCCATCACTGACTTTATTCTTACTGAAAGTTCACGATGTCATCTTCCCTCTGCCAAGCCAGAATTTGCTGTATAAAAGAGCATCTAAATTAAGCACTGAATAAGAAATGCCACTAATAGCTTTTAAATATAAAATGCATGGGAAATATCTGAGTTGATTCTTATGTTGAGAAGTGGGGAGAGAAAGAGACTGTGGTAGGAATCAAAAAGAGGTTTAAACAGCATTGTATTTCTTCAGGGATTCCAGCTGTATTCACTCAAGAAACTTTACAGCACTTGGAAGCCCTTCCAGTATCCAATACTGCTGTCAGAAATAATCTGAAGAAGATTTAATGATGCTGCTGTGGCAATCAAGGTCCACTGAAAGCAATTCTCTCTGGTTGTGAAGATCAAGATAAAAATCCAGTTTAGGACTATATCCAAACTTCCATATGGTAAATATAAAATTTATCAATGTTTCAAGACAGAGGGAGATAACTGTTACTAACTTTCATGTTTGTTTTTAGAACAATCAACCATAAAATCTCAAATGAATGATTTTGGGGATATATTGGTTTAGATTTCCCAAACTTCATGTGTATCTCAGCCAAGAAGTTGGAAAATTTTATCAAGCTCACATTTTCTGATGATGTTTTGTGTTTTCTGGTCCCAGAAGAACAAGGCTTGGCATTTTGTAGGTATAAGTGAAATCATAGTGATGGTTGCTGTCACAGAATGTAGAAGCAGGGGACCACATACCTCAAAAATAAAATTAATCCAGATTTGTTTTGTAAATTTGAGCAAGAGGTCTAAATCTTTGCCTGAACTAGTTACTTAATTTCAGCAACATTTTTTGCAAGATTCTGCAATAAAATTTTAATTTGCTCCAGAAAGCCTTTTTTTTGGACTGGTTCCCCATAATCAAATGTTTTTCAACTCCCTCAGCTTTTTTTTTTGATATAGGAGAATAGAAGTGTGACTCAATAGTTACATCCTAGGCAAATGAAAATAGGGTTTTACATAGCTATTTTTAAACTACCAAATCAAAGCAAGCAGCCAGCAAAATACAGCACAAGGAAAACGAAAGAGTTTTCTCTTTTGCCAATTAACAGGAAGACTGAATGGCCAGAGCATTTTCAGGTTATCTAGAAATATTTATAGCTATTTAAAGCACAAGGGAAAGGCAGGTGAAGAGGCAGGTGAAGCGTGCACGGGAGAGAGGTTATAAAAATTACAGCCGTATTAAAGTCCTTCATCCAATTAAGCACATAAACTGGTGCTGCAGATTTCATCTGAAAAAGTTAGTTCACTTAATATCAAGAGATCAAAAGGAATTTAATTGTAAAAAAAATGTCCCCCAGGCCTCCCTCCCCCAGCAAAATGACCTCTCTGCAAAATTGAGCAACGGCGTCCAGATTTCTTAGCTGCTGTTTCAGCTCGGAACGATGAGCTTGCTCTCTCAATTCCGACACTCCCTTACCAGGATTTTGAAAAGCAACCAGATTAAATCAACCCAAGCAGATACAAAGTGCAAACAAAACACTGCACACAGTCTCAGTTCCATAAAGAAGTGTATTCCAGGATCCACCCTCACAAACATCTGTCCTAAACAGTTTTGTCAGAAACAACTTAATATCTCCCATTGCCCAAAATCAAAGAAAAATCCTTCAAAAACTTGTTCTGTTTGACCTCCTTGAATAATCTCTTGCACTACCTGCTGCCTCCTGCAAAATTATTTGGCCTATCTTGCATTGGTCACTATGCATTTTCTCCTTACGGTATTTTTGATAAAGATTTTCTCCCGCGGTCTTGGAAATGAATTAATAAAGCTGTGACCAAGTTCCATTCCTAATCTATTAAATCCTTCCTTCCTTTTCAGGGACTTATATAAAGGCAGCAACTCTATTCTGTCTGGAGTGTAACACTTACACATAATCTCCAAGAGATTTTTCCCTTCCAGTTATTCAACGCACTATTCAAAACTTATATTTCCAGCATCACTTTTAATTTGGATTGACAATAACAATCTTTCCTGAGTTCTTTGACCTTTCCCTCCAGGAACTTATCCCAGTTATCCCCAAGGCAATGCAAGGGACAGGCCGTTACAGAGCTGGGACAAAGTGCCCCGTTAGAGTTCAGTGCCTGAATCAGCAGTATGCCAGCTTAACGAGCTGACACGAATTATTGTGCCTTTCTGGAAACAAGTGGCCTTCTTGTCTCAGGAGACCAATGTGAAGTGACATATTGAGGCAATACTGGCATTTCCATCATAGCTGTTGCCAAGGCTTGAGCCTAAGGACAAGGGTACCGCTCATCCAAACAGTGTGCAGCATCAGGACATAAAGCCATGCAGAAATTGCCAAGTCATTGTAATAAGACATCACATTGACTCTTTTTGAGCCATGGGTTAAAGTAACTGAAGAAAGCTGTAAAATGAAATTGTGTTTCTTGTATAAACATTTACATGGGTCTCTGTGTCCTCCCTCCACAGGCCTGGAATCATGAATAAAGCCAGGGAAACAAACAAAAGAGCAGGGAACAAAAAAGGAAATTCAGTCATTTTCCTCATTTCCACCCCTGCTTGCCTTCCTCTTTTCCCTTCCACCAGGTACTTTGGTACATATCAGTCCAAATAGAGCAATGGTCACAGAGAAAGATGTATTTTTGGGTTAATTGTCCAGTCTTTGGTCATTTTGTCCCAGTGTCAGTGTCTAACACTTTCTGATCCACAAGATGCTGACCACTTGGTACTGCATCCTGTGGGTATCCCAGTGAGCACAAACTTGTAGTATCAGGCCTAATACATAAAATAAATTAACTTCAGTGTGAGAGCAATAGGAGATATCAACGAGCTGCAGGTATTCAGGTTACCTTGAGGGTCAAATGGGCAAGAATCAGTCTCCTTGTGGCAAAATCTCTATTTAAAGCAATGAAACTTTGCATACAAGTAGGAAAACCTCAGTTTAATCTACTTTGGGTTGATGCCAGTGTGCCTCCACTAGCAGCAGAGAACCCAGGAGAAATGGAAGGAAGGAATAGAAGTAAAATATCTCAAATTATGACTTTCTTTTTTTAACATCACCTTCCAATTGGTTTTAAGGTTATTCCTTTTTCCAATACCACGTTCCTCCTACCTTACTTCAAAAACACAAAACACCAGAACACAGAGGTTCTGCCAGACAGCTTGCTGTGCCCAGCCAGAAAGTATTTGGCATCATGGTGTAACGAAAAAGACCACCTCAACAAAAAAAATCCCTATAGTCCAACAAACATCACTCAGCTAAGGTGACTGGAATACTGGAGCACTGTTGCTGCAAAGAAACAGACATTAGGACTAGCTTTGAGCAATGTCTCTGTGCCTTCTGACCAGCATAGTCCCCCCTGTGCAACACTTAGACCCTGGGAGTGTCTTCAGTATCTTGCCTTCCTCACTTTTGGTCATTTGGTGAGATATGAGCAAGGAGGTTGCTGATTCACCGAGCAATGGACAACTGAACAATTTTTATTCATCAGCTCCCTCTTTAGCCATTTCAGCTTTTTCAGCTCTCAATAGGTGCTGCCAGCAGTCAAGAAGGCTATTTAAAAAGCTTCAGTCTGTCTTGGATAAATACAGGAAAATAATGCTACATTTTAGTAGTCCAGTCAGAATTCAAGTTCCAGCAAAAATGTGTTTCACTTCAAGTCTACTGCAGCTCTTTCTGATACTGAAAACCCTACTGAAAACGGCCTCTGTCCTCCTGGTGTATTCCAACCCTCCAAGGACCCAGTGCTGACAGGTACCTCTGCATGGTTTTTGTTCTGTAGCAAGTGCAGAATTAGTCTCTGGTATTTGCTAAACAACAGTCATTCTGCTCTATTCCACTTGGTCCCCGCTGCCTCTGAGATGGAGGTTCCCCAGCACTTCTCTCAAAGTGTGAGACAGTAATTCTTCATTAAAAACTGTTTGTCTCAGTCTGTTGAGCGTGGTTGTTACTGTGCTGTGAGCCTGCAAAATACCTGGCAGAACAGGGAAATAGAATTGTCTGTTCTGTCTGATATACAACAAGAAATTCAAAGTGTGCTGAGCAGAATGCCTCTTGAAACACAGGAAGCCAGAGCTGTGCTTGATTTCAGTTTAGAGTTTCCCCATACCTGTGACCACACAAAGCTGTGATTCAGCTGCATTCCACTACACAAAGAAAGGATTTACTGACACTGAACCACTGAGTATTCAGTATCTGCACATCACCCGGTTTTAAATAACCCAACTGGGGTATCAGGAGCAACCTCCCTCTGTTAGCTTGGCACTCTACCCAGATGCCATGCACTGAGCTCAGCAGGCAGAGCTCAGCTCAGCTCAGCTCAGGGCTAACACAGTTCTGCTGGTCCTTCTGGATCAGCACAGGCAGCTCTGCTTGGTCTCTCATGAGCTGCATCAATGCACCCTATGTGGTTCATCCGGGGATTTTGTTGCAGAGTGGCATTAATCAGGCATAACTGAAGCTAGATGGTTATACTGGTCCAGGATTAGCATCACAGGAGAAAGTGAGGAGAGCTAAAGGTTCATGATACTAGTCAGAAAGTGTTCCCATAAAATGCTTCATGAAAATGGACTGATTTTCAGAGGTACTTTGTGGTCTTTCATTGTTTGGTTGTTTTTTTGTTTTTTGGGGTTTTTTTTGTGAGGAAGGCTGCACTTCAATGTGTTTTTAAATTTGCATCTTGGAAGCATTTCAAAGTAATCTAAACACTCTTCTGACATTTTTAAAAATAAAGAATTCTCTTTCTTTTGTTTACAGTGATTGCTTTAAAACTGAAGCAGCTAAAGTTTAAATAAAATATTTGGCTTCAGCTGATACTTTGCTTGAGACTTTTTTATTCAAAAACTTCAAACAAGTCTCAGTTTGAAACAGGAATATCTGATACAGTAATATCTGTGATCTCTCGCTTTCTCATCCTATACTATGCAATCCAGTTCTGCTTGTCAACAAAGAAATCAGATGCAGAGAGTTTGCTGAATCACCATGCTATATGGAAGGATCCATGGTCCCATGCTCACACCAAAGGTGAACTGCAGCAAGAGTAAAAGAGGCTCTGAGCCAATTGCTTGTTCAAAGGAAACTTTTTCAGCCTTAATGTTCATAAGGATTGAAAAGTAGGTGGTTAGGTGAAAAACTGCAAGGAATGAAAGGAGTGAATATGTATTGGGGAAGGGGTGGGTGGGTGTTGAAACTGGGGAGGAACACATGAAAGAAAGTTCAGGCTAAAGCTCCATGTCATTGCCCAAGGTAAGAGCAGTTCCAGCCTGTGCACTGTATCAGAAAGGAAGGCATTATACCACAGGACAGTGCTTGACATGCTGTGGGATTACATCTTCATTTAACTTATTTCCTAGCCAATGATATTCAAAGAGAACCTGTCTTACAAGAAAGAGTCCATAAATCCAATTATTATGGTTAGAAACTTCCTTCAACCTTCAGTAAATTTAGCACTGGGTAAGAAGTTGCCAAATTGATAGTCCTGAGAAATGAAGCCCTAAATTTATCAAAGAGGAAGTTATGCCAAAGATGGTGTAATTGCAGACCTTCTGCATTTCTTTGGAGGTCCTGATGGAGGATATTTAAGGCTGAAGAAGGAATTCAAGGTCTCTATCTCTGCAGCATCTGTCACCAAATGATCTCTTGGAGATCTGACTCTACTAGAAGTTGAGCAGAATTTTCATCACCAGAGCATTCACAAAGCTGCAGTGAAGGTAATGAGGAATTGGTGGCCTTGCTCTGGCTTCAAATGCTGCCTTCAATCCAGCAATAGATTTTTAAGTCAAATTGCAGAATCTAAGATGCGCTCCAGCAAACTGCAGATCATCAAAGCATTAAATGAATGGAAATCCTTCCTCTACCTTGCCCTATTTTCTGAGCCCTCAAGGGAATTACTGGTGAGACCCATACTCTGCAGCACTGAAGAGATTACATCTCTTTTTTAGTTTAAGGTGGAAGTAGCATACACAATGAGATCAGCAAAGCTCTTGCAAGCCCTGTGGCCAGCCAAGGGTCACTGAGGGGCACGGGCAGAAGAGGTCGGTGTGTGTCCTCTCTGCTCTTGAGAGTTACACAACAGTCTCTTGGATGAACAATTAATGCTACTCACAGCTGCTGATGATGAACGATTAGTGCTACTCACTACTCTCCTTTCCAAAAGTTTTCTTCTGTTTTACCCTCCTCAGTGTTTCTCGAATTGGCAGTGTTTTCATTATAAAATATTTACTCATTTCAAATTCTTAATTATCTAGATACCATTCCTCTTTCATTTACATTTAGGAATACATACATTTCAACTTGCTTACTCCCAGCTGTAACCTGACCAATGGCAAAAGTTGCAGAAGTTGGTGCCTGATTTTTGCTGGGCCTCATACAAATCTCTCCCTGAAATGCCTTCTAGATACTTCATATTCTGAGAAGCCTGCCTTGGAAACATCCTAAAACCAGGCCCTTTACATCCAATGAAATTCTGCATTAATCTTGCTGTGCCTTGGTTCCCCAGATAAACAGAAGAGCACTATCTCACTTCTACAGATAGGATTTTATGAGAATAAATACCCCATTTTTTAAAAACTATTTTGATTCTGTAGTGATCAGAGAATGCTAAATGAACCTAGCCTAAGCCAAACCAATACATACATACATTTAATTTCCTATCTCTTCCCTTCTCACTTACAACTCTTTATTCTTTACTTACGGTGGCAACATTGACATACAAATCCATCACAGTGTGCTACTGGGGTCCAATTACCTGTAAGAAGTAGGAGTTTGAGCAGTAAATATCTTGCTAATACAGCTTGAGGAAAGCATTCTCTCTCCCCTACAAACAGGTAATGACAGGCACTGGCTGTGATGCAGACAACAAAGTTTGTGGAGAATAGCTGCAAACTAAACCCCTTTTAGATTCCAATTCCTTCATCAGTTGTATAAAACTTGTATTTTATGTTTTCTAGGAGTACCTTAAAAGAAAAAAAGCAACAGATGAAAATAAAGTTTGGAGTTACCCGAAATTTGACTTCCAGAGCTCTTCTCTGATCACAGATCAATGGGGGCAAAGAATCTCACGCCAATGTTTCAGCTGCGACTGGCCATCTTGAATTTGTAACAAGGTTTCATGAATGCTCAAGCTCTCCTCCCTTGAAGACTTTCAGATTCTGCTTCTCAGATCATAAATATCATATGCAAGCCATCTTTGGGTTAGAATTTCTCACCCTTATTGGTTCACCTGGTAGGGGAAAAGAGGATCTTACAGCAGAACCAACAGTGGAAGCACTGAGGTCACTGATGACCCAAGTTATTTGCTGCACCCTTTATTTCTCATCCTTGCTGTAAACCTTTTTATTCGTGTGTCCCACCACAGCTTCAAATCACACAGTACGAAGTGGAAATAGTTCTTTGATAATTTATTATATTTGGGAAGAATTTCCCCTTCTTAGTCAAATACCATCATGAAAAATTTTGTCTAGAGATCATACTGCAGTTCTGTGAGGCTTTTATCTTCTGAGTGGTTTTTTGCCACAATAAGCTAAGTCCTCCCATTGGAGTGCAGAACCTGTCTTCCCTATTGGAACTAAACAACGGGATATTGTGAAATGATTCTGTCATTGAATGACTGTACATTCACTGGGGAATTATAAGCAGTCATTAAGATGCTAAACCAAGAAAAATATATCAAAAAGAATGCACACTAGTTTGGATTTTTTTACACAGTATTTGAAATAGATTGTATTGCTTAATCCCAGTTAAGGATACCACTACATTGCCAGAGAGTATATTTTTTTCATGTATGGACTTTCTACTGTTTCTGTGATTTGGTTAGATTCTTTTTTGTTAAGCCATGTTGGCTAAGGTGAGTGCTTTGGTAAGAGATCTTGGCAGGGAGCGTGGAGGTCAAAAGTCAACGAGGTACATATGATGACAACATATCTGATGGCAGCATGTTTTCTCTGTTTCTCGTTTTTGAAGCAACAACACCCAAGAACATTATCCATTTAAACACTTTACTAAGATCTTGTGTTGTCGAAGACCCTATGACGTACCTCAAGATTTAAAGACTTGCAATTTTCCACACAGAGCTCATATAATCATAAGAATTCTAAGAAGCAACTTTGTGGGATATTTTAATCCTGGTTTGTACCTAAATTTGTATAATACTGCTATATACTCTAGTTTAAACTGGCTGTACTCTCTAACTGCTGTATTTTGGTGACTACAGAAGCAATCTCTCTGGGGCTGTTTTGGGAAAAGAACTGTATTTATAATATTTATCTAATTCTACTTGCCTTCCAAACCATGATTTTCAAGTGCCTCACTACCTTTGGTGCATTCTCCCCTTCATATTACTGCTATGATTAGGGAGCTATTATTATGCAGATATATAAATGAGGACCTGAGGTACAGAAATTAATGACTCATCTGTAGTCACACAGACAGAGAGAGCTTCAACCAATATATTTTAGTTCCTAGAAAAATACCTCAACGTTTCTTCACTGATTCAGTAACAGTCCACTAAGGATTTAATGACAAAGCTTACAGCTAAAGCACTTGCATTCTGTTTTCAGCTGTAGGGAACTTGGAGGTCTCTGCTGCATTGACTTGTGTGTGAAACAACCCAGCATGTCAGGTGTTCTGAAGAATTTTTATTTCTTCCCAAAATTGTTCATGTTGTCCAGTGTTTGAAAACCTGACTGTAACACCTGGTTACTCTTGGGCTTGGGCAGAAACAAGTAACAGCATTGTAAGCTCTTTCAGAGGACCTCAGACTCAGAATGGACAGATACATTTAGTATACGGTATTGCTTGCTCTGGACTTTGTGTCCAAATTTCAGAGGGGAACAAGCAGCAGCAACCCTCACACTAGAAGACTCTAACTCAGATCACTGATTCTAACAAGACAGGAGAGCCAGAGAGCAGGCAGTATGAACTCTTTTCCAGCCTCCGGATTTGAGCATACAGACACTTCCCAACAAGGCTGAGTGGCCACAACTAGTCTCAGGACACAGCTGAGCCCACGTTGTGCAATGGAGTGTAGCAGACTAGATTTGTTAGGCCAGGAGCATTGTACTTTCCCTGTGCCATGCTTCCTTTAAGTCCCTTGTCTTGAACACGCCACTGTCTCCATCACAATGAAACAGAAATGAAATTAATGCATTCATCCTAAACGGATTTACATAATTTGTTTTAGACATAGTATGTCATCTCCAGATGAAGGGAATAATGTAGAGAATACATCATCTGTTCTTCTTCACTGACAAAAGAGCCAAACTAGAAATACAAAAGGAAGAGCAGACAGAGCAAACCGGAGCATACAAGTAAAAGAGACTTACCTAATAGTCTCTTCATTATTCTGAAAGCAAGCATCTAGTGCAGGCTTCTGGCACAAGCTGGATACCTGCTGAGAGTGGGCACATTGAATTATTCATGCTTTTGGTTATAAATAATGCACTGCCTGCATCTAATTTAAATAGACCCGTAAAGCCCAGTGGATTAGTGACTGCATGCTGCCTAAAAGTAACAGATCATCTAGCCAAAATCTCTTGGCTATTACCTGCTCTCAGCAAGGCTCTTCTGGAGGATAACACTTTAAAGAATTTTTTTCTGATGTTTTTGTTGATGCAGTGATAATATTCTGCATGTAAGAGCTTAAGAAACTCAAATAGGAGTGCTGCACTGTACCAGGACACCGTCTTTTTGGTACTGCTCTTGCATAATTTTCCTGTATGGTCATCTCGTAATGATGGTACTGTTCTCTCTAACAAGGAGACTTCACATCCCATACTGCAGACAGAGTAAAAAAGAGTTGCTAACCCTACCAAGAAGGGACAATTGTACCTCGGGACAGTTGCTCTTAGGCATCATTTAAGCAACAAAAAGAAAGAACGCGCTCAAACTTTACATACCACGCTGTTGAGGAATACATTTAATGCAGGTAGCTCAGCGTGCAGGTGCAGTGCCGGGTGCAGGTTGGGCTTTGGGTGGTGAGAGCCCGAGGCAAGAGGCCATGAACTGATGCTGACCCTTTGCACAACAATGGGGACTTGTGGCCCAGCCAGATGATGGACACTTGGAGGCATGCAGGAGCTGATGACTCAGCTGGAAAACCTCACACTTAGACTGTGAGGGCATGAAAGCCCAGGTTTCTTTTGTTCAGGGTCCCTCTACGAGTGCCAGCTCAAGCTGTTATTCTGATGCTGCACCATGATAAAATTACTTAAAGAATCTCAGGCTGAGTCTGAGACTCTGCTAAGGGAAACTCAGGGTCGAGCCAATGAGAAAACCTTGTCTGACTGTGTGAGTGTGGGGTGTGCACAGAGTCAGTCAAGGCTCCTGTTGGGTCACTGGAGCTGCCTGCTGTGAAGGCACCAGCAGTGAAAGTGTCTGGTGGTGGGAGGGTGACTGCCAGAGCGCTCCTGAATGGTCAGACAGGGAAGTTTCCTTAACAGTGCTTTATAAAAACATACAGACTACATCCCTCGCATCTCTGTACTTGAATTTTTTTCATCAGTACCCACCTCCTGAATCTTCACTGTGAGTGGAAGGTGTAATGGGACCATACTGGCCTAAGAACCCTCCTGTTCTCAAGATAAGTCTCAAAGTAGGCTAGAATCAAGGGAACTTAGGGTGATTTTAATTTTGTGGTATCCCACAAGGAATGCAAGGAGGATTTGTACTTCTGAGATAACAAAGACTTTGTAGGCTGACTGCCAGTTTTACCAGCCTCTCTGGGAGAGGTTTTTAAATTCTGACTTACGAGAAGTGTCCTGTCTTACATGAACCCCTTTTGTGATATCCTGAGAAATGCTGTCTATCTGAGCTCATGAATGCCCAATGCAAGCTCAGTTCTGGGATGGACAATCGCAAGTTTCAGAACTGTGTATTGCCCCCTGCCCTTCCCTCAGATCCATTCCCCCATTTCTAATATGCCAGTGCTCAAATGCAGGCCATTTTCACCCCTACTTATAAAAGGGTGCAGCAAGTGCACATCTTGCACATCTCCTCAACCAGGTCTAGATAAACATAGATCTTTCTCTTGGTTTCTAAATAGTGAGTGCTGAAGGTCTCACCTGGTGTTTTTCCTGTCAATCATAAGAGGAATATTCTGATGAAATAAAAGTTCTGATTTTAGTAAAATCAAATACGTTTACACAAAAATCCTCAATATTTCCTCCCTCCACACGTGATTTTTTTTCTTATTAGCTTGAAGACTGAAGGGGAGGAAAAGCAAGGGAGAAGAAACTTTTAGCTTATTCTGTCCCAATTTTTTTTACCCAATGATTTCAGCACAATGTAAGACATAAGACATTACTAGGAGTCTTGTCTCATTAAGCATTACTGACATGGTGATTACGTAGAAACTTAAATCTTTTTTTCTTAATCCATAATGCTAAGTGCCGTTTAGTGGTTGCTTTTGTTTCCCCCTTTTTTTTTTTTAGATTTTATTTTAACATTGAAGCATTCCCTGTTTATAAGATTAGAAATTAGCATTGCTCAGCTAAGAGTTAAAAAAATATCCTGACCTGCATTAGGAAAAACACTGTCAGCAGGTTGGGGAAGGTGATGTCCTCTCTGCTCAGTGCTGGTGAAGCCTCATGTGGAGTGTTGTCTCTTAGTGCTGGGTGCCCCAGATCAAGACATGGACTTCCTGGGGCAAGCCCAGGGAAGGGTCACTAAGACAGCAAAGGGACTGCAGCACCTCACATGAGGAAAGGCTGAGGGAGCTGGGACTCTGCAGCCTGAAGAGAAGTTTTGGCAGAGGAAGGTAGGTAAATGTCCAATGAGAGGGCTTAAAAATGGAGTCATAGTTGTCCCAGAGGTGCCACAAGAGAGAACTAGAGGCAATGGGTGCAAAATGATGCACATGGAATTCCATATGAACACAGAACAGGTTTTTTACTGCAAAGGTTGTCCAACACTAACACATTGCCTGTAAAGTCTCCATCCTCAGAGATGTTCATAATCTTACTGGACACTATCCTGGGCAACCTGCTCCAGCTGACTCTTTTTGAGAGAGGGAGTTTGGACTAGGCAGTCCCAAGAGGTTTGTTCCAATCTCAACTATTCTGTGATTCTGCGAAAAGAGAGAATGGCTAATAAATACCAGAGGTGAGTAAAGGTGTTCTTTGCCCATCTAACACTGAATTTGTGATTTAGAAGCTTAAAGGAAAACCTCAGCTTTCAATTTAAAACAAAACCACAAAAGAAAAAAATCTTTGTGCGTTTACCTATAAAATGAAAGCTAAGGAAAGCCAGGTTGTTTATTTCCCATTTTCCACAACACTGTAGTTAATGTCTCTTGTGGGTTCTGGAGGCTGATGCTGGGGACAGAGAGAAGCCTCTCTGGTCAGAAAGGTCACATATAGATTTGTGGCTAAAAGGACAGGACCCACCAACTCTCCTCCATCAATATCAGCTGAACAGGATTCTTGCCTCTGCAGCTTGACTTTTAGCCATGATTGCAGGCTGTAAAACCTTCACCTCAAGAGGCTTGGAGACCCAATAGGAAGTTCAGCATTTGTTTTTGAAAGAGCTTCTTCATTTGTGAGACGCAGCAAAGCCCCTTCCTGTTCTTGCAGCAAATTAGAGGCATGGGATGGTCAGTGTGCACACAGCCACTGTGCCCATTAGCACCGAGTCCCACGCATTCACAGCAATCTGCTCTTTAGAGACTCTGGGGCTTCCAGAACATCAGAGATCAACTTCTCCCTGAAGAAAAAGGAAGGTAAATCTTATCAGCAGACAGTGGATTAATTTCTTATTGAGTCACTATTACTTGTGTCTGCTGCTTTTCTTCAGAGTCCAAGGGATTCTCGGCTGCTCTTTATCTGACTGGTCACACAGCACACCATGGCTTGGTGTTTAGGAGATGGACAGGAGAAAAATCTTGGTTTGTGAGCCCCCCCAAAGCCTAAGATCAGAATTATGCTGCATGATTCTACTACATTTCTGTTCTCAAAAAAGAGCCCCAAAACCCCCCAAAAAGTATACCCAAAAAGGTAAAGCCATATAGCTTAATGGAAGGAAAAAAAAAATCAGTACTGGCTTTAGGAAATGAAATATCCTCCAATAAGTTCAGAAACAGTCCTCTCCAAACAGAATAATCAAAGCCAAATAATGAGAAGTAAAAAACCTATCTCCACAACAAACACTAATGGTGTGATGGTGGAAAGGGATACTGAAAATCAAGGATGAATTGAATTGTTATTGTCAGGCTAGCCCTTCCTACTCCAACATTAACTACTTTTAAACTTAAACAACAGATGAGGCATTGTAGTATAGAACAATTTACCATAGCCAATGTAAAAAATGGAAAATGATTTGGCAAATTAATAATTAGGCAGTACAGCCTTACTTCTGTTCTGGCAAGGGTTTGAAGGGAAAAAATCATGCAAATTATTGTTTGCGTAATAGTTGGACTTTTGTTTGATATCTGTCACCTATGATGCTTCAAAACAGATCCAGTGGAAAACTAAAGTAAATCTCTCATTGTATCACATAGTTGTTATCTCACTTGACAGGTAGTTATTTTTCTCTTGATGGCTTTGCATGTAGAGTTCTTCTCATCTCCCCCATCTACATTCTCACAGTCAAAATCTAAACCACTCAGAATGTTAACAGAAGTCACAGGTGGCTGCTTGGTGCTTCCTTGTGATACCAACATAGAGATTGCAGGCTTTGATTTACTACTAACCTGCATTTCGTAGTTTCTGACTCCCATCTGCTAATAGGAATGTCAACATTTACACATGTCCACTCAACCCACTGTACTTAAAATTAAAATGAATTTTATAGAATTTAGACGTAAACTCTGCACTTGGTAGTCACGGATTCACTCCAGACACAACGATCAACAAGATCTCCAAAGGTTTATGCTGATTCTGCAAAACCTTGACACCTGGCCTGCCAGATGTGTGCTTTTTCTGCATGCAAACAAAGAGGCACCACCATCCACCCCAGCACAGTTATTACAGCATGATTTCTTTCTTCAGGAAAGAAATACTGAATATGGGTATTAGAGTTTATCTGCATGTTAGACTGGAGTACCAATCAGTACACTCACTCTTGTGCACATATCACACACGTGTTTTAGCCCATGTGTTCCGGAACACACTGTTTTCTCTTCTTCATGAAGTCATGCACACCCTTACTCAATCTGATCAAGGACTAGGAGGTGTCAGGAAAGAAAGCCATGCACAGTTTGGAAGATATTTCCTGGAAGAGATATACCACATGCACTTCTTCTGTCTAACATAGAGTCCTCAGGAGAGCAGGTGGCACACTGAGAAAGGAGTTGACAGGAAGTTTGAGTGGGAAGGAAAAGAAAATCTTGCCTGAGGCAAGATCATCATACCATCCTGCTGAAAACATTGTAACATCTCTGAAGCATTCCTCTCTGTATCCTGAGGGCAGCCGGTTCACAGATGACACCATTTTGGGAAATCTACTTTATAAGAGATGAAAGTCTCCTCTAGGGCTAGTATGTGGAAAACTTGGAAGAAAAGGTTTTCTGATGGGCTCCTTCCACAGCCCTCCCAGACTCCAATAGTTTTTGGCATAAATGGACACACAGATTCCCAGATGAAAACGTTCCTCTGGATTCAATTTATGAAGATTAATAATATTTCATCATCTCAATATCGTAAAGCTGGCTTTACTTTAGCTTATTTACTCAAAATCAAACCAAACCAAAAAACTAAACAAACCAAAACCCACTAAACAAACAAAACACAAACCCAGAGGATTTGAAATCTTTCAGATTTTCTTAGTGGAAACCTATCCTGTTAATCTCATCAACTGTTAGCATACGGAATCTACGTTCTCATTTCCTCAGAGGATTTCAGCACACTATGGTGAACTCATCCAGCTTTCAGGGTGCAAAATGTTTCTCTCACATAATGCTCTTCTCTTACTTTCAGTTTTTCAGAAATGTCTGAGTTCTTGCAAACCAGAGATTACTATCTTCATCAACAAGTCACTTGTGGATGACCATTAATTAACAGAAATCACTGTCTCCAGAAGCAGCTACAGGTGTCTAACCTACAGCTCCTAGCTCCCTCTACCCTCAACAAAAACTCGGCACAATCAAACAATCCTTCAAAAGAAATCTTGCTAAAAGAAGATATTGATCTTTCCTCCCTTCCCTTTAGCCTCCATTTTTCTCCCCTCATTAGAAATGGAGTTAGTTTACCCTATTCCTCACCCAGAGTGCAAACATTAATAATACAGAATAAGATTTGCACTTGCCTGAAGCAATTTTATTTTCCACTAGCTGCCCACTAAATAGCAGTTAGAAGCTATTCCAGCAAATGGAGTGCTCCATGGCCTAGGGGGACGACACTCCACATTCTCCTTCACAGCCATTGCTTCAGTTCCCCTGCAGATTATCTAAATTATCCACAATACAGCCTTCTTCATTACAGCTATAGGAAAGAAGCAGGACTATATGAAATTTTAACATTTCTACAATGCATCACTAACCCCATCATCAGCTCAATATATTCATTAATATTTGGAATATTCAGAAGCAGAAGTTGGATAAATTTGCTGGTCCATTATAATGCTATTTTTGAGAAGAAAAAATATCCAATGTGTCCACAAACAAATTAACACAGGATTGAGGATGTTTTTGCTGTATGAGATTTCTTCAGAAAAATATTAAGCACGAAACCCACTTTCAAATGTTTTCAACTGTGACAACTTATCTCTTCCTATTGTTAAAGCAAAAGTCAACCTTTTGTGATTAAAATGTGTCTTTTCCTTCAAGATGTCTATTTGATATAGATGCAGTGTGAAGGCAGTACAAATTTATCTGAAGCATGAAACTTCAAAAGTCTATTTTCTTCAATTTGTAACAATACCTAGGTGCACATCTGGAAAAAGCCAACACAAGAGGGATGGACTTTGTCTGAACTGCAGGGGGACCAAGCTGCAGTAGTTTAAAAAAAGACCATGAGTGAGCTTTGAAACTAATGAGTGAGAAAAAGCCGAATGAGCGCAAAGAACACACTTTCCAGAGTAGTGTTTCTTAGTATGCAAATGCAAGAATTCTTCACCTTATGTGACTCATAGGACAAAGGATGAAAATCAAATGAGAAATAGAAAGCAATTTCCACTAGGTAGAATTAGTGGGCAACTACAAAGACACAACCTCCTTAGATCTGTGTATCAGACACGGATACCAGCACAGGCTCTGTAGAGGGAAGTCTTGTATTCCATCAAATTATTGCAGTATTTGAAGAAATCAAGAACAGAAAACCAGTTATATAACCAAAACATTTGTTTTGTTTTTCGGGTTTTTTTACAAAGTCTCTTATCATAGACTTTTAAAACAAATAAGCAGCAGTGGAGTAAGCAGATGTCCACAGATGAGTAAGCAAGTGGCTAAAAGATGGAAGGTGGAGTAGGTATGAAATAAATAATTGGTCAGTATTGCAGTGGAGGAAAGTAATTAGTGGAAACTCTTGTGTTTGTGCAATTCTCTTTATTAAATCTTAACCTTGAAAGCAGTGTTAGCAGTAAGGCAAGGAAGTATGCCAGTGATAGAAAGAGCATTCAAAGCAGTAAGGATGGGAAAGGACTGTGAAACCTGAAGGACCTCACAAAACTCTTCAATAAAATGGCAGGTGAAACCCAGTGGAAATAAGCATAAAGCAGTGTTAACAAGGAAAATGACTCCTAGTTTTGTACATGAAATGATGGCCATTAGCAGAGAAAGACTTGGAGGTCCCAGTAGTTGGTTCCACGAAGTAACAAACCAGCACTCAATAGCAGTGCAAAAAATAAGGAAACATTTGGAATTAGCAAAAGAAAGATAAACAGAACAGGTCACTATGCCACTGATTAAATCAATAATTCACCTTACTGAACATAAATATATAAGAATGGGGTGTGTATGGCTGAACCCCTAGGCTTGAAAATCACCTGTTACTAGAAAACCAAAAACCTTCAGAAGAGGGCAACAGGGATGAAAAATGTCAAAACAGTCAAAAGAGTAAAAAAAATGGGTGGCTTCCCTATGAGGGACAACAGGTAGGCAAAATACTTCAGGCTGTGGCGGGGATTTAGGTAGAATATGACAGGTGTGCAAAATCATAAACGACACAGAAAGGCTGGACAGGGATAGATGGTCTTCTCGAGTAAGTCCAGTAAATGAAACTATAGGGAACCATGTCCAAAGTAGCGAGGAAGGCACAGGGCAGCATAAACCTGGAGTACCTTAGTGAAGAAAGTTGTAAATACAAAAATGTTTATATGGGTTCAAGGGAAAAAGGGACAAATGTTTAGGGGATAGGTACATTTGGCATTACCAGATGGACAGAATACAACAGAACTGGAAAATCCCCTGTACTGAATAAAGCAGGATGCTTAGAGAGCATGCACACATGTATGTTAGGCCTTGTACATGCTTGCCTCATTTTTACTCTTCCTCAGGTATTTGCATATGGCCGCAGTTTATTTTTGTTGTCTTAGTGACTAACAATTTCACTTCAGAAAACTGCTTTTGAACACCCTGATCCCAGTATAAACCCCTCCTCTCCCTCTGTCCTGTAACGCTTTCGCCAGGGGATGTTAGAGCCCCATTTCCTACCCCATGCACTTAAATATCTATGTTTTCAATCTAGAATTGTCCTGAAACAAACAAAAAAGTTTCCACATTTCCAGTGTCATTTCCTTCAAAAATGAGCACCAGCCTTATTTTAAATATAACTCCCCCTCCCCAAGAAAAACTCTTTTAGTATTTTTACCTTTATGTTACATATATACACTCTCAACAGGGCCTTTTTGCTTCTCTCTGCCTCACTAAAGCATCATGAGCTCTTCTCTCCATCATTATAATTCCATTGAGGTGGGTGGTTAAATTAGTATAAAGTTAATGAAAAGAAGAAGAGAGTTTAGCCCATGTTATACATGAATTACTTCATCCACCACAGTGAATTTATAATGTGGCCTGCAGTTTAATAGTGAAGAGGACAACAACTATACAGTTTATAAAGAGGGAATTGGAGGAAGTAGAACAGTTGCCTAAGCTGAAATTTAGCTGCAAACACTATAAATAAAGACTCTTGCTCTTAGGAAAACAGCATTATGTTCTTCTGTTCAGGACATTGACATTGTCAAGGTAGCTCAATCAATTCTGTTGGATCACTTTTTCTTTATACATATTAAAAAAAGAAAAAGTGATGATATATAGATAATTTTACCCGAATTTCATCTAGAAATGTGAATTATTTTTTAAAAAAAGCTTTCCTTGTTGCTTAAAAAACAGTGATAAAAGTGCAAGAGGAGGGGAGAAAAGTAAAAAGACAGACTTCTAGGGACAATGTAACCTTTGAAAATTTGCAAAGGCTTAAGATTTGTCTACTCAGACACTGCTATCTGCCTCCATTTAATTAGATTTTAATTTTCTTTTTACATCCTTTCCCTCTACAGATTCTGAGAAGTAATTATTTCAATATCAATTGATTTGAAGGAAGAGTCCCAAGTCTGAATTAAGCAGCTTATGGAAGTTTGTCTTGTTCCTGGTTAAACATTCCTGCTATGCAGCTGGGTAAGCTTCTTGCAGTAATAAAATCCAGATGAAATAATGGAATTGTGCTCGTGAGCCCAGGCTTGGTCTGGCTAAGGGGAACTTCTCAAATGTCTCTTATCAATGTCAGGTATTTAGAGAAAGCAGAGACAGAAACAAAGTATAAGTTCAATTTCTTCCCTCTAGTACGCCTTTCATCAATACAATACCAAATTTTGCATGTTTATAAACAGCACATAACACAAACAGTTCATCTTCTGGCTATATTGTGATAGGCAGTTAACTTCACAAACATGAGGTCTTCACATTCCACATGAAAAATGCCAGTGTAAAAAGACCTTCAAATTGGCAGTTTTTACTTTCAGCTATAAGTTCAGAGAACTTACCAAACCAGAAATAAAAATTCTTAAAATAATAATTTAAATTAAAGAAAAATTAAAAACCCACAAGACAAAACAATGGATACTTTCAAGGTGTTTGTTAGAAACTTAACCTTTTGTTTTGGCTCTTCTTCTCTTTCACTTTTTTATTTACAGCCTAAAAAGTAGAGTAGGAAAAAAAGCATAAGAGCATACATTTTAATAACATTAGTTATTAAAGTAAGCATAAGTAGGGGCTGGTCAATAGTGGAAACACAGAAAAACAATGCCTCTGTAACACCTGTGAACTCTTACATTCTCCTTTTGTGATTCCTGCAAGTCAGTTTGCACAAGCCCTGCAGCAGCAAGTTGCTATCAGCCTCTCTTTTCTACCGAGTGGAAATGGCTGCTCAGATTAGAAAATGCACAGTACATGGGGCACCCACCCCTTCTCTGGGCAACCTGTTCTGGTGTCTCACCACCCCAGCAGTAAAGAATTCTTCTTTGCTGAAAAATGGAGAGGGACTTTTTACAAGGGCATTTAGTGATAGGACATTAAATATACATAATGTGCACTCATGGAGACAGGATATTTTATTATTGAGGGGGAAATAAAATCTTTGCTGCATGGAGAGCAAAATTAGAAAGCAGCATTGCACCAATGAAACCCAGAAGCATTTTTTCTATAGCCCTGGCGGACACTCTACTAAGATGCTTACCAGACTTCAGCAAGAATCTTCATTCTCTGGATATCTCATGCCCTTAAATTGCAGGAATTAATTAGATTCCAATGGTATCTCACAAACTCAGTTCTTCTAATCATGCTTTTAGGGATTCAGATATTCTGCCTTTTGCTCTTTCCTGAAATGTAGAGCTCTACACTATGACAGCCCATGTCCACATAATGGTGCAATTCTTCCAGAGCCCTTTCAGAAGCAACTGCACAATCCTCAAAATTCTGGACTTGGGGGCTTAGCTTCTCACTGGTTAAAAATGACGTGACAGATAAAGAAAAGCTTGGAGAATACTCTCAGTGGGGCTTCTAAAATAATTGTGCTTCACACAAGAACACCACACACAGTATTAATCAGTTATGGAAATACACAGTCAAACAGAAGTGTCTTTCAACATCTTTACCTCTTTTAGTCAGTCTGTTCAGTCCTTCAGGTCCTCCCTCATTTTCCTGTGCAAGCCTCCTCATTTCTCATAAATGCCTATTATTAAAGTTACTGTTATGTAAAGTTTCAGGCCACTGAGTTACCTTTTGGTTGCAGCCCACCTAAAATCCTAACTATTCCACATAGCCAAGGACAGGGAAGCAGACTCTGCATTTCAAGCTAGCACCACATCATCCAGCAGGGAGAAATGTCCAGACAGAATCCAGGATACACTGTCATTTGTAAATCAAATCAACATTCACAAATGGAGTTTGCAGGCCGATCATATAGCCATCCAGCGTTTCAGCCTAATTTCTTAACCAGCCATCTGAGACGTACAAACTGACCATTAAACAATTCCAAAAATAGGACAAGATAAATCCCATATCTGTCACATTAAAGCACTGTGTGAAGAAAGCCATTTATGACACACAAGAGGTGATTTCCTTGATGTTTTGAAAGCCTCATCTATTCCTCACCACTTTATACTTTCTTCTGAGCTGTGTTTGGAAATGGACAGTTCTAAGCACAAACACTGATTATTTAAACACTGTTCCTACTGTTGTCTGTACTTGACTTCCCTCAGGGAATGGTCTGGCAGGGTGCCAAAACAACCGCCAGGAAAGCCACAATCACACTACGAAAGGACTTTCAGGCAGATTCCTCCTTGAGACAAATTTCTCTTCAGCTTCAGCTGTACCTTCACCTTCCTCTGGAATAATGGACTTTTGCCACTGACTTGGAAAAATCTTTGCTCAAAAGATCTTGAGTAATCAGGTCATCACAACTGCTCACTGAGGACTTTATTTATTTTTAAATTATCGTGTATTTGGGTTAGATAGCAACAGCAAGATGAAAAATCCCAGAATCCCCAAGTGGTTTGGGTTGGGAGGGATGACCTTTAAAAGATCATCTAGTCCAAACCTTCTGCAAAAGGCAGGAACACATTCAGGTAAAGATTAGTTGCATCCATTTATCAATACTTGGTGCTTGAGATCACCACACTACAATGCTCAGAGTCTCCCATGGCTGAGCTCTGAGACTGTCAGGCTTGCAGTTTCTGCACAAGATTCAGCAGTTCTCAATGTCAGTGAGGTGGAGTGCTATACACAGTGTTTGTAGCCACATGGTGCTAGCATACGAAAGTTACACCCTGGGTGTTCGAGGTAAAGATATTATCGAAGTTACATAAGATTTGTAGAACAGCAGGAGTCAAATTTAAGATTAAAAAACTATACAAGAACTGGAAACTATCTTAGACATTAACCACGAAGCATCACATTTCTGTGTCTTGTTCCCAGCTTGAAACAAAACCTTTCTAGTTCAGTACAAGTTAAGAACAGGATTCACACTGATAACTGCTCTGCACACGCTTTCTTTGACCCTGCTTTGGGTGTTCACCGAAAGCAGGACAAGGGCAGGCCTTAACAGCACAAGTGATGAAATATGATGATAATAAACACAAAATGAAGAGCTTGACTCTGAGTGCCGTGTTCTCTGACATCAGCCAAGCAGCAAGGCATTTAAACACTAGCACAGGAGTTTCGTTCTGGTATCTGTCAGCTTCTGCAGATCCCCACATCTTTTTAACTCTGCACTCTGGATTTTTCTTGATTGCCCATAAATTGGTTGTCTTGGAAATACTAGGCTCCTCTGTCTCCAGCTGGCTTGCATGCCTTGAATCTGCAGACCCTGGAAGGTTCTTGCAACGCTGTTAGACTTCTCATGTTGGATCTGTATTTGGAGTTGCAGTGTACAACAGAATCTCAGCAGCCAGTCGGGAATCAAGGTGTATTTCCACACTGGAGACATCGGTCAAAATGTTTTACTCAAAACATTTTATATCCAATAAAGATTTCCACCAAATGGCTGTTGAAGATTTGTCAGTCAGTTGTATTCCTGAACTCTCCTTCCAGGCTGTTAAAATAAAAAGCAAGAAAACAACAGTCTGCCTACCTCTAGATTCTCATGCTGCCACATAAATCATAAAAATGTTTAAGTGCTGCATCTTCTGAGCCCTTCTCTATGGCACAAAATATCCCGTTCTGTTGAAAAAGTAGTTCAGATACAGAATAAATAACTTTTTTTCCCCAAAGTGGCAACATTTTTTCAGAAAATTAAGGGAAAAAAATCATGCACAGCCGGTCTATTCTCCTATCAGACATGAAAAAACCCTGGGGCAGAAAATTTGTCTGTTTCTTCAAAAATAAAATGGACTGAGAGAGCTAGAATAAGCTGTTAGTCGTATTTCATAACCTGCAATAATGTCTAATGAACATAAAAATATCATTAAGGGGTAAAAGTGTCTTTAACTGATATGTTCCTAGATTGATCCATCCAAATTTTAAAAAAGCAATGATAGATTAATGCTTTTAGTGTGCACCTGTCATCTGCAGGATTTGACTTATAGATGGTGACATCCAGAATGAGGAAGCTGCACTACAGTCATCAGAGATGATGTACCAGAAGGAAATGCAACCAGAAAGATGAAACTTGATTTACTGGACTCAGGTACTTTAACAAATTACTTTCAGACCTAAAATTCTTGGTTAAAACACTGAAATTGCATCTCAGAGCTCCCTCTGGTAACCCTGAAGTCTTATCAAAGGAATATACTATTAGTTAGTACTGTGTTACCTGAAATAAAGGTAGACTTAGAAAATATACAGATGAAGGTAGACTTAAAAAATACATCTGACCACTCGAAGCAGCCTTGTGAAATATATTGAGACTTTTTATCGGTTTCCCAAGATATAAGTGTAGTTGATTGTCAAAATCAACAATAAAATCATTGATTGATAAGAAATAAATCATAATAAATTTGTTTATATTTCACAAGTGCCAGACTTGCATGCGTTTGTCTTTTTTTGTCTAAGTAATGATACTTTATTTTAAACTATAGTGGTAATTTTTCATGAGTGGCAAATATTTTAATCTCTTGTAACCATTTTAAGAAGTTCCCATTCCCTTCTTCACCCCTGTTACTTCATGTACGGAAATTAATTAGCATTTGTAAAAGTGAGTGGGAGGACCCTCGATGGAGAAGGCAAGAAGTGGCTTTGGGAAGGAGGAGAGCAGATGATGAATGTGCAGGGTTGAAGCAGTAGTCAACTGAACAGAAATTTTCTCTGTTGGGGCAGTGCCATGTGAGGAGACTCTCCGCCATTTGTTACCACTTTCTTACCAAAGTTTTCGCCCCCTTACTTGTGATGGATTCCAAGCCTACCCTTATGGAATATAGGAGAATAATTACATACATATGTGTGTGTGTCTTCTGGTTTCACATCTCCATCACTGGCTCACCAGCCAAGACAAAATAATTTTTAAAAAGCACTTCTAAATTAAAGAGACCATGTGTTGGGGAGGATGAAACAGGAAAGCCTTGTGAATATGATTGTCTAAGTTTGGAGAATATGAAACCTGTAAGTGAAATAGAATTAAGGGCAGAGTTCGATATCTGAAATGCCAAACCCCAGTTACTAAACAACTGGAAAACAATGGTACGGCTGCTGAAGGTAGCCCCCTGCTTGATTGAACAATACCCTCTGCTTGCAGACAGATCCAAGGGTCAGAGCAGACCCCGCCAAGCTGGCAGGGGATCCAGAAAGCAGTTTTTAGAGTTTGAAATACAAGACAGTATGGTAATGTAAGGATTCTCATAGGCTGTATGTAAATGCTATAGGACTCTGTATCTTGTACTAGATTGGTCAAGTAGACTAGAATATTCAGCAGAAAGAGAGATAAAAGGATCGCAAAGTTCCGGTCCGCTCTTTTTGTCTTCTCTTCTCTACTGGCGCCTCTTCGCCTGCTCCTCTTCGCCACCTCTTCTTCTTATCAGCTCTCTACCTCGGCCCTGCCCAGAGCTGCGGCTGGCAGCTCTCTGCAGGGCCTCTTCACCCACACCCTAGCAATAAATCGCTTGCTTCAAGACAACTTTTGACTCCAGAGATCTCTCATCGTTTGTCCCGACCGTCCGAACCACGTGATTCTACACCATGAGTAAGAATGTACCAGCACAAATATATTTCTTTCTTAACTTTCTTAATTTTTGATGTTGAAAAAGAAATGTTAATTCTTTCAGCTTCCAGGAATGTAGATACTGGTACATATCTTATGTTACATGTCCATATCACAGTGTAGACTCATTTTTCTCAGAAACATTCCCGGGTGAATTTAGAGTCAATTGAGGTGGCTAAGGCAACTGAGAAAACACTCTCAGCTTGTTGGTCAAACTAATGAATCCAGGAATGTGAGCTCAACTTTATGCAAATTTTCAAGATGAACTTAATGCTGAGAAAATTCAGCCAAACATGTAAGCAAATGAATGATTTGAATCATGTGAATGTTCCCACTGGGATCAATAAGCCGGCCTGTGTTATTGCCACAAAACATACTAGAATAAATGCCCTTGCTGAAAAATTAAAGGTGATACTGCAAGAAGCCCAATATAACTAATGAAATTCAGAATTAAGGTACAGAAATGAAAAATAAGAAAGAAGAAAAAATGAAAACAATAAAAGTCTTTTCTTTCTGATTCAACATTTTACAGACATTCAAACAGTGCTTGTGAATGATGCAAGATGAGGAACATATGAAGATTTTTGTCAGGTCAGGGCAGATGTGACTGTTCTACTCTGGGTTTGGAGACAAACTCAGGACAGGCTACGGCCAAAATCAACACCCAGTTCTTAGCTGCCCTGACCATTTTCCAGCTCTAATCGAGGATCAGGACCATCATTTTGAGCATAATACCTTACCAGTCCTTTTTAAAATGTCAAATTCTCACTTTGGGGTTTTTTTCATATTCTGAAGTACTTCAAACTGAAATCGCTTTTATTATAATTTTCAGAGCATCAGGCTCTCTGGGAACAGAGATTTTTTTCTTTTGATCTTTACATTTATCGCTAAAGAAGATATTTTTATTCCTGGCACTTTCTTGGAGAAGGTTTAAAAATTTTTTCTCTTTCCATAGTTACACTACACTTGTCCTCTAGTGATCCCAGCAGCTACACATGCTTTCGGCGGGATAAGTGCTGACACACCACTGACTTTTCCAAGGGAAGTGCGGCTGCAGCTTTGGCTCCTGACCACACCAGGATGGTGGAACTAATGTAGGAACTGACAATGCCATCTTATGGTGGACGTACAAACTGCAAATCCAGTCTGTAAAGGAGACACAAAAATGGCTGTTGCCCTCGCTAGGTTAAAAAAAACCTACGTGGAATGCTTAAGGATGAAGCTAAATTGGGGAGATGAATCATTGTTAATGTCTAGCCTTCTTTAAGGGCTTAAACCCAGCAGGATCAATTTAAATGCCAAAGGTGAAGATTTGGCTTGTGATGACAAGTGAATATAGGAAAGGAAAAAGGAAAGTGGGAGAGAAATGCTCTCATGTTCTCTTCTCATTGACTTGATTTCATTTTCTGCTCCCACCTGTTAAGGTCGCTTAGTACAAAAGCAGTACTCACTCAACGTGGATGACATTGCAAATGGCCAAATACCAGTGTCCTCACCAGCTTAGTTTGAGCAGCAAACTTAGAACATCTGTTGTGTTGTTGTTAGATGTAAACTGGCCCTTACAAATAAGACTGAGAGGAGGAAATACAGACTACTTCAGTGCTGGACTTCCTCACGAGGCCCAAAGCATTTCCATGTGCTCCAATAGCAGCAGTTTGCCCTGGAAGTTGGGGTGTCCAGCAGTTAGGGCTGTACCTGTTAGTGCCCAGAGGTCCAGAAGATGACTGTCTGAGACAGAAGGGCACAAAGACACCAAACACAGTAATGTGCATCCCTATTGGAGAGGAACTGTGAGTACACCCTGCAAGCTTCTATGGGAACCACAGGGGTTTTTATCATTGGACTGTTGTTATATTGGACTCTAATAACTGGTTCCTGGAAGAAAAGGATTACTAAGGCAAAAAAGGGGAAGTCATTACTAGTCAAAATCAATAGAAAAATTCCAGTTTTCAAAGAGCAAGATGCACAGAAGAGTTGAAGTTCCTCTCCTCAGTGGGAAGGCAGCCCAGGGATATGTGTGTAATTAAAAGAACATGGGATTAATCCTGGTACAGATAAGGTTTCTGTGCCATGCCACCTTCATCACTTCTGTGCTTGGGGATGAGAAGCTGGATTCCAGGAAGACTGGATTATTTGAGTTATGACAGCTGCCAAGAGGGAACCACCCTTACACGTGATGAGCTGTGCTTTCACTGCTGGGATATTTCTAGTGTTGATTCTGCTCCTTTATGTCTGATTTACTTCTTTCCTTAAAATGCAGTGAAGGTTCCTACAATAAAACAACATCATTAACATTTCAGACAAAGCTTGTCTTGTGACAGCAAAAGTATTGTGAATTTAACCCGTCCTCAGTGAATAATTATTCAGTGAACACTCTTAAGTCTGCAGCTGGGAAAGTATGTGGATATGCATTTTGGAACCTTTTATCTAATTTCTACCTTTTTTTTTGCTTTTACTTTTGATTTTTACTTTTCTGTTGAGAAATTTAACTCAGGCCAGTGCCCTGAAAGAGAAAGAAAAGTTGCCAGGGAGGAACTGCACACATGCTGAATATTTATATAGAATGACAATGACATTTGACTTCAGGTTTTCTTTGACAAAAACAGTTCCATTCAGCTGTGACCCATATCTCTTTGTCTTGACAAGCTGAGGAAAACATAACACATTGGACCAAAATTGAATGAGACTTGAATTCTTCATTTTGTTCCCAAGAACCACTGACTTAAATTTAATCCATCTTAGTGGATGAACATGTTTTAGAGTGAATTTTAAAATTTTTAAATGTTATTCTTGCTTCTATTTGTCCATAGCACAATTTTTCAAATTTATACCTGTTCAAACACACGTATAAATTTAAAGCTTCTTTTTTCCCCAAGAACCTTCTTATTCAAGGAGAATGACAATAAACTAATAAATAGACTGAGGATAAGAAGGGTGTGATACAGAAGAAAGGCCATTGACTTGATGATTGCTCTCTTTTTGGTAAGGCTACATGTAATAGTAGCACCTTCCACTAGTAAAATTTGTCCTACTTTTCTAAAATATTCTAGCATATCTCTGAATCCTACAGCTCTGCCAGAGTCACAGTCCATTAGGATCTGGCTGGATCGTTTATGTGATTAGGACAGCAGTGCCAGGAAATGGGTAAATATGAAAAATAATATTGATGTCTTGACACATCATGATCTGAAGCATCAAAACTTAGTGAGTCCCTCTTGAGGCTGCACCCAAAAAAACCTCCTCACAATTAAATGGAAAGCCATGGTTCTGGACACATGAAAAACCCACTATGCTCTGTAAGCCTGGGAATATTAATCTAAGTGTTGGTTAGTTCTTCTGTAAAGCCTTTTAGTTTTCTCTGTGACTTCATAGCCCAATTCCTTTGTGTAACTATTTAAATATTACATTATGACAATATTGATGCTGAGTACTGAGGCACTCAAAAAGCCAAGGTGTCAAAATTAAAGCAGCTTGTTCAACTTCCAGTCACCACTTCACGCATAACTCTTGCTTTCAAGTTGTAGCACACCAAATCTTGTATTATAATACAATACTTGGAACAAAAATGTTTAAATACAATCATTTTCCTAGAACAGTAAACATAAAAGTCACAGTTTATTTGTAAAAGATAAAATTTACATAAATCATTTTATGATGAATCTGCATTAAATATCTGAGAAAGAATGTCTTTCAGCATCCTGCTCACAGAAGAGTTTCTGTTTTTCACATCAAAGAGTAGCTTCAAAATCCAACTCAAAACCTCACCCGTAGTTCAGGAATTTGAATCCAGCCTTTCCTTGCTCCTGAGCAATACATGCTACCCAGTATGCTGCACAGCTGTACTACATTTTTCTTGCTCTCCTTTGGTGATGAATCTAAGCAGTCTGTGTGTTAGCTGCAAAGTCACAAGGGTCACATAAATATCTGCAAGATAGGCAGACAATGATGCTTCTGGAATTTTTGAAAAACAAGGGGAAATAACAGAAAATAAAACAACCCATCTGGAATCTAAATCAAGGGTTGTTTACCTTTTAGCACACACAAACAAACCTTCCAAGGAGAACATTCTATCATTCTTGCTCCTTGCGTAATACCTCTGGGCCCTCTTATAACATGTAACTATCAGATGCCAAAAATCCCAACTCACACAGATTATTATTGCAGTGCTTGGAAAGTTATTCCAATGAATCAGACACACACACAAAACCGAAGAGAGCTATCTCTGATCGTTCAAAGGCTGTCCCACAGCTGCTTAAGGTTATAGTCTGATTCACTTGGCTTCTCTAGGTTTTTCACAGCTAGCAGAGACCTTGGATGCTCTGAGACTCCTGTATGCCAATCAAAACAAATTCTTAATAAACAAAGAAATCTTGCCTTTGAAATCCAGAGAGAATCATGCTGGCGAGCAGCAGCTATGCAATATTTTCCTTTCTGTCAAAGCAGCAGTAACTTTCTTAAAAGAATTCAGGAAATGTCAAAAAATATCCTTTTCTCATGCTCCAAGATGGATTTTTCCCCCCATTGTCTTCACAGGGTGAACTGTTGGAGAATAACAGTGCTGCTTGATTTTAGCAATGAGGAGTCAAGCAACTTTATGCATCGTGACTATTTCAGCATCTGCCTCAACAGAAGTGGTAGCATGGCTTCAGAGAGCAATTGCTCCAGTTTTCACTCCTTTTGAGGTCTGAGGACACTCCTGCTCATAGTGTAGCTTTAGAAATCTTGAGCAATAAAGGTAGTAAGCTAAGGGCAAGAATAAGTTTAGTTTTCCTTTGGAGAGTTTAGTTTTACTACTAAGGCTCAACTTTTGAAACATTCACAGAAGAAAAACTGGTGTTTAGGCCCTGGGAGTGTGAGGGTACTCAAAGTGTTTTCAAAAATTACTGATACATGGTGAATCCTGTGAGCCCAAATGGAGCAGGTGCGAAGGAGTGAGTGGAATGATTAGTTTATCTCACCTTCCATTTCCCTATGCTTACCTATTGCAGTAATGTGTGAGATTGCTGTCAGTGCTTTCCACTGCAAAGTCTTCAGCAGATTTATATAATTTCAAAACTGATTTCAAATTTCCAATAACCCAAGCCACATGTCTGTGTTACCCAAACAGCTATTGTGATTCTCATAGTTGCAGGGATAGAGATGGCTCAGCTAAGGCAGTATGCTCAATTTACATCTGTCCTTTGGCTGAGATCGATGCCAAAGCCTGAGAGATCTTGTTGCGTGTTAATTATAAGGGGTTCTATGTGTACTGAAAAAATATGTGAACAGCATCAGGAGGCTGGAAAAGAGGCTCTGTTTATGGAAAACCAAAGAGGGAAGGGGAGAGAGGATACCATTATTCTTGGAGTCCAAGATGATGAGCATCCTTTGAATAGCAGTGATAAAATCATGTTGAAGGCCAATTGTAGACTGTAACAAAGGTGCCTGTATAATGAAACACATTTGCAGGAAAGGCTTGAAAAGTCAAGAGGCTCGGACAGAGTACAAACATCTTTTCTCCCTCTCATCTCTCTTTTTGTCTTTCTTAAAATACAACCAAGGATATTTGCTGGAAAGCAGTTACAGGGATTGGAGGGTAAGACGAGAGAAGTACAGGGAACAGAGAGTTAACTCCTCCACATGTTGGCCATGAATTTGTGGATATCTGTTTTAATCACGGAGAAAGGAATTGCCTAATGTCCACACTCTCGCACCTCTACAGCACTTTGCTTTAAAGAGGATTTGTTCTGATTCACCAAATGACTCCTCTGGAACAACTGGTCTAAAAATGTCCCTCATTCACTGCTTTTATCTTGCCTGTTTAATCACTGTTTTAAAGAATAAATAATAATTGAAAAAAAAAACCAGAAGCCAGGAAGATAAAAAGAAATCTTCAGCTTATTTTTCCAGAGCATTTCAGATTCCACACGCCTACTAAGACATTTCTGAAGAAGAAATTAAAACATATCAATTTTCCTAGTTACTTCTTTCCCTAGCTTTGTCCACTGCTCAGCCTTTCCATCAGTACTGCCTTGAGGGCTACCAACAAACTCCAAAGGGATCTGTGAGGATTCTGCTGAGTTGTGAATCCTCCTCTACAGCTGCAGAGGAAAACACCACTTATTTTTGGTGTGATGCTGACTGGAAAGCTGAAAGTAAGGGTATTTTGTACAGTGTGTCCACATAAGCATATTAATGGTTAATACACTAGAACTAGTCACTAAGGAAAGTAGGGACAAGTTTATAAGATGCTGCTCTCTGAAGTAGTAGAGATTGTTCTGAAAATATTGGTTCTACATCACAGCACTTGCTAACACATTGGGACAGCCTCAAACACCTCTCCCATCTATGTCCATGCTGCTCAGAGAGTAATGGAAGAGCCACTGAGGGGAATGCAGATGTGCTGACTCAGCAAGCATGCACCAGGAGTCTTTCCACTGTAAAAACGCATTGCAGGATTTGACAATCATCAACTGCATTTAAATCGGAGCCCTGCATTCACTCTGCTGCTAGTGCTGAGCCCCGGGGCCAGGATCTGAGCGTGGTGCCATATGATTATTTTACTGCTGAGAATAAAGAAATATGCATTTAACTTCTGGCACCTGCAACATGCCTGCAGGTAATCCTTGTTCAGTAACGGAACAAACTAAATCCTTATGAGTGCCTTCTCTGTGGCTCATTTATTTCACTTAACTTCTGCCTTAGCATGCAATACAAAGTATAAACAACCACATTTCAGCATATAGATATATAAATGCTCAGCCTAGTGGATTCTCACATGCACAGAATTGTGAATTGTGCTCAGCTATGGCACTGCAAGAGACGAACGTTCACACTTGACCCTTGGCTGTCTCTTGTAAATTTGTATTATAGGCAATGGAGTCAAAACAAATCATTCATTTCTTCCATAGCTCCTCTCTCCCTCATGTGAAATTTCCATTTAAGTGGCTGGTGATCAGTTCTGCCTCCAGGATACCTGCTGATTTAAATAGGCTTGCGCCAGTGTTCTCTAGCCTTGTTTTGGAGCCAAAGGGCATGATAATGTACATGGGTGAAAGCTGTCTGGAAAGTGAAAATAAGCAGATCTAAGAGTTCGACCATCCATAATTGCCATTTCCCCTTTGAGCAAGCAATCAGCCGAGTCCTCCACAAACTGCTGTTCTCCTTTGTTGTCGGCACGTTTAACCTCATATCCCTATTCAAGGACGAAAAGGGACATGGTCTGACACTGAGACTCACACTTTTCAAATCTAGAAATATATAGCAGCCAAAGGGGAGATGAATAATACTGATGCTCTAGCCCTGAATCCTGCTTTTTTTAGTAGGCAAAATTTAGCACCCACTCCGTGTGTGTGTGCATGGGAACACCCTTAGGTTCAGGTTCAGAAGAAAAGCCTAACTCGAACTGCTTCTTTGTGCGTGACCTCCAGTGTGCCAACTCACTGCTCTTCTCTGTATGCTAGAGAAAAAGGGAGGACTGGGCCCAGAGGGAGACAGCCCAAATTAGGGCAAGGGAAGTGAAAAACAGCATGAGAATAGATGAATTTGGACAGCAATCAAACCAGCCTTGTCCCCACTCCTTTCCCCCCTATGTATTTTAATTGCATGGTTTAAAATAATCTCCTCAACTTTGGGAGGAAATCTGCTTGTCTGTGAGTATTTGATCTGGCATTGACTCTGTCAATATCTGCAACCCCATTACCATGGGGAGAACCTGGGGTTCTTTAGGACAAGAAGAGGAGATGAAATGGGATGTAATACACTGGAGCCTGGCAAAAAAGTACTGAATAGGATTGGCCAATAGCCAAATGCTTTCATTCCTGAGGCATTAAATAAGACTGGTTGCATTTAATTGAGCATCTTTCTCATTAAATAAATGGGTAAAGAAACCTCTGTGTATGTGCATTTGCATTATACATTTACATATAAATTTTGCCATTCTTAAATACTTTCCTTATTTCCAGCCTATTGTAGATGGCTTAAAAGATTACAATAAGATTGGGAACACACAAAATGTGAAAGAGGAGAATGTTCATGTCAGGATTATTTTTCTTTGCTTATTCTGTGTCATCTGGGGCCGAATCCAGCACCTGTATGCACAGTAGGAATGAACCTGACACACTGGTTTTGCAGGTCATAGATAAAAACTCCTTAAAAAAAAAAAAAGAAAAAAGTGCCAAGATGCAGAGAGGTCTTAATCTTTCTTCTGTGTATATTTTGCAACCATTCATTCATTGATCGTTCTTCTAGATGACTCTCATAAATAAAAGATTAGTTAATAAGGTGATAGAACAGCCATGCTGTCTTCCAAAAATGTTGCCTAACACTCTTTACCGTGACCCTCTTTCTTCAGCTGCATGTAACATAAGGACTTGTCACCTCTTTGGGCTTGAGATTTCTGTGTTTTATCTCTTTCTAAGTTGATTTATGTATGCGTCAAAACCAAAGATGGCTCTGTGGCAGCTCACTTGCCTCAGACACATATGCTGTGGAATCAAGCAGTAACTTATTATTGAAACTGTTCTTTGTACCTCAGGAAAGCCGAAGAAAAGCTTTTGGTGTTCCAATGGCAAATTCCTTTGCAAGGCATGGAACACCTGAACATCAAGATTATTCTGCCATTTTAGAATGAGGTTTCAGCTTTGGCTACTATATATTTCTTTGCTAAAAATGGTGGTCATCCAGGGATGTTATCACTTACTGAGTAACATGATAACCTTTGGAATCATAAACAGTTAGGGAAAGCCCCTGGTAAGCAAGAGTTGCTGAAATGGCTTGATCTCTAATGGATGTCCCTTTCCCTAGAATTTTCAAATCTACATGTATTTTAGTGAAATATCACTAGATGTTTTTCTGCTGCAGGTCTTTCAGTCCAGTTATCTCTTCTCAGTTTTGAGGTTTGGTGGTTTTTAAATTTTATGTGGTGCAATTTGTGTCCTTTTTACTACCACTATTTTCTATGTATTTAAGTTGGGGTTCTCTGTCTATATTCTCTGCTGACACAGTTCCTGTGGACTCATTTCCATCTCTACAAAATTCATGCAAAGAGGGCATAAAAGGCTGTCAAATTAGAATTATGGCATTCACATTGATTTTTCCACTTAGTTAGAAGTGACTGTCTAAGCTGCAGAGCAGTGAATAATCAAATCCTAGGATTCCCAAGTCAGTGTGTTAAAGCGACCCATGACTGCACTGTGCTTCATAGTGCTTCACTGTTTCTTGGCATTAGAGTCATGTCCGCAGAACTCCTCATACCCTAATCCCACAGTATTCTCCAGGGCTGATTTAACCCCCATTGGCTACAGGAGATGAGCATCAATACTGATCTGCAGAGAAATTTATCACATGTAGGTTCATCAGATGTTACCAATTCAGACTGTGTGCTGCGTGTGTACGTGACTAAAGTTAAAATCCTACTTGCTTCTCTAGGAAGGTTAGTATTCAGAAAAATGGTAGTATTTTAATTTTATCCAATGGTCTGCTGCTATAAAAAGCTTGAGTTTAAAACCAGCAGGTTTTTAGAGATAAAAATAATGTTAATAGCAGAGGTTTGCTGAGATCAGAAGTGAATTCTCTGACTGCACCTAACTGGGCACAGTATCTGGCTTCAGAGAGCTGAGAGAAATGGAGGTCATGAGGCATGAGACTGATGAAAAGCAGCGGCTTAGTTCTGTGGGACAAATCAGATTCGTTCAACTGATTTCAGAACAACCAAAATTCTATTTTAACATCTTTCATTCTCTTATCGAAGAACTGAGACTGAGGGTACTTTTAGATGATTCATGGCGGGTTGTAACAGTTTTCATTCCCTGATCATTCATATGTCCGTAAATTAGTTTCAGTCTAGAGTTTACTCTGAGAAGAGCGAAATATTCCCTGAATTGGGAACTTTTGTCTAGGGTAGGAGATATTTCCTGCTTAGCATATCTGACACTTAGGAAATCAAACTTCCCAGTCATGGCTTGCCAATATTTGCTGAGGAAGCAAAGGCCAGCATCCCTTTGGGGACAGACTTACCTTTCCACAATGTACAAAATGTTTGTGTGGTATAGCTATGCTCCTAAATTCTATCCTGTTGCAGACCATCCTACAGAAGGTGTTACTTCATGAAGTGCCATTCTGTGGTGTGACCTGTCACCTGTGTCACTGGTGGCAGCAGCAGTGGCATCAAGCAGGGCTAGTCAGGCAGTGTAAAGGAGAGCATGAACACCTCTCTGGGAATTTCCAGAGAATGCTGGAGCAGTTAATGCTTGTGGGTGAGGCGGGCAGCCCACAGAAGTGTGCGTTGTCGGGATGCAAAGGGTTAGTGACAGCGCTGTTGCTACGGTGTGCTCATGTGATGTGTAACGTGGATGCAACCTTTCCATCCCGACAGGTCAGGAGACTTCAATAGCAGAGACACAAGCCTGGACCTTGGCTGGGATACTCACTGACATTCTTTCTTGTTTATTCTTTCTTTTTCCAATAGCTCCACTTGAGTAAAATGTACTCCTACGGAATGGGAGCTTACCAAGAGTAACATTGTTAGAACAATAAAAGGAAGCAACAGTTACAACCTCACCAGTGTTCATTTTACTCCCGGTATGAGGCATTTCTTTTGGAGTACACTTTTTTTACATTATAATTTACCTAGATTATTTCCAAAGGGTTTTATTTTCTCATATGATGACCATTTCACATCCTCCATTGCTCAGTTACATGGTGTTATTTTAAAAGATAATCTTTTGGCTTTTCTCTTGTAAATCCTTTGCATCTGAGTAGACCTACATTTGTAGATGGTAGATTATCTTACCTTCCTCTTAGCATGAGGAATTGGAAATGTTTGCCTCTACATCTGTAATATCGCTAGGATTCCCCAAAAAAGTTGGAAATTTGTTTTGGTCAAGTTTGACTACGAGTGAGTTGTTGTTCAAAATAATCAGAAAATAGTAGCTTCCATCTTGGCTGGGTTCACTCATTTAATTTTGTACTTTTCCTGAAACGTCTGCACAAAACCTTTCCTCTCTAGCTTTCCAATGAATACTTAAAGATGTTCACATCCTTTACGGCAAGGAATTGATCCTGAAACACTGTAGCCATGCAGCAAATAAGTATTGATCTTCTCCACAGAAACAGAGTGAAATTGCAGAGTTATTAAATACTTTTGGGTTTATTTATGCATTTTCCATTCTACTTTATACAAACACCAGATTATGTCAGGAATTACTAGCTGAAATAGTTAAGTTGCTGTTATCCTACCAGTTATAAACCTCTTGGGTTTTTAAACTGTAAAACTAAAACCAAACAAGATAAATATGGTATAGGCTAAAACTTGACAAGTTTCATCTGGGAAGAAATTTAAGAAATAATAAGAAAACTCTGGATAGTAAAATAACCCAAAGCAGCTTTCATTGTAATGCAAAGTGGCATCCTGAAATGACTACAGAATCTGGAACTAGATAAATAACAGCAGAGGGAGAAGCACAGGCACAGAACACAGGAAAAAAATTGATCGTGCCAATGTGCTCACAAAGAAGCCACAAGAACAGAGACTCAAGAAAACCAACTACAGCACTACTGGATTTTTCCTATGTTGTTAAATCCATCCATGGTCCTCAGATTATTTGTCAGAATATGAGGCAGCTCTTACCACATGCCACTAACCAGAGTACCTGCATTTTGCATAGATGGCATTTTTAATTGTATTAAATGAATTTCTTAAGGTGTGGAGTACTGCTCTTAGAAGTGCTTCTCATTCTGTAGCCATTAAGAAAGGTAATTTGACTATTAAAATTATTTGGTCATGATGAACTTCAAAGGGCTATTCTAGAGGTAATAGAGGAAAGCTTTAGAAATTTCCAGTTTCTTTAACCATGTAGAATGTCACCAAGACTTTTTAAACTCCAGCACCAGTAATTGCCTGTGCCCTTTTCAAACAAAACTGCTTACTTTTGATTTCAGCATTTACTGTGTCTTTCTCACACAGCTGTGCACCATGCTAATACTGTCACTTTATCAGCTTCTCTCCAGCCTGTTCACCTCACCAGAGAAGCATTGTTCTTTGCAGAATATCCCCTGATGCTTTGCCAAAGCCTAAATTTGAACAGCTTGAGTGAAGAGATTTCTAATGCTTCCCCTAAGAGGTTGATAACACTGTAATTAGTCTTTCTGTTTAGCAAATAATTCTAGCTTTTCCCCTTTCTTTGTTTCATAGATACTTTCTTTCCTATATTCACAAGCAATACTTCTAATTTCTTTAATATTGTCCTTTCAGTATTTTCAGGCAGATTTCCTACTTGTGCTTCCTCAGTTTGTAGTTATTTTATGCACACTTAATTCTTTTAACCTTTTCCTCATGAGCTTCCTTAGCTTTTGGTATGCCTTTAGAGTAGCTAAAAACGTTGGCTTTTCAGACAGGGTGCATGTGCAATGCTGATCATGGTGACTTTATTAAGATTACATAAAGGGCATTACACTGAGGACATATTTTGCTAAATAATTAAATGTTACTGGAAAAGCAGCTTCTTTCAAGCAAATCTCCTGCAACATCACCAGGCAATTCTTTGTTTCCTTAGAATTCTCGGAGGACACTTACAAGAGGAAAATTGCATTGAATTAGGGATTAAGAACCATGTAATGTCCTCATGAATTTAGAAGAAAACAAAAAAAGGAAGCAGTAATATGACATTTTTGACACATAGGGTACTTATGTAGACATTTCTTGAAGTATACAAGTGTTGAGCTACACAGATGATAGAATAAAACAGAGTTTTTGATTTAAAAGTTAATATATGAGACTGGGAAAAAAAGCCAAACCAGTTAATCCACTTTAGGGCACCTATTATTATATGACTTTAAATGGTTTTTGTTATAGAAATTTTTCATCTAAAATACTACCCAGACAGTTTGGATGTCTACTGTGCGTATTTCAAGATCTATTTAATTTTTAGTCAATTTTCTGAAAATATTGAACAGAATAATTTGAATCTTGTGGAAATCTCAGTACAGCCTTAACTATAAAGTTATTGCTCACGTTTTCATCGTTAAAAGACCCGAAGTTTCCATATGATATTTTTAAATATTTTTTTTCCATATGATGTATTTAAATTTATCTTTCCCTTGGAGCAGTTGTGTGTGTGTGCATGCCTGGATATGTGAGTTCCTAAATAACAAAGGTGTTGTCAGATCTTTGCTTTGCTAAACAGACACCTGTACAAGATATTCTAACTTATTTTATCAATCACCAGTACCTAAAGATGATAAGTACCCAAAACAAAAGAAGGCAGACTTAATCTTCCGGTCTGACAGTTTTAAACTCCAAACAGACACAAAGGGACACTTCTCAAACCAGCATCTGCTCCTGGCTAATGATTGTCCATGGCTTGCTATAAAAATAGTCCCTTTGTCCTTCTTAGCTGGACTCAAAATTGTATTTTGTGTCCTAAGAATAAATTCGAACCACTTAAAAAAATGTGCCTCCAGGTGATAGCATTGAACAACAGCATCCAAAACCCATTTATTTGGGAGTCTGTGCTTCATGATTCCAAGTTTTAGGGGATGGATGGAAGTGCCGCAAGGCACTCTGTTTTTCCCAGAGAAGGTAAGAGTGAAAAGGAGATTATTCTATGGTGCTCCATAGACAGAGAAGGATGCAGACAGAGCATGCTCTTGTAGTCTACCATTACTCTTGCCCTACAAAAGGGCCTGGAATCAAACTCCACACCTGTTACAAGAGGAGATATAGGCTCCAGGAAGAGCAGAGGTATCAGCAAATGGAGAGGCACCTCATCAGCTCCTGTCTATACACTGCACTTGTTTTGCTTTGCATGCAACTTGTTTCTCTTTGCAACTTGCTGTTTCTCTTTGTAAAGCTTCTTATTGTCAGATCCTAGCTTCATAGGAATAGATAGAGTCCAGGAAAAGAAAGATTCACTCATACCATTTTTTTTTTCAATGAAAGTAAGTGAGAAACATCTTGCAACTCTCAATGGAAAAGGAATGAACATCACCATCCTGATCACAGTGTCATGGATCAATTCCCAATCTTGTCCCTCTGACAATTTCTGTGCTTTAAGAAGCTTTGCTTCTCTTCTGCTGCTTAAGAATTACACTCACAGCTACTCCTCCTTCTTGCCGTCTTCCTTTTTCTCTCTCTTCCTCCCCCAGTATATTAAACAACCTTCTTATTCTGTGATAGGAGGATACCTGGCCAAGTTGCTTCACTTTTGGCCACACATCCCTTGACTCTTGCTGAAGTTTTAGTATTTACACTTGTCTCTCTCTAAAAAGAAGTGTAATTGCTTTTAATGAAATTAAGACACGTAAAATCCATTCGTTTTACACATATCTAAGAGAGCCTGTGGGTCAAAGCTTGTCCCAATGGCAGTCGAGTGAATTAGAATGTACTGTGTGAATTCTAACCAGGCACAGTGAAGCCAGCTCCATTTCTGAGCAGGGACAGCATGTTGAGAGTAAACAGCCAAATAAACAAAGCAATAAAATACAAAATTAAGATTTGCCCCTGAAGTAAGGATAGCTCTAGAAACTGAAGATTCTAAATGCTACTTCACATGGATGGTTACTCTTCTAATGAATCCTTCCAGTGGATTTTCTATTTTGGCTACTTTCTGTTGAAAATAAATACAACATGCGGGAAGTAAAAAGTAACCCTATTAACACTGCTTTTGAGACCTTTCTGTATATTCCTATTTTTTCATTATCACTGTATAAAACTAATAACACACATTATTATCAGCTTTTTTTGCTTGACTGAACAAAATCTATTACTTCAGTCAAAGCTAGCTTCTATAAAACAGCAGAAGTCTTACTTTGGAAAAGTCCAGTCTTTAGCAGTGTTTTACAATGGCAATATAAATTCTTCATCAAGAGATGAATCACCTCTAACAAAGCACGGGGACATTTATTCCATTATGCCATTATTCGTATAGGACCCCTAAGCCAAGTGGTAAATGACATGCTGTATCACTTAAAATATCACTTCCTTTATTCCCAATTCATCTTGCCCCCTTTTTGACAAAATGTCACTGATTACTGGAATTGTCTTCTTAAATACTATAAATATTATTTGTTCTTACTCCTAAGAAAAGAGTGTTGGATTTTAGTGTAAGAAAGAGAGAAATTCAAATCTTTATGCCCAAAACGACAATTTCCTGCAAATATCATGTGGCATTTTCAAAAAATTAACAATTTGCATACAAATAATAAACAAAAGGAAAGCGCTGAACAGACTCATGCACTTTCCTTCTATTGAAATAACTGGTGTGTTTTCAGAAGCCTTATTGATTCAAAAACATACTCTTTGAATATCTAAAAATTATTCTGGGGAAAATATGAGTAAATACAATGAGTGATTTATTCTTTGGCTCAGGGCTGTCAGCACTTTAGGGGCTGAAAGGGAAGAAAAAAAAAATGCTTACCAAACTCAGAAACCAAGCTCACCAGTGCACTGGTTTGGGCTGGAATAGAGTTGTTTTTCCTCACAGTAGCTAGTACAGGGCTATGGTTTAGATTTGTGCTGGAAACAGTGTTGATTACAAAGGAATGTTTTAATTGGTGCTGAGCAGTGCTTACACAAATTCAAGGCCTTTTGTGCTTCTTACACTGCCCTGCTGCTCAGGTGCTGCCTGGGCATCTATTGGGTGGCAGGGAGTGATTGCTTGTATTTGCATCACTTGTCTTTCCTGGCTTTTATTATCTCTGTTGGGTTTTTTTTTTACCTTTAATTACAATGTTACTGTTGCTGTTGTTGCTGTTAGTAATAATAATAATAATAATAATAATAATAATAAATAATGATAATATACTGGTTTTGTCTCAGCCCATGCATTTTCTCAGCCTTACACTTTCAATTCTCTCTCCCATGCCACCAGAGTGAGTGAGCAGCTGAGCTGCTACTAATGTGCAACAACCATAAAGGGCAAAAAGGCTTTGTTTGATATTTATGCCTGCCATTAGGCAACCCAGCAGTGAGAACTGGGCTGGACCACATCCCAGACCCAACAGGAATGTGCAGGGCCAACACTGAAAAGGAGAGTGTGCAGTCATTCTCGCCAGGTGGATTACACAGCCCATCCTAGAGCCAGGGAAGGACTGCTCGCTGCCTGTGCTCCCCGCCAAAGACAACATCTCCTGCACAGGGGCAGTGCAGTCAGCTCCTTCTGACTGCAGCAGCCGGCGTGCAGCCACCATGGTCCCTTAGGGTCCTGCAACTCTAGGATAAGCACAGCTAACAAGGAGCTATGGGCCAAAGTGATTTTTCTGGTAGGTCATGAATTGGACATTACCATTCTAACATCCCTACATGCCTAATTCATACAGATTATGTAGGAGCCTCTATGCATAGATGGTATTGGAATTTTCATTAAAGCTTGAAACAATAGACTTTTCCCTTGCAGTCATTGCAGAGTTCACTAGACCATTTTGCAAGCGTCGAAGCAAGTTTGGAAAATGGAGAATGATTAATCTGTGTGGGTAAAAGAGTGGGAGAAAGAGGAAGAGAAGAAATCCTTGAGAAAAAAATGCAAAATAAACCCCAACAAAAAAAGTTCCAAAACCCCACACCAAAGCAAGAACCCTCTTAAATTGCCTATTTTTTTGAAGGTAAAAATATGCACTTCTGGAACAGCATTCCTCTTCAATGTGTCCCACCACAGGGTTACACAATCATTGCAGACAAATTCGATCTCTGATGACCAGTTTCAGATTAATTCAATGGATAGCCACTCATAAAATTCTTAAATTTGGAATGAATCTCATGCCCAGGTGTGCATTGTTGTGGTGGAACACATTAAATTACTTACAGCTTGTTGTTGCACCTGTTTGGGAAATACAGTTCGTACCAACCTTGCAAGAACCCACAGCTTGCAGAGACAAAGCCTTTCTACAAGCAAGTAAGCTCACTTTGACTTAGCTATTAATTGCAATCTATATAGTATTGTCAGTAATTAGCTCATCTGTCAATCATTCAGCTTAACATATAGCATAAGCTTAATTATTAGTGTATGAAATTAAGACCAAACATCTCACCTAATATGTAATTGATGTAAAAAGGCTGTGCTTTTCCAAATTCACAGTCATGTCTGGATCTTTGTATTCTCAGAACAACCATTAAAGGGCTACAATTTAAAAATATTTTGAGTTATCCTTGTAAATCAGGAGCCTAAGTTCTATTTGCTAACTTGATACCTTTTGGTTTTCCGTGGTATTTTGGAATCTGACTGTCCAAGTCTCATTTTAAAATGGGATTTGGATACTTTCGGATATTTTACTTCTTGTCTAATAGTTTGTAGTCTATGACATTTAGGGTATTGTCAAGTTGGCAAGTCTTCTGAGCCTACTATATCACAGAAACCTTAGAGTTGGAAGGGACCTCTGGAGATATCCAGTTCAACCCCTCTGCCAAGGCACCTAAAGCAGGTAAAAGTCATCCAGGTTTTTAATGCCTCCAGAGACAGACACTCCATGACCTCTCTGGGCAGCCTGTTCCAGTTCCCTCCCACCCTCAATGTAAGGAAGTTCTTCCTCATGTTGAGTACTGTAGATTTCTTCTTCTCCAGTTTCTCTTTCATATCACAAACTTTGAGGGACGCCTGGAAATATTTTTCACCTTCCTTTAGGTCTTCTCAAAACTCTTGAAGTGGAAGGGATTCAGAATACATTTTTATGAACATTTAAATATTCCTTGTGTGCCAAGTAACAAATGCATAAAGCAAAGGACTGCTATCAATAAGCAGATATGTTATACACTGAACCCATGTCATGAATTGGAGTTTTAAGACAAATAAGCAGCCACATGACAAAACCAGAATCAACTGACTCCAATGGTTTCTGATATACTACCAGCTAGAAGCCAGAGGGCATTATATTTCTTTGGTAGACAACATTTCACTTCCAGTAAATATTCATTGACTGTTAATTTCCTGAGTAGCTGTGCTACTATTATAAATTTTGCTGGTTCATGTAAGTCAGCAAAAAGCCACGAAAGCCAGCACTTAATATCACACATAGACAGCCTAAGTCAGCACTACCCTTACAGGAGACCAAAGAGACACAGAATAAGCTTTGCTAAATTTTTAAGGAAAATTAAGAACAAGAAACAAAGGAAATAAAACTTTCCCTACACTTGCTTGCCCTATTATTTTATTATGCCTTGTTCTCTGGACTCTACAGCTCTTCTCCATCTGGCCTGCAGGCATAAAAACTCTGATTTCAACAGAAGCAAGACACTAACTACTTTTGAGAATTGAGCCTGAAATATTTTGGATTAGGCACAGTCATTTAAATAAAAAAAACCCCCAAACACAATTTTTGATGTCTAGACCATCTAGATGACTGAGTCCTCTAGATAATAACATAATTTTAAATTCTAAATATGCTGTTACAGTTAATGACAAGAAGACACAAATCAAGACAAAAGTAGCAAA
Source organism: Falcunculus frontatus (assembly GCA_013398115.1). Taxonomy (NCBI): domain Eukaryota; kingdom Metazoa; phylum Chordata; class Aves; order Passeriformes; genus Falcunculus; species Falcunculus frontatus. The sequence goes on along the minus strand of VZRV01008896.1, from coordinate 1,123,965 downwards.
ATTTTAAAAAGGAATAATTTCGTGCAGATGCTGCTGATATAACTGCTTTAGAAGTCCTCCACTTTGTTGTGCATGCCCTCTCTAACTCGTCATTTCCCTCATCTGCATTAGGCACTTATTTCTAAGAAGGTGTACTGCAGAATACATTATGAGCTGGGTATTAAGAATCATGAGTATCATGTTTTACTAAGACTTCTCCCTCTGACTTCTTGAGTGAAACATGTAAATCACTTCGCTCTGTATACTCAGGTTGCCCATTTATATAATGGATTGTAGCTATACCTAGACCAGAATTTCGTCACCTGTGAGCATCGCTTTGAGAGCTTGGTAACCATCTAACAAATAGTTAAGAGCTGCAGCTGTGATTCTGGTCTAATCTTTTTGGCAGAAATTTTCTTCTACGTCTTCCTATTTCTAAAAATCTTGAGGAAGATTAAATATGTGGACCATGAATTTAATACTGATGACAGAGAGAGCCATATTAAGACAATGTTCTGGGAATGATTTGGTTTATAGTTGGGCATTTTGTTGCTTATGAAAAGAAGTCCAAACAGCGAGTTGCCAAAGCACATTCAACAGGGCATTTGGCAGTCACCAGCTGTTGCAATTTGGTGTCCTCTGCAATTTATTGTTTGGGATCATTTGGTGTCCGTGGGGACACCATGACCCAGGTCAGAGCATGATAGATCCGATTGGAGCGATGATCAATTCTCGTCTACTCTTCCACTTTCTCTTCAGCATGATATTACACTTTCAGAATTTTCCATTCAGTGACCTCAATAATTGGAAGGCACTAATTAAGTAATTTCTCACGAGAGTACAATATTACTGTCACAAATTTTTAAAGAAGATAAAACCCATACTGACAGTCACTGCAGTTCAGCCATAGGGCAAGGTGAAACTTTTAGACCAAATATTTTTTATATCCAGCATAAGTAGATTTGGGTCAGTGGACACGTTTAATTAATTAATGTCAACTTTGTGAAGTAGTTTGTAATCAGTGGGATGGAGAGGACTTTTTAAAAACGCCTAATAATTGAAATTCCAGGCAATTGCAAAATTATTTTTAAATTATTTTTTACTTTGAAATAAAGTCCAGCTTATTTTTTAGCAAGTATATAACGATATATTTCAAGTTGAATTAAATTCAATTGTGATTTTTTCAAAACAAAATCTGTACTAACAGTATTTGTAACTGTGCTGACATGAACTGAGATCAAGGAAGCCGTTTTTCTAGCTTGGAGCCTTTCTTGTGCCAGTAACACAGCAAATAATATGGAGCTGACAAAGACTGGAATGCCATTAATAATAATAATATTTTTTTTAAAAATGCAAAGAAAACTAAATGCCCACAAAAATGTTATGTTTCTTTAATAAATGGAAAAATATATAAACTAAGCATTTAAACAAGGTCTTTGAATTTTAATTGGAAGATCCATAAAGAGGTGACAACTTTCGGCCACCAGCACTGAGCTTTCTGGAGAGAAAATCCTGCAGGCTTCAGTCTCTATCTGGTGAGCAAAGCCCTGATCTTCTCCCATCTGTTTTATGATTCATGATTGTGTTGGAAGTCAGACTTATTGCCAGAGCTTCCTTTGGTTAACATAAGAGAGTATTATCCTCTAGAACCATCCTCCAATATTACCTAAGTAAGTGAAAAAATGAAGCAGTCTAAAGCCATGGAATACCAAATTCTCAATGCACTTTCATAAATAGGAGGTTCTCATTTCACAGGTAAGTCAGTGCTGACCACCAAGTGAGAAGGATAACAGAGGATCAGCTTGTATCAACTCTAAAACTTACATCACTTGTTAGTACTCGCAGTGAGAATGGCAGAAATGGGCTATATTGACTCTTGATAAAAACATACACTGTGACTTCCTTTTTGGCAGAATGGAACAGATTCTTTTTCTTTTTTTTTTTTTTAGTATGGAGCTTCTGCTTTGGTTTCCTTGACTTTAGGACTCGCTTAGTTAATCTAGGATTTATAGATTTTAAGAGTCACTAAGACCCCTTGAAAATGTTTTCTGTTCCATTAGGAAGAACACATACACTCAGATATGTATTTTTTTTAAATCATCATAGATTTAGTCCAATCTTTTAGATAATTACAGGAGCCTTAAAGCTAGGCTGCAACTGCAGCCTAGGAAACAATCAGACAACGTCTTGGAAGGAAATCTCTGGGATGACCAAAGCTTCAATGTCCAGACTTCCATGAGAATATCACATGAGATTTTACTGGCAAGAAGAACAAATTTAAACCTAAAACAGAAAGAACAGAAAGTTAACTTTAAAAAGGTCTGGGATGGTTGTATTAATTCCTAAATTGAGAGAGGCTCTTTACTTTGTCCAAAGGAGCATCCCCATTTCTGAAACAGGTACTTTTCTCATCTGAGGATTCCTACTGCATTCTGGTTTGTCTCTAACTTCTCTCCATTGTGAAGTCAAGAAAATAAATAACAGTTGTACTATAATAGAAGCCAAATTAAATGATTTGCCACGTGGTGTCTGATAATTAACCAAATAAGATTCCCTCAAACAAGCAAATCTAACTTGTTTTTATGACTACATTAAAATGTGAATCTTAAGCAAAACAAGAACATAAATCTCACTAGAAGATGTTATAATAAAATAAAACAGGATTGTGAGGAGACTGAAGGCTTTATTGAAAGCCATAAAACTTCTTCAGATGCCAGTGGAAAAAATTATGATAATAAAATCAGCTCCAGTTTAATGGCTTGGTAAATGAAGAGAACATTAAATGGAGTCCTGCAGGGTGCTTACAGTCCACCCCATTATTATCTCCTCCCTACAATCAGAGTGTTTCCTCTAAATGCCTCACTAGGAGCTGTTTACCTTGGGGCCACTCCTCTCTCCCCACTGACAGATGTTTTGCTGGCCAGTGCCTCTTTTCACAGCAGTACAGCTCTGGAGAACTAAACCCTGGTGCAGTCGAAGGCTGCAGCCCTTACCCAGGTGTGCAGCCGTCACTCTAGGGAGATGCCTCAGGAGAGCAGAGACAGCAGGCTTAGTCTGTCAGCAAAATGCACTGTAGGATGCTCTTTTGCATATCTAGGAAAGGCCCATTAACAGCAATAATATCTTAACCCAGAATTAAATCCTGCGCTCTAGAGTGTCTTTTACCCTTAGAGGGGAAAAAAAAAAAAAGAATCAGCATATAACCATCTGCAGACCTCTTAGCATGAAGAGAGGGAAAAGCCCTGGTTAAAAATAAAAAAAAAGAAAATAACATGTTGTCTCTTCTGATATAAAGTTTGTTATGGTGCCCTAACCTCTAGTCTTCTAGTCCTGATCCTTATTTTGGGGAAGAACTCCGACAGGGAAGATTTCTGTCAGGATGCAAATGTATCGTTAGGCCCCTACAGGTATGCAAATTGTAAATTAGGAATTTAGAGTATCTAAAACCAATGCAGTAACAGAAGAGCACACTGAAACCAGTCCCAGATTTCCTCTTTCTTTATTTTAGGGAAATCTCAGTCCTACATGTTAATCACTTTGTTGTACAAACACCTTTCATTGGAGATAGTCTAAAATACAAAGGGGTCGCTAGAACGTGGGTTGAGTTTTGTCTTTTCTGGAAAGAGCTTTTCCAACTTAAATTCCAACTGTCCATTTAATATTCCCAATCAAACATCAGCTTTAAGGTCTCATGGAATTTTTATTTGGACACAACTATATATTACCCGTATACAGTGAAATTCAGCAGGACAGATACTTGAAAAAGACTTTTACAGAATGAGAAAATGGTACATGAAAAGGAGGTGAAAATTTCTAAGCCTAGACCTAGCTGTTCAGGACACAAAAGCAGAACAAAAGTAGAACACACCATAAGAGTATGATTACAGAATGAAAGTACCATAGATTAGTTTGGTTTGGAAGGGACCTTGAAAGGTCTTTTAGTCCACCTCACCTGCCACAGGCGGGGACACCTTCTACTAGAGCAGGTTGCACAATGCTCCATCCAGCCTGGCCTTGGGGGATGGGGCATCTATTACCTCTTTGAGCAACTTGTTCCAGTGTCTCACCACCCTCTCAGTAAAGAATTTCTTTGAAATGTCTGATCTAAACCTGTCCACTTCCACTTTAAAATATTACGTCTTGTTCTGTCACTACAAGCCCTTGTAGGAGGAATTTTCCCTTCCTGTTATTTATGGGGTCTGTAAGGAATTGAAAAGCAATTTGAGCATTACTGTTCTCAGATTATCTGTGAGCCCATAGCAGTAGACTAGGAAACTGGAGGTTTCCTATAGCTGTCCCCTATTTAAATGAGTTGATAGGAGATGTGAAACACATAGGCATGAATACATTGTTAAAAAATAACATAGAGGAATATAGCCTAAAATGAACTAGATAGAGCAAGTCAACCCTTTAAAAAATCTTAAACATCTTTGTGTGGGCAAAGCTGTGGGTCATGTTCCTTTGAGGCACTGATGCATTAAATGAAGTGTTGCCCTTATGTGCTGTCAGCACCATCCCTCTATATTGTGTGAATGCCACATGAAGCTGGCAAATAGCTCCATGCCCACTATTTTCTCATCTCTGTGCTTACACTATTTTCTCACAGAGAAATTAATGATGTTGTTGTTTGTTCAGCAGCCCAGAATGAGAGCTAATCTGACAGCTTGTGTCACAACTACAGTTTGTAATGGAATTATTAAAGAGAGGGACAGATCTAAAGGGTAAGCTTCAAATATTATGGATTGAGAGAAAGAGAGAGGGAGGAATACAGACCACTATGCATTGAAGCAATGTGAGAAGTGAGGGGCTAAAAAATTCCCTGAAAAAAGAGGAAAGAGCAGAGTCAGGTTCTGATTTTGCAGGGGTTTATGTGAAATACTGGGAAATGGTCATTCTGGCTATCTTCTCCCTTCCCCACCACGCACACTTGTCCATGCCAAACCCTGTGCTGCCCTGCACATGTATTATATTATATTGTATTACTTATACTGTGTGCCTTTCGGTATTTGTTGCTAGCTCTTCAGCTTTGGCAACGCCAAAGGGCTGGAAGTAGGGTTAGATATGTGTGAATGGAGAACTGGCCGGGGTGACTGCAATGAGAGGTTGGTTGTATGAGTAGGCTGTAGTGCAAGCTTGCAGTGCCATGGGTTGCTGGCAGGTTACACTGGCTCAGGCTGACTGATCAAAAATGAATGTATTACTGATGTCTGTATTATGTTGCATATTGCAGGGGGATGCAGTGGTGGGTGTGTGTGGGGGTGTGTGTGTGTGGGTGTGTGTGTCTCCTGCCTATTCTCAAGTTTCCTCTCTAATGGGAAAAAACCAAATTAGAACCAGAATTTTTGATAGAGCATCAAGCGTGGTTAGAGAGCACTGTCAGCAACATCTTTCAGAGTTCTTTGAACCTGCAGTTTCTGAATTGCAGGAGCAGAATAATGCAAGACAGTCTTTATATTTCATTTTAGAGAAGGCAGCATCTCAGGCTGAGGGGGAAGCACCTACAGAAGCAAAATTTAAGTTTGGTTTTACTTTGAATGTTCACAGAGCTTGAATAAACCATAACTAAGCAGTAAACTGTGACTCAGTCAATTTCCACAATGGAATGGAATTATACCAGTAGGAGATTTGGAGATGGCAGCACCATATGACAAGTGAAACAAACTTGAGATACGTTAGTAAAAGACAAACAGTTTTCAATTTGCTCCAATTCATTAAAAAAAGCCCCAATTCATCAGAAAGATTGAACAAGGTGAAAATCAGACTATCTCATGGATATATCTGTCATCCCTACTATAAATCAGAAAGAGGACATTTGAACTCAGATTTTCTATGTCTTAAGGTGAACTGAGGCATCACTGTGATTTACACAAGTTTTCTGGTTGATTTATTCTTTCCTGCTGTAGTGGGTGAATAGGGCAAATAAGAACTTAAAAGCAATAATTTCAACTAGCATATAGGTACTGAAATAGCCTTATCAAACAGCCTTTTTTCCCTCTTAATCAAAATGAAAGATTGAAAAACCAGTTTTGGAAGTATTAGAATATTTCTTTTTTAATTTTCTGGAATTTGTGATATTTTTTTTAGATGCTTTTTTCCCCCATCTGCCTAAACTGTTCATTTTATGTGACCTTTTCCTAGGGGTATGTCAAATTTTATGCTCTGGATAAATTCCAGGCTTGTTAGTTAGCATGTCTGAATGAATAACTGGTTTACACAATATTACTTCATTTTGGCTTCTTGTCCCATAATAAGAGAGCTAAGTGTGTTTCATAAAAAAGTGAAATGGAGTCTACTTAAAACTAGGAACAGCAAATTATCATGCAGCTTAATTTCAGCCTGTAGCGCTGTCTTCCACTTAAGATCATGTATTTAAATATCTGACTGAGACAATGTTACATTTCTGTTTGTTAAGCACCAGAATTTGTGTTCCTCAGCACAGAAGTTAAAGCCTCAGAGAGCACTGGCAGCTCAGAATAACTATAAAGAAAAACTCAATGCAGATGAGGCGGGGAAGGGAGGGCACTTGTTAAATCCTGTACACCTTCTATCTAATTTATTATTTTACATATGTGTTTACGTATTATGGAAGAAGAATTAAATCAATGGAAGAGAATGGACAAGAGTGACATACTATGGACATGCAAAGTTTATTTGCTGTTTAATGTTCTGATACTCATCATAAACTGATCATCACAGAAGCCGAAAAAATCCAAATTCGTCCCAAGTAATCTTTCTTCCATGCATAATGCCATAAATTAAGCAAGAATATTTTCAGTGGGAACTGACTGTCTGAAACACCAGGATTTGGCAACTGCTAGAGCCAGGAATTGGAGTAAGATTGAACTGTGGCTCGATCTGATGTGACTACACAAAATCAGCAGTGAGAGCACTCATCAGGTAACTGATGGCAGCACTGATAAACAGGATGGTGTGAAAGTCCTTGGCAAGGTATGGGCAGGAAGGAGACTTGCATGGAGGCAGTCTTTAGACCATAGAAATTGAGAAGGAATTAATTGACCAAAGAGAGGTTTTCAAATTGTCAAGCACTCCTCCAAATATATAATATACGGCACTGCATCACCAGGGAACTGTTTCTGATTTTTATTGGAACTGGTATACAGTTGTGACTGGAACCACAGAAATTGTTGGCCAGAGTATCTTTAATCAACTATTTGCTTCATATTGTTTAATTTTTGGCATTTCTCTTGTTCTACCACCACCACGGATGTATCAGATAATGACATTTTATTCTAACTTTCAGTCATCTTTAAAGTTCAGCAGAAATGAAAATGTACATCTTTTGCAGCTGCTAGGAGAGAATATAATAGAGAGTCTGAAAGTTGACTTTTACTGAAATATCCTTGTCTGAACATGTTAACGAATTAAAACAAACTTTCCCATGCTGCATGAGTTTTAATGACTCCTTCAATAAAGGCCTTTCAACCCCAGTTTGGGATTTGGAGTCTGAGAGACAGAGAGAGCCAGCACAATTCTCAGAATTATTTCTTACATAATTCAGAATTCTCACATCACTAGAGAATGCTCTAATCAATCCATTCCAGGCTGTCCTGGAAAATGCCATTTCTGCTTATGATTAATTCAAATTATGATTAAATCAAATTAATTTTTTTGTGTGAAGGTACAGTGCGAAAAAGATCAAGATTTCTATTTCACAGGAAGAGGGACAAAACTTTTCACAGATCTTCTCTATCAATACTTCAGCTAAGTAGAAAATTTGAGGGCCTCAGGGTAAGCGTGGGGAGGGCACTGAGACAGAAGCCACTGTCTCTTTATGAGGGTGCTGTATTATGTTTTACTCCAGGATAATTCCAAAAAAGAGGTTCCTTTGGCTACTAAGTCCTAGAGAACTGTATGTATAATCCTCATGAATTAAGTTATGGTTATGCTTATGTTTCTGTCTTTAGTGCATAAAATATGAGGCTTATAGACTATCACCAAACTTTTTTCTCTGCCTGTTTCCAGAAGAAACGTGCCATAGGAAAACACTGATTCCAAAGAATGCTCACAGTCCAGTGAGAGCTGACTCAAACAAAAACATACGAAGGGGTAGAAATCAATTTTCTTTTGTGTTCCCAAATTGAAAACATGCTGTTCCATACATAAATATTGAATAATACTCAGTACTACCGTCTGGCTAGAAACTTATTTTGTGCCAAAAATCTGAAGTACAGAGAGACCATTCCTTCATATTGGAAGACTATGAAACTATACAACAAGGGGAGAAAATAGTCCTTTACATATCAACACCAAAATTGGATATCTGGGTAACTTTTGGCTAAGTTACACAACATGATTCTAGTTTGGAAAAAATAAAAAAATAAAAAAATTAAACATTTTATCTGGATAATTTAGAATACTGCTTTTTGATAATTTTAATATAAAAATTTCGAGAGTGTATTTTGACAAATGTGTTCTTCTACAAAAAGTCTTTCTGTTAAAATATTTACCACCAGGTTTTCTGTGTGGCAGTCAGTATAGCTACAAAACTGCCCTGCATCCTGTACACTGTCTCGGACTTTGGGGTTTTTCTAGGCAGATTTCATTACAAAGGTCAGCATATGAAAATCACAGTTGGAGGAATGTTATTCAGTTCCCTTTCTTTTCTTAAGAGCAGGATTCAGTTTCTGTTGCTAGAAGAGAAAATACTTAGATCTTGAACTAAAGAGCCCACTTATTTCTTGATTTTGCCATCATATTTGTGAATGTGAATGATTCGCACCTAATGCCAACTTTGATACATCCTTAGAACTGATGAGCTTGTATTAATATCTCATCAGAAACAGGTACTACAAGTGATGAAAATTTAAGGATAACTTCTAATTGCATTTTATTTTTTTATATTTGAACAAGTAGGGTTGTGGTATTATGCACTTAGAGGACAGAGGATGCTGACATGATAAGTAAAATTTTTTTATGTCCGGGAGGACCCCTGAAGAGAACGATGAAGAATGTAGTTTAGATATACACATGATCTGTAGGCTCTTTCATTCTTGTGTGTTTACATTGCAAACAATATAAAAAAAATATATTGTTTTGTGCTTCATTGTGGCTTAATGGTGCTTATGGCAAGCCCATGATTGGCAGCTCAGCCACAGCAAGCTCAGGCAGAACAAGAGCCCGCGCACTTTATTGGGAATCAATCCTTAGAAGAAAACTTGAAGGCTATTCTCTTTGAGATTATGGTGTAGGAATAGCACAAAATGCAATAAATATCAGTATATCTTCTTGTGTAAAAGAATGAATAGAAAACTCTCTTTATTGAACTGTGCTTTAAACAACTAAGATGAAAACTGCTCTCTGGGAAATACTTAGAAAATTTAGTATCTCAATCCACCTTATTTTGATTAAAAACATATTAGCAATTCTAGATTCTAGAGTTCATTTCCATTTAGTAGAGCCTGTAGTAGTGCTCCTATTGTGTTTATCACATTAGCCCAGCTCTTTCCCTGTGATTACCTTTTATCACTAGTGCTGGCAGAACACGGGCAATTAGAACACCTCCAGTAGAATACCAATTAAAACACCTCCATACTGGCTTAGTTAAGCACAAACACCACATCACACCCTGTGTGCTGGCAGGTTCCTACAACACACTCAGTGACCTAAAAGAGAACTCTCGGGAGTGCTGAGACAGACACTGAGCACTGTTGAAGCTTGTTAGACGTGGAACAGAAAACCTTACAGTTACCTCTACTTTCTTGAGGTGCAGTAGGCAAAGCAGTGGGTAAAACACAGGGAACCCTGCTCAGTTAGGAATGTGATTCAGCATGAATATTTTGGTGATCAGAAAATACACGGAACACAGAGAACAGAGCAGAACTCGACAACAATTTATGCTTCAAAAACCCATACAAGAATGAGTCCCACTCATCCTTGATGACGGCCACTAATTACTCAATATCTTGCTCATCCTGAGCTGAAACACAGCCTAAGCCCCTTGAGTGCTCCAAGGGTCTAAAGAGACCCCTCAGTCTCCTGGAAACAATTTCACTCCACTGAGATTTCCAGACATGTCACGTCCCACACATTTAGTTAGACAGTCAACAGGTCTTTACACAAATGAGTGCACCACTGTCTTTTAATTAAAAACAATGCCCAGAGAAAAAGAATCAATTCCAAAGGGTTAAAAATGAAAAATCTGCATTCTCAGATTCCTACCTAATTTTTTTTCCCCCCAGTATTAAGCTGCCAAAGTTTTTACTCCTAGACATTTGTAGAGTCCTTGAAACAATTTTGAGAGTGTTCATTTTTATCTCACGGCCACAGTTCTTCCATAGTTCTTCTTCAAATGGCTCAATCTCACTATTCAGATTTGAAACATTATGCTAAAATTATTTTCTGAATTAAATATTGAAATAAAGAGATTTTGACAAATAAATTTGGTACTGTATATCACAATATTTATCACTTTTATAAAATACAGTTAGAACAAGCTTTTTTTGATCTAAAAGTTTTTTGTACTATTGTCTTTCATCACAGCAACAGACAGGATAGAATTATAACTGACATATGTTTGACACTTAAGGATTATTCAAAATTTGCATTTTATGTTGTATTTTTTCAGTGTAGTAGTTCACATAAAAACACTGACTCCTGAAAATTCATTGGAACGCTGTCTGTTTTCTGAAAGATGCCTAGTGGACTTGCTAAAAATTATAAAAAGGAAACAGACTCTTTCCAGACGTGCCAAGAGTCCAGTGAAAAGAGTCATGTTCTTTTTTGCTTATATCACTTCAGAATATGTGGTATTGCCTTATTCGGTTCTACATGAAGCATCAAGACACACAGCATGTGGTGGGGAAGTGACCAGTGACATACTGAACTCAGAATATCCTTCCGTGGATATTTTAAGACAATTTTCTCCTCCAGGCAATTATTAATTTCTAGGCAAGCAGCTATTAAGAAAACCCCAGGGCTGACACAAAGTCAGGGTTATGGAAATATAACAGTGTCCGTATTCCTCACTTCCCTTCAAAAGAATGATTTGAAGACAGAAAACAGGTGTATGATGAATGACTTAAGGAGTTCAAATTTACTTATCTTTAAAAAAAAAAAAAAGGTGACCCAGAGTAGATGAGTAAGAAATCTGGGCCAAGATTAGAACTAATTGTAAAATTCTTTACTCATGCAGAAAAATACTTCATGGCTAAAATTCAGGCATTGGCAATGAAAGTAGAAGAAGGATTGGCTGGAAAGGTCTCATTCTGTTTTAATGGCAACTGTGCACTGACACGGTTCAGTTCAGGTTGTGCCTATTTCCAGTAGCTGAAATTGATAGTATTTCCCAGAGAAATTCACTAGCTCCAAGCAGAAGTTTCAGGTTTTTTTATTCAGGAAGTAAACAGCATGATTTTATGGCTGAAAGTCAGGGTATTTATACAAAATGGTTCTTTTTTGCTTCAAAAATCTGAGTCATTTCCTGAGAAGCTGGATGGATGTTGTTTGTATCCCATTTCATAGGTAGAGTTTCATTAACTTGATTAAAGAAAAACTAAACTAATCCTTGAAAAAGCTTTGCTTAGTGCCCATGGAGTAGAACAAAGTAAATTTGGAAGCATGTTAGTTTTCACTTTTTTTCTGAACCCACATTCCCCTGTACTCCAGTATCCCTGACACAAATCTCAAAACCTCATCTAATCATAAACTTCATCACTGCTTTCAGTAAAAGCTAAGTTAGGTTTTGAGACTTTGCTTTTAATCAGAGAAGGAAACAACTCCAGCTGTTTTTAACACGGTAAGTCGTTTTGTCTTTGGAGTAAGTCTGGTTAAGGATCCAATAGGAAATGTTAAAGGCATGTAGGTGACCAATTCATCAAGTAGAGAAAGCGTAATAAAATGAAATTAATCTCATTTGCTATTTTAAAATGCTTCAAATTACATCAGGATATCAGACTTTATTTGTTGCCTCAGACCTAAAGCTATTTTAAGATGAAAGCTACCTGAAGTGGTTAGAGAGACTCCTTATCTTCTGTTTGCAAATTTTTAGTGAACCTGAGCCATGCTTTTTCATAAATCGGAAGCTGAGTTATAAATAACCATTGCTGAATTTATGAATTTGAATGAAAACCCATTGGAGTCTAATGGCTTCAACTGCAAATCAGAAAATGCATATCAGTAGAGACAAAATTCCTTTAAAATTCACTGAGATTGAAATACCACTGCTTGTATTAAATTCCTTCCTCAGATTCCTGCTATGATAATATTTTTTGAGTGACTGCTACCTACTTTGCCATGCATGTTTTCTCTAATATGAAGTGAAATCTACAAAACAAGAAGGGGGAAGCAGGGGTGATTCTCATGCCGGTGGTAGTTCCTTCCCATGAGAGAACCTGCTGTAACAGCACTACTGGTGCTGCAGGTGCCAGGCCATGAGAAAAGGAGTATGTGAGTAAGAGCAGAGAACAGTGAAAGAAAAATGTTCCCGCAGAGGCTCTGGAAAACTGAGCCCCTGTGGAAAAAAAGTGCTGCAACAGCAGCCTGAGTGAAAGGTTACAGAGCTGCAAATAGTATAACTAATGCCAAGAAACCGGGGTAAATAAGGTGCTTGTGAAATGCAAGGTAACTACACTTTGTGTGTGAGGATGGGGTTTTCAGGTGCATACCAGCAATGAGGGTTTTTTGAGCAGTCTTTCTTCCTTAATGGAGGCCTACTGACTCTCAGAATGACATTGCACTTCTACGTCACCTTGACCATTGAGAATTCCTGGCTCAGCTGTATGTTTTCCTGATAACATGGTAAGTGCCAGCAGGGCAAATCAGTCCTCGATTAACATCCTACAGCAGATTCAAATCTCAAATGCTTAAGTAGACTTTTCATCTCAGGACACTTTTCCTATGCCACCACTGTTGGTAAATGATAGCAAGTAGAACGTAATCATACAAAACTTACACAATAAGCTGAAATAAGGGTGTTGAAATGGGTTTCATTGTATTACTCTAGATCCAGGGTTTGTGTATGCAAGGTATTTTTCCTGCCAGTTTTAACAAATATGACAGTTACACACACAAAGAGCTATGATTTTGTTCTGCAGAGAAACTAATAGCACTTAGGTCCATGCAAGACAAGATAAAGGCTTTGCACACAGTTGGGAGGAAAGGATTAAAACCAGAAGATTTGGTGAGGAGGGAGTAGTTTTTGCTCAAAGTGACCTTGAAGCTGGGAATGCCAAGATTGTTGGTGGGGGGAAGCTCCCTTTATTATGCCCGGTGTTGCTCATCCTCTGCCTGTTTTGAGGAGTAGAATTCCTCGTTAGAGATAACACACTGTCACAGGCATGCTTGCTCCTCTTACTGGGAGAGAGAGAGACCATAAAAGCACAGTCTTGTGATAAACTGAGCATGTGTGAAGCCCTTTGATGTACTGGGGCAGGCAGTGAGCTTCTCTGCTGCTCACTAGGATGAGCTAAGCCTGACAGAGCCCAGGTCCTGTGTGTCTGTGTCACCCAGCATCGTTAGTGAGGTAATGAAATGAATTTACTCTGTGCATTCCAGCCGTGGTTTGGTGGTCGCCCTGGTTACCTGTATGTACAAGTCCCCCCCACCTATCAAGTGTATAAGCTGTCTGTCAAGTGTATAAGACTGACTATTACAGTCCAGAAAAAGGGCAAATTTTTGTGTAAATCACTATCAACTACACCCAGAAGACCATGTGATATAGTGATGAAGTAGGGAGATTCACAGTGCCTGTCCAGTATGTGTTAAGAGTATAATGATAGGATTCTTCAAAAACAAATAGTTCAGATTTTCCTCAGTCTGTGAAAATATCCCTGAGGCAAGAATACTGTTTGTATTTTTTTAATGACTCAAGGCAGCTGCTTCTTCTGTTTCTGTTATCTTCACTTATGCTATACACCTTCAAGTTGCTTTTGGAATGAATGTGCTCTGCTCAGGCCTTTTTATTTTATTACCCTTGGGATACTTGTGAAGAACAGAGTGAGAATAGACTCTCTTACCCATAATTTAGTCTCTCATTTGCATTTCCATTAATTAGTGAGAGGGAAGGAAGTTCACAGAAAAGAACCAGCTCTAAACCAGTTAATTGTGTTTGTGCAGACATGTAGTGCATCAAAACAGTGAGCTGCAAACCTAAAAGTCTAAATTTTGTGGATGCCAAGAGGGCACCAGTGAATCAGATCCACTGTGCCTGAGACACGCTGTCTGAACACAGTGCAAGGACATTCTGTTTACAGGACAAAAGATCATTGGCCATCCATGATTTATGAACAAACAATAGCTTAGTCAAAGAAGGAGCAAGAATTCTAAATAGATTGTTCATCTACAGCAAATCTGCCTTTTCCAAAAAGTCCAAATCTTGCTTGCACAGTAGCTGCCTCTGTAATACAGTTATTTCTGCATTTTCCATCTTCTCAATTTGTCTGTGATAGGAAATATAGAAACTATAGCCAGCCTCTTGCTTCCTCATTTCTATTCACAACTGAGTTGAGTATCAGCTATTTTCCCAAAAGACAGCAGCGACTGCAATTCTTGCTGGTCATTGCACAGACAAGTACAAGGAGGGTGTGACAACTCCTTTGCCTTGCCAGCTTTATACACCTGTGTATGGCCAGGCATGAGATACAGGAATGAACAGCTACCTACAGCTAGAAAGCACTAAGGAGGACCTTGGACCTGCTAGCTTGCCCTGAGGTTACTGCAACAAGAATTCATTTCCATGTGTTAAAAGCCATCACAGATGATCAAAGAGAAAGGCATGTGTTTTCCCAAAGCTGCATGTGGCAGGTTGTCTGTCCTTTTCACACACCCTGTGAGCACTTGCATGCCCAATCAGGTAAAACAGTGTCACAAAGAACAAATGCCTGATGCTCCCAGATCACCCATTTTAGTGCATCTGTTGTTTCTTCAGTAGGTATCTGCCACATGCACCCATACCGCAACTTCACCCTCAGGTTTGTTGAAGCATGTGCAAACTGCAGGTTTTAATACAAATTAATAGTAATTTACAATTCATTATTAATAATATTAACAGTAATAAATACATCTATTTATTGTATCACAGTGCATAACCATAAACTGATAAGAGAGTTTTTACTTTTCAGAGAGATATGGCTGGTTAATGTTAGATCCTGCCACAGCTGACAGAGAAAACACTGGACCGAAAAACAGCCACAGAGGCTGGATTGTGGCTAAATTGATTTAGAGGCTAAATTGAGGGCCAATGACTCTGTGTATTTCAGTACACTCAGACCTTACTCTTGAGAAGATGTAAAGACTCCATAGCATATACTACCATGCTAATATAAACTAATTAACTAATTAATTAATTTTAAAAGGGTGCCTGAAACCCCACTTGTATTTCCAAGTCAGTTGATCTTGGTGGTTGTGGGCACCTCAAAGAAAAGTTCTGCCCAGAAGAGTGTTATGAGCCTGAGCTTAGATTTTGTATGCAAGTCATGTGATGGCTGTGGGCAGTGCTGCCATGCCTAAATAATTTATGCCATCCTCGTTTTCAAAGAACTTGTACAGTAGAAGCATACCATCCAGACAAGAGCTCCTCCAGGGAAACCAGTCTGGGGAGGTCTTGCAGCCACACTTCCATTCTCCTTAGTCCACACCCTTATCTCTTCAGCAGCAGCTTGTGGGGAACCATAACCTCTGACCCAGTGAGCCTGTTACTGATGCTCGGGCTTTAATGTCTGGAGAATTCCAGCAGTGAAATCACAGTCTGTGTGTGGAACAGGCACAAGATGAATGGGGCTCTAGTGCTGCCTTTCCTCCTGTATCACAGCCACACCAGAATTCTGCAAACTCTCCTCAAGGGCCTTCAGAGACTGCTGCTTTCCTCACTCACAGCATAGGGCTGTTTATTTGCAGATTTCTGCTATTTACAAAGTAGGAACATCATTGTTTTTATTGCTGGCTTTGGATTATAGATGGATAGATACCTCTGACAATTGTGTAACATAGTATTTTGTTTGGCCTTCCTTCCTAAGAAAGTGAACTTCATGTGCTTGTGCAATCTGCCTGACGGACCAAATTATATTTACCCCAATTCACCAATTTTAGCCAAATTTGCCTGAGTGTAACTGAATACAGGAGAAAGACTCAAACGGTGTCCTGTAGTGGGCAGTACACATTGCCACTCTCTCAGGCAAAGAGGTAGGGCATATTGGAGTGTTCAGGGAACACAAAATGAATTGAGTACATTTTTGTGCTGTCTTTAAGGATTGCTTCTCCACACTTCACAGTGCCTTGAACTTATAGGTGAAAGTCTAAGCCACTTTTTTCCTGACCTGGCCCAGGAGGTGACTTTTCACCTGGAACTCTCTCCCTAAACTCTGTAATTTAGTTAGGCACCATTCCCAGCTTACACTTTTGGAAGAGTGTTCAGAGAACAGAACATATGCATTCACGACTTTTCCGATATTTGTTGACACAGAGCATTAATGATTGGCTTGAAGGAGCTGCTGGCCTGAGGCACAGCTCCAGTAATCAATAATCCTTGGAACATCCTGAGCCAAGGTTATTTCTGACCACAAAAATGAAATAGGAGTCAGGAAGATAATTTATTTAGCCCATTCATAAAAACATTTATGATTCTAAGCACAAAACAATAACAAGTAAAATCATGATGTTAAAAACAAAGATAACAAGATAGAACATCTGAAAATAAAGACAAATCTTGCCAAAAATTATAACCCCTTGCTGTCAGCTAATAAGCTACAAATAATGAATGGATAGCACAACCAAGAGAAGGTAAACACACAGTATGTAAGAGCCCTAACAATTATGAATAAAATTTGTCTGTTCCTGAAGCAACCTTCTGTATACTCTAAAATGAGCCAGCAACAGACACTCGTGAAGTCCATTTTGGAGGTAATTTCACACCTGAAGGTTTTCAGCTGAGGAAGATGCTTGTCAAGCAAAGCAGATGAATATCAGGTATCCTTAGTTAACCTTCAAAACCACAGCAGATCCAACTCGGCCTAATCCAAAGAAGGATAGGTACTAGATTCAAAATGATTAAATACTCTGAGCTATTCACTCGACCATTTTTGCTTCTTATGGTGTAGAATATGTGGAGAGATGAAGCTACTTCAGTGCAATGCTAATGCATCCTTCCCGGTGTTGTGCCTTTCTGAAGGAAAATGAATTGCAGCATAATGTAACTGGGAGCTATTACTTATTTCCTGTCCATCTAGAAATTCAGACAATTTCACACATTATCTATATAGGAGATAAGCTAAAGTCTGATGTCAGCATTTGCCACTACAGACATCTGCAATAGCACAGTCAGGTGCTTGCTTGCTCTGTTTGATCTTTCAGTTTCTTCCATACTTTCAAAGGCGTCTTTGCAGGGTGGGTGTGGGGTGCTGGAGATTTTGGACATTATGCATCCATGCTCAATTCTATGCATGTGCAGATCACTGTAGAGTTGTGGCAATTGTGAGAAACCTGGCTGAATTGTTTGGAATCAGATCTGCTGTGTTTTGGCTAGAGGACCCTTTCAAACCAAGTCTGGGGCCTGGAGCTGCAGTCCTCGTTAAAAAAACCCTACACAACTGTTTGTGCTACTGACTATGAGAAAGGACATGGTTTCACCAGAGCTGGCCACCAAGCAGGATGTGGTATTCCAGGGATCCATTTGAGGTTCAGAGGCTAAAGTATTTTCATCTCTTTTGGGTGAATTCAGAAAATGCATCCCACAACAGCTCTGTCTCCCTGCATAAGCTATGCTCCTCTCAGAAATTGTTTGAGGTTTCTCACCTTATCATTTTGCTAATCATCTTGATCATGAGCTCTCTGTACATTCTTTCATGGTTTGGAAGGTTCAATGGAAGAGCCACAGGAATTAATTTGAGCTCCCGTGATTCTAGCAGTATTTTACCAGTGTACTCTTCTCGACAGACAGACACTCTCTGCAGGTCCCACGCCCTCTATCACAGCTGCTCTCTGATGGCCCAAAGGACAACCTGTGTTTTTCAGTTCCAGCTGGCACAAAAGCAAACTGCAGAAAGGCAGCCATCCTAGGTCAAAAGGGTGTAGCAGTAATTAAATTGCAGTTCTGTGCTGAAAAGTGACAGTAAAAAATGCTGCTGTAGGCTTCTGTGTTTATCATGCTTGCTTGACTCCAAAGGTACCCAGTTTGCAGCGAGAAGATTTTCTTCCTCAACCTGCCTCTTTTGCCAAGCTAATGTGAATCAGAGTCAGGGCAAAGTCCTTGCTTCATTCCCTGCGTTACTACTAACACTAAAGGGCATAACTGGCCAAAGTAGGCCAGTAGAAACACATGCGTCATCCTATCACAGCAGAATTAATTCTGAGGTCTGCCTGACCAGCCTGGACCCAGGAGTTCTGGAGCTGTTTACTGCAGAAGGTTCTACTTACTCTCACTGGTGATGGCTCTGCAGGTATAATATAAAATAACACATACTTACAGCTAACATCAACACAGGAAACTGATAGAGGAAGGAAGCAGTTTTGCTGGCAAGAAGAGACCATTTCAACACAGCCATTTTTCTGCCTGGGATGGCACTTTTTGTGAGCTTGGGCCCTAGGGCAAATCACTTCATGATGATGGTAAATGAGCTGAAAGCCAATCTCAGTCAGCAATAAAATGACAGGATAGGATTAAGAAAGAAGTAAGTGGTGATCTGTCAAAAAAATGGAGTATTTTTGACAAAAGATGTGATGAGGAAGCCAGGGGCTAGAGAGAAGGAAGTAATGAGGATGAAAAACTGGAAAACCACAGGATGGACAAAGAAAGATGAAGGAATCTAAAAGGGTTCAGTCAAGGAGAGCAAAAGTAAGGAAATCATCTGCAGAAAAAAGGAATAGGAAGTTACCCATATAAATGGGAGACAGACATTAGAAATTAAAAGAATGAATGAGATAACTGTGTTAAGAAGAAGCACAGTAGTAGAAGAGGGAGGAAAAACACTGAAGGGGAAAGAAACAGAGTTTTAGGGAAAACATATTAGAAATAGGAGAGTTTTGCATCCCTCAAACATGGAGCCACCCCTCAGTATTGATAAAATCTATGCCTGCTCATGTAAGAAAAAAGTAAAGAAAAGCAATGAAATAATAGGCTACTTATTTATTTAAAGGGTGGTGTGTATATGTGTGTATTTTAGTTTAAGTTGTGCTTCAAAGGCAGGAATAGTTTCATTTTAGGGCATCCTCAGGGCTTTTGTACTGCACCATTTAACAATGTTGTAAAAAGGGTAATCCCACTGGCTGTTCTCCGGGGCACTTGATAGTTAAGGTTTCTACAAAGCAGAGTCATGTGAAGACATTGCTATTTTGACTATGCTCTTTTCCTAGAAGACTTTTCTGGGGCAGCATGCCATTTTTTTGACTGCCCACCATCTTTATTTCACTGACCTATCTCTCTTGGAAAGACTGTCTACTAATGTTTATTTTGTGCTGTGAAAAGTCACTTCATAATCTCAATTCTGTCTCTTTATATATTAATCATCTTCTGCTTTGAAAATAGTATCTATATAAATGAAGAGCTGGTCTAAATTAGTCTTTGACACTAATCTTTTTATCCCAAATAATAATTTTCTTATTCTACTTCATGCTCACAATCCATCTTTCCATTTATCTCAGCTCAGTCCTCTCTTACTTTACACTTCAATCATCTCATCTGAAAGAATTAAAACAAGATCTGACCTTATGTATAATCTCCCAAAGGTGTATTTGCATTGTACCAGGAAAGATTTATCTGTCTGACTGCTGCTGTCACTACTGTCTTTACATCTGAGTGATAACTTCCTAAAGATCCTAAGATGCAGAACATTTTCTGCCTGGGTTTACCCCCCAAAAAATTACAAGTACAGTTCCACTCTACCTGGAAACAGTTTTAATCTAAATGCATCTAAAGCTCCTCTATGACTGGTGCATAATTATCTTAACTATTGGAAAAGGAAAGTTAAGCCCTAGGGAAAGTAATACTGGAGTGGGAGTGAGCGAGTGAGGTAATCAAGCAATTAAAAGCTCTAAACTCAGTGGTTCTCAAACACCAGTATCTAGATCTGCTACTGGCTGTGGTTTACTGTGTCTTCCCTGTGACAGTGAACAAGAGGGATGTTTTTCATTATAGATCATATTTTATCATTCTTTAAAAACTCAATTTCCTGCTAAGGACTCTCAGAATTTTAGCGAATTTCCCATGCAGTACTAATTTTCAATATTCCATAAATTATGCCTCCTGGACATAAAAATTAACACAATAGTCTAAATTATACATCACAGTAGAATTTGGGGTCCTTTAAAGAGGACACAAATGACCAGTACAAAATAATTTTATTACAGGTTTAAGTACAGTGGCATCCCCTTTTACCATCACCTTTACATAGCATTATAAGCTGGTATACCAAAGGAAGTTCAGAAATTCTATTCAATGGTGTTCTTGTATCTTTTACAAAAGAGATTCATCTATCAGCAAATTTAATGTTATGTGCAAAATTACCCACTTTGTCTCCACATCCTTATAGTTTTTCTAAAAGATACTGTAGATAGTGATTTGCAGATAAGGAGCTAGAATTCCTATGTAGAATACAACGGAGTAGAAAAACAGGGTAACTCGTATATGCTCCTGAAAAGCTCACACTGAAAACAGACCATACTGAATAACAGATGCTCTAACTTCAGATAAAATTTCAGTGAGAGGACCTCAGATGCAAGTGAAGCAGAAAAAAATAGGGAGTAACCCTTAGAACACTACTAAATGAAAATCCCTATAGTAAACCTACAAAGACCGTGAAGGACCCCAAAATTCTTTCTTTTTGGGTCTGAGATAGCTGGAAAACTCTGTTAGTGGTGGAAGTATACAATAGGTTGGTGGATGTAAACTGAGTGCATGGAAATATATCCACCCCTTTAACAAATGCAAGAATTATGGGTGTAAGGTAGATAAAAGAAAAAAATTTGTACTGTAAAGGAGGCTGCTAGGATATTCTTCTGAGAACATATGTGTCATAAAATAATGTGTTTGGAATAACTGCTGAGCCACGTTCTAATATTTATATTTCTGGCTATTTAAACCCATCAATTTTTGTACACAGTCTCTTATTCCAAGAGAAGACAAAAGGACATAATTCTTTATCAGTATAGCTGCAACACAGGATATAAAACAGGCCATGGTTTCTGAATTCTTAGTCCCAGTTCAATCATGACCAAACAGGTCAGATTGAGGGGAAAAAATATTGCTGGAGTTTCTCCAACTTGTAAAAGAAGAAGCATGCTTCTTTTGCCTAAAGAAAAATGTCACTTGGATTAGAGGTAAGAAAAGGAGAAGAAATTTCCTTCTCCTCCTGCCAGTCTAGATCACTGCCACAATTAGAATGACCATATTTTCATAGCACTGTAGCCAGGATCTAATATCTGCAGAACATTTTAAGACAAATCTACCACTGATTTGTTGAACAAGAGCTGAGTTGGAAAAAAGGAGACTGGAACATATTTTATTGTAGTTATAGGTTAGGGAAAAGCACGTGCTATTCCATATTCTCTTCCCCAATTAAGCGTGCTTCTCCTCATCAGCATTTCTTAGGTTCTGCTGCAGTGCTGTGAAATTGCATTTCTATCAGACTCCCTCTTCTTTTGTTTCAGTTGTACTGCTGGACTCTGACACGCAGTTTCCACGCACTATCTTACCTAATCTCTTAAGAATTTCATTGGTGACATGAATGTCTCCCCAGAACACTGCACAGTCTTGCAAATCCTTTGCCAGGAAAGGCCATAATGTCACCCTGAAGCAGTGTTTCAAGTCCCAAATGAAAAAAATTTCTCACACTACTGGAGGGGAAAAAAACAAGAGAAAGTCAACACACATTAAAGGAGGAAACAGAGAGGGGTAGGAAAAGAAACTGAAAGAGAAGTGAGTGTGTGAGACTGAAACAAAATTTTGTTTTTAAAAGTTACATATTTTAAAGCCTTATCTGTCTGAACAGTAGCCTACAGAAGTACGGTTATGCTCCTAGATATCCTGGCAGGAATGTGCAGGACTGTGGCTTTAGTCTCCCTTCTCTCCCAAAGGTTTTTAGTAGATGTAATGCTAATGAAATCACTACTTACTCCCCTCCAGACATTATGCATTTCCAAACTAAAAAGCTAATCTAAGTGAGAACATCATGCAGTCTTTGAGGCAGTTTTAGGCAGCTTATACAAGGGTAAATATATCAGAGTTTTAATATACACCGCCCTTTTTACAGTACCTCATCACAATGAATTTGGTATGGTTTATGAAGATTCATTACCACAAATGTCATAATCTCAGAAAATCAAATAAGAAGTAGATAATGACTATCTCCATCACACAGGTGGCAAAGAAAAAAATTAATAACCTGGTGGAGGCTTTACAGTGAGTTAGAGAGATCAAGAAACATAACTTGGCAGGCTGACTTTCTTCCCCTTGGCACCAGGGAACCAGTAAACAGAGATTAAGAACTGTTCAGCATTCAAATTAAAAAATGTCATACAAGACTTATTACATTCCTGGTGTTCTGCTGATATTCCATGTTCATGGGTAATGAGGAAGCTTTCAAAACTTTCCTGTGTTTGTCTTAATTTCATCATAATGCCCTTTGCTGTGAGTACAACAGTGGCAGTACATATAAACTCGTAACTTACCTTTAGGCTTTCTAATATTTTGTTGGAAATATTTTCGAATCTTTAAAATGTCTTATTTTCACTGGGCTATTCACTCAGAAGGCTTCTTGGGAAAATCCTTCTGCATATTATTTTACAGTTCAGGATTTCTTGCAACGCGTAGAAAAATATGGCAAAATCACTTAGAGTGAGATGTTCAGGTAGCTATAAGCATGACAAGCCAGCTCTGAGACAGAAATGGCAAACATCTTTTTAGTGACAGACAGAACGATCAGGAATAAAGTAACTAGCCCAGAGAATGTCTATGTTCTAAGGAAGCCTTTCAATTCCTATATTCCTGTCTTTAAATTTGACTCAATTTTAGTTGCTGCACAACTTAAACTTATTTAATAATGAAAGCTAACTCATAGAAAACATGTAAAAATTAAATATAAACCTTTAGGAAATATGAGCATTTAATATTTAACATGTTTTTGCTTTTAAAATGCAAGGAAAAGGTATTTTCTTTCTCAGTCCTGTCCCTAAATCAGGAAAAAATAATGTGAGAAAAGGGATAGATTTATTACTTCTACTTAAAGTAATACACATTCAGTCTTGCTTTTGAGGAGCAAGACAGCAAAGCTCTTGATTTTCTCCATTTAGAAAGTAGGCTGGCCACAGTAAAGATGTTTAATCACTTCCAGGGATAAACCCTATTTAACATTGATGACAGTAGGTAAAGGGTTTCTGTTCTTTGGCCATCTTAAGTGATCTTTCACTAGGACATGACCTCACAAACCTGGATAAAATAACCCAGAGGCCAGAGACTGAGCAGCCCTTAGCATGTCCTTCATCCTCCTCAGGACCAGATGTGATCTCCTCTCATCAAAACTGAGGCGTACTGGCAAGGGCTGAAACTGTCAAGCTGTCAAGCCAAGTAATACCCATCCAGGAGATAAACAGAGAGCTTCTATATCCAAGCCTGGCAGTGGAGCACCAGATTTATTTTCAAATACAAGATTAAGAACAATAAAAAATCTCCTCACAGAGATGTTTTGACTGTAGAATACAGGATTCCCCACTGCTTACCGTCCAAGAAACACTGCATTTCATCTCATTTCAAGATGTACACATGGGACAGTTAATATCTTTTGCTTCAGCTGATACATGGATGAACTCAAATCTAATTAAAGAGGTTTCAGAAATAGCACAGACATAAAAGTCATTCTAGAACTGATTATTTCTAATTGACAAATTATCCTGCTACCTCTGCAGAGTGGGCAACACATCTATTTCCTGTAACATCGTAACTTTAAATAAGGGAACCAGAAAACATCTTGCTTAGGCGTAAGATCAATAATTCTGAGCAAGGAAAAGACAATAATAAATAAGAGAACAACTTCTTTTATGCATCACTTCCTGCTCTAATTAAGACCAACTTTCCACTACCATTCACAAACATGTTGCAGGTGTGGGAAGTTACAAAACAGATTTGTTTGGCAGGAGTCTTCTGGAGTGTGGTCAAAGACACCAGCTATGCTATGCACTTGCTGGGGCCCCTCTCTTGGCTTCCTCTAAGGCTTACCACTTGGTGGTTCTCAGTCACAAGCTCTTGGTGGGAGCTTTTATTTAGAATTGACCCAAGACTCAGTTACTTGCCAAGACAGCTGCCTGTACTTTGGACAAGTACCTTCACTTTGCCATCTGCCCTTAATAACATGACAAGTATTAATAAGACAAGATAGGTCACCTCTGGATGTCCCAAGGACAGATGAAATTATTGTGCACTTTTAAGTCAGTTCTCCTGAGTTTTCTGCAGTTCAAATGTTTGTACAAATCACTAGAATGCCTTCATCACCATAAAAAAAGCATATAAATAGAAAGCAACAGCAAGAGATTCCACAACTCAACAACACACACAAGAAAGCTCTTGCTGTGTACACTGGAACTACCTATTGATATCTATGTTTCTGATAGTTCTACTTTCAAACGTCACAATGACTGAAATCCTGTCCAGTTTAATGTCAGTGTGTCTGGAGAAACAGAAGGTATTGTTGCTGTCTAATCAAATTGCACAGTATCACACTTTAGGATGAGGGCAGGAAACCTTATTTTGCCCAAGTTTGGAAATTACCTCTTTAGAGGTGTCTTCTCCACAGTTACTAAGGTGTCACTGCAGTCCTTGTACCCTGCATAGCTCTGTCCTCCTCTTCCAAATAAGCATGGACAGAGGAAGAACATAACACTGACATTCACTCCCACCTTACTGCCACCAACCTACAGGCCAAGTTAAAGAATTTTTAAAGAAACCTGTAGGCTCATACTCTAGCCCTGAATTGGAAAAGTGTGCCTTGCCTCAGTCCAGCTGCACATTATTTGGTTCCCCTGTGCTCCAAAACCAGGTTGCGTTATCCAGCTGCTGATAGGGAATATTCCCTGGCTGTTTTAGCTCTGGTCCTATATCCATACTTGATTTGGGTAAGCACTGGTCAGTGTGGGATAGCAACACCAAACTCTCAGTAGTAACCTGACAACAGTTTAAGTGTGCAGATGCAACAAGGCAGGGCCAGAAGGACCTGTGTGGCAGTACAAGTGTATTCTCAGATATAAAAGCTGGATCTTTCTGATCTGACCAAAGTGGGCATTGTCTGCCTTTTGGGCTGCACGTCACTCATATTGTTCAAGGAGCAGTGAATAAAATGCTTGCCATGTTATTGGGTTACTGTATTCCCTCTTTTTCCCCAAATGATTTTAACTCCGAGGGTCATAACTAGGCTGCAAAGGCACAGAAGCAAACCTTTTCTATAGGTCTGGGGAAAAAAAAAGATAATTTCATTTTTAAATAGAAGGATTTTTTTTATCCCCCTAGCAAGAGCTAAGGACTGTTTGACTGTAAAATTCATCATGGCATTATTGTATTAATGATTAAGAAATGGCAATTATATAACACCATTAATCTAATGGTCCCAAAGTAAAGGGCAAAAAATTAGTAATGTGCCCCGGGGATGCTTCCTGTGGAATACTGCAAAGAGCAGGACAAATCAATGAAAATTGCTTCTGGCTGTTAACTTACAGCTGCTCCATCCCTACTGTTCGGGCAAGAGCCAAAGCAATAAAAGCTTGAGGATGGGACCTGAAAAGTAGCCAAAAGAAGAGTTCTCTGGGAAGTCTGTGTTCTGCTCAGCCTGAGGAATGTTTTATTTTCCTGTATGGTATCCTTTAAGTAAAACCTGCTTTGTAGCTATGACAAGACAGCTGTCTCCATGGTCATTAAGCTGAGTCCTTTATTATCATCCGCAAAATTTAATGTTTGTTTAGCTTAGAGACATCGGTGAGAACAGGTTGTCTAGAGAGGGTGCTATTTCCCTGCCCTTCCCCATGTGTGCAACAAGCTACATTTGCCTAGTTATCCATCTGCTTACCTCTTTGGCTTCTAACTGCAGCTTACAGCCTGTGCATGTTTTATGCCTTGGCTTAAAATTTGTCACTTATGCATCAAGTACTGATAAATAGTTGAGCAAGGTAGTGCTTTTTAAGCTTTCTGTCAAAAGTACCACATCCAGTATCAGGAAATTGGAGTAAGATAAATTCTTGAAATGAGACACAATTTTTTAACAATGAGAGTAATTAAAAGCTGAAGTAATTTATCTGGAGATGGGGATTTTCAACTGCGTAGAACATTAAAGTCAGATTCGATACTTTTCTAAGTACTGGTTTAATTCCCAGTTTTGGAAAAATTCTGCAGCTTGTATATCCTGAAAATCTGCCTTGAAAAAAAACTCTCCATAGCCTTCTGGCCTTAGAATCTACATATTTATATGGACTCCTGGACAGCTAAAAGTGGAACTTTTAGTTTTAAACTCCACAGGATAGAATTAAGAACAAAATACTTCTATGTGCTCATTGCTGCCTAAGAGGTAACAACATAGTCACCAGTATAAGCTTTATTGTCATTATCATTGAATGTCATAAACTAGGCCTTAGAGGTTTTGAAACTTTAAAATTCTACAGAATATAATAAAAGAAAATATATATTTACTTTGGGTTTTGATGGGCTACTTTTCTTTGTTTTTTTAGATCCAGATTTTCAAACATTTTTTACAGTACTAGAAACATACTTTTAGAAAATGAAGACTAACACTCTTACTGGAATTGCATGATATCATAAACTGTGAATTTATGACAAACAAAAGCCCTACAAGTCTTCAACACAGCTTGTGATAGGCCACAGAAGTGTTTTCAGTTCTTCCCTTACTAACGTTATATAGGCTTCACAGGGTGGTTTGAATTCCAGTTATTGCACTGACTTTTTTTCTTTAACATTAATCAAGCCCACTTAAAACACACTGGCAGAAAGATAACTTTCAAATATTTTCAGTTCAATATTGCCAAACAATTGATCTTTAAGTGTGGGACTTGTCTTTACTTCAGTCAACCCACTTGAGTTCAAATCACACATGTGGAGGACCAGGCATAGTTTTGCCTCAAACATTCAGACTGTTTCCATAGGGAAGTTGTGATCAGCTGAGCCAATTTCCTTTTCTGCCTTGACACTCATTCTCAGTGTGACTGCCTCAACTTCCCCACCTTCCTGTCCATCCATGGGGCAGGACCAATTCAGGATCTAAAGACTGAGGATGTCCTTTCTTCTCCCCCTCCCTTGCCTTATCTCGGCAAAGTGGGGCTATCATATTCTACTCCTTACTCTATGCTGAAGGCTGTTGTTAGAGTTGTGAGCTTGTTGAAGTGTGTTGTAAATGTCAAGGGCTTGTTAACTGACACTTGCGAAGTTTTTGGATTGGGAGCTCGGTGAAGTGTGTTGTAAAAGTTAAGGGCTTGTTAGCCAACACTTCTGAGACTAAGTAGTGAGCTAGTTGCTGGAGTTAAGATGATTATACAATAGAAGCATAAGAATTCCCTGATATGTGGACTGGTGTTTTTGTTCAGCTCGACAAGAATTCGTAGCAAACATTGTACCCTGTACCCAGTGGGTCATGACAACACATTGAAAACTTTTGACAAGACTTTGAACTAGATTTCTGTAGTAGATTGAATCTTCAGCAAGGCTGTCCATGATTTCAGGAGTGGATGTTTTGGTATTCTAGAATGCAATAACATGTTTACATTAAGAAGGCAATAAGATGTTTGTCTTAGTCAAATATTCTTAAGATAAATATATTTCTGTGCAAGAAAATCCTTTGTTTCAATGGAATACTCTTGTAGCAGAAGTTTGGTGATATGAAACTCAGAAGCTGATAAAAGAAGGGTCACAGAGGTGATCAAAATGTTTTAAATATTTCCCTACTATAGAGCCTTAAGTGGCTACAGTTTAGGCTGTCAAATTTCTCTTTTATCTGAAAGATATTTGGTGAATATATTTTGAAATTTCCTGCAGCCAGGAGATGGTGCATCCTCTAAGAAACCTATTCTCAGAGATAAGAAGCCAAATGCACATCAGAGGTGATTAACAAGAAATGTATAATCTCTTCTAGTGATGCAGGGGGCAGGTGGAGGACAGTGCAACAAAAGTGCATGGAAAAATAGTCATGGCATCTCTGTGTGTGGTATCCTGAACACACCAGTGCCACAGCCAGCACTGTTGCACTGCCTGTCATTGCTAACACTCTCCATGAAATTGCCATCATCATGCAAGTGCATCCATCAGTCCAGCTCTCCCAGTCTGCTACCAGTGCAACCAGTATATCTTGAATTTGAAACCTCCCTCAAAGCTTCCTTGTTCCTCACCATCGTTGAGCAATCTTTTTTAGGGCACACACAAAACAGTATCTCTGTTGTGACTGTAATCACAAGTAATTCTTCTTTACTTCTAAGTTCTAAACTATTAACAGCAACCCTGCCAGGACAATCCTGGCAAGTAGTGCTGCCATTAATACCACTTTCCTTCACATCCACGACGCTCACAGACTTTAGAGCTGCATTGTTCGTTCCATAGAGTTTTTGTCTTCTGTGATCTATTACTCTCAATTGTAATTCTTTTTACTGCGTTTGCAGTTAGACTGCAGTCTAACCACATGAGGCAGAGTTATGCATTAGTTAATTTACTGGGTTCTGATGCACTGCACAGTTTGGTTCCAATATCTAGGGTAGCTCATTAAAGACAGAATTGGATATCTCTGCACTACAGTGCAGTGTGCAATATGGACAGCTTAAAAAATATTAAATCAAACACTGCAACATGGCAGAAACACATAACTACTGAATTTCCTGCAGCCCTACTAAAAATTAGAGTATTAAGTATATGAAACGGCCACCAAAAAAAAAAATCCTAACTGTGAAGTTTTATGTCTATACTTGGAGGTTAAAAATTAAATCATTCTTATCAGTGTCAAGATGTTATGTTCTCAGACTCCAGAAATTACCTTCCACAGGCATATATTACCTACCAAGCAGTAGATACACTTGAGAACATGTTCTGTCAGCTAGCTATCGGATGGCATCGAAAAAGTATGAAAGAAAATCAACATTTTCCTTAACAATGTTAAACTTTCAGATAAGTAACAAGTTCTATACATTTTTGGTATACAAGCTGATAGCAAAATGAAACTTCATTTTCAGAAGGCTGTTGTGGAAAGCAGTAAAAATAATCTCCCAAGAATTCAGATAGGTCTACATTCACTCAAGACAACTTGGATTATTATTTTCTAAGTTTGTATCACTATTTATATTTTTCAAAAGTATAGTCTTGAGAAATTATCAAAGACCTTTGAAAAATGGTTTGGAGTTGTTTTGTTTTTTTCCTTCACAGAAATCTATTTTTAACTAGCAGGCATTTTTTATATTAAAAAACAATGCTGGTTTTCAAAACATTTTTTTTTCCAAAGCCAAGAATCAAACTGAAAAATGAAACCAAGAAGTTTTGCCAGAAAAAAATAAGGGGACCTAATTTATTTCCCTTGGGGTATGAGAAGGAAGCAACAAAAAACCAAAAGCAGCAACAACTCTTTCAAGTTAATACTTCTATAAAAAGATGTGCTTTAGGTGTGGAATCTCTTTCACATTAGAAATTATGTTGAAAATTTCCAGTAATCAATAATGTGTTCACATAGTGTGTATAATCCTCCACTTCTCTTTTCTTAGTTTCCGCTCCATTGTTCTGTTACAAAATGGAGAAGTCCTAAAATAAATTATTTAGCAGCAAGACCAGGCCCCAGCTGTCTGCAAGGTTACACATGTAACACCCCTCATCTTTCCTTAAAAAACAACAGCTTGGAACCCACACTTCTCTGTACACCATTTTCCTACCAAAAAATCCTTTTGTTCTTGGTGTCTAACTTCATATTCCTAGTAACGTCTTTCTACTTAAGCATCCAAAGTGTGGGCATGCTACTCTTTTCTGCTGGACAGGACCATAGTTACTTACTCATTTAGTAAAGACCATAAATCCTTAATACTACAGCGGCTTTCTTCCTAATACAGAAAAAATTAAGCAATTAAGATTTTCTGCAAGCTAAACTCATCTTGTTATGAGATCAAAGTTTACTGTGGCATTTTCAGATGTGCAATTATTTTCGTTCTAGAAATGCATATTTGTATCAGGAGGCTGCTCCTACAACGTCAGCTCACACAGGCATTACAGAAACACCTTCCATAGAAACCTTACACTCTACAATATTTGCCATTATGTTGTGTCAGACTTTGGGCATGCAAGGGCGAAGCCAGATTAGAGATGCAGCAGAAGTGTCTTACTGACTCGTAAAGGGAAAAAAAGAAGAAAATCAATAACCCATATAAGTCACAGGAAGTTTTCATAGTGTTTTTTGCCTGCCCTGCCACCCAAACTTCAAAAGAGAACACAACACTTTGCTGTCCCAAGCTCTCCAATCCCAAGCAAAATGTTTCTGCCAATTATTGCTTTCAAAATAGACTGCTCAGTGTGGTTGTCCTTTCATCACCTTGACCAACCTGAAAATTCCCTGCTCATTCTAACACTTTATTTAAAGCTTGAGGAATCACTTTCTTGGCCTTCCCTTTTTCTTGATTAAACAAAGCACAGTTTTAAAGTTGTAAAATCTAGACACCATCAAATATCTCCTTTCCTGAAAGAAGCTTGATCACAAAGCTGGAGCCTCCAGTTTGTTAGGAAGTAAGATAATGTCATGCTGTTTGGTGCATTTTATGTATCATGCAATGAATGTTCCCCAGCATGTTGCTCATGCACAGTAAAGATGGGAAAAATTGACGATGCAGCTCTAAGTAAACTGGGGATTGCCTGTAATCTAGAACTGTCATATTATGACAGTACATTAATTTCTCAAAGCTTCTTCTTCTGCAGGCAATGAGAAAAGTCCTAGATGCTCGCTGTCATTGTGAAATTTCTTCCAAGTTTGAAGAAGGAAAAACCTGCAATGTGCGTATCTTGACACTGCCAGTTACACAGATTGCCAGAGTACTAACTTTACCATCCTATTTCATGTCTTTTTTTGAGAAGGTAAACCCAAGAACAAATACTGGAAGACTATTTCTTAATTCCACAGTCAAAGCATTTCTCATTACAATTTTGGACTCAGACCCATATCTGAAGTTAAAGCAGACAACTGCTAATTCCCTAATGTATCTATTCCCAGTATTGCCATTAATTTCTCTGGGGCCCTGGGTAGGTCACTTTACTGTGCATCTTTTCCTTTATTTCTAAATATAATTATAAAGATAAATTAAAAACTAGTTTTGACCTCAATATCAGAGGTATTGACCTTGATATACTGACCTGTCAGTAAAAAACCCAAATACAGTTTTCATTTCCAGGACTCCCAAAGGAGGAAAATTTGACAGAACTTTCCTTAGGCTACTGAACTCCAAACACCTTTGGAAGGAATCTGTTCTGAAAGCAGTTTTTCTGACCCCAAAGCACTATTTCTTTCCTGCTTTTAATTGTCTAACAATGTTTTTTGAAGGACTCCGACAGATGCTTTTGAACTGGAAGAACATTTCCACAGAGTAGCATTTCAACTGTTACACTCCAAGTGATAAGCCTTCCAACTCCTTATTTTTTAATTCTTAATACATTCCTATTTTCATGGTCCCCCTTCTAACTTCCACACTGCCATCAGGGCCAGAATTGCTCTAATAATTCACGCTGACATTACAGATACTATTAAGTCTACATACTTCAATGAAATTGCCTCTTTGCTGTCTCCTTTATGGTTTATAAAGATTCCTCATGGCTCACAAAATCCTATTTTGTTGTGGAATCTGTTGCATTGTCCTCCACAAACCATATCCAAGGCTAAAAAGATTTTTTCCATGAATCTTCATGCTGATACCCGATAAGTATTACACAGGACAATGAATGCTTTTTATTCCCTAAATGTTGGCCTCTCTTGTAATTCACTCCTGGATGTCACTGCAATTTGGTGCTGATTCTCAGTAGTGAGCATAAACACAAGTAAACAGTAATTGTGCAATGTGGCCATATGGAATATTCATGAAAACTGATTCTGGAAGAAGGAACATTCACGACCATCTGTATGAATTCTTTGACATGCAGAGGCAATCTCTATGGAAAATAAAAAGAAAGTGCAGCCTCTTCAGTGTTCATAATAATCATGTATTTTTTCTTCATTTTTTGCCCACTCCTGCAGGATCTGGATGACCTTGTAAAGTATTCACACAAAATGAGCACTAATCATTCAGAGGTAGTGCTGGTCTCCTCAGCCACTAGTGCAAAGCAGATGAGAATGAAGGTGCAGTAGATGCCCTTTCCTGAGTGCAGCACGAAGAGTCTGGATATTGTAACAATGCAAGGTCTTTCCCACTCTGCTGCTTAATGATAGATACTTAACGATGGGGCACTTCAGAAATACTGGGCAGAGGGGTGCAGAACAGTAATTCCCGGAGAACTGGAGCTGGGTCTGCCCTGGGCACCTCAGAACCTAGAAATTATAATACTAACATGAATTTGGGAGTGTGATGTAATCAATAGACATCAAAAAATTGATGCATTAAGGGTATTTGTCTTTCGTATAGTCACAACTGCAGGGGAAACATTACAACCATATGTTTTGATAAGGTGAATATTTTATTCACTGCTTAAGATATATTGCCTTTACTCTTTTATCAATGCTAGATACAGTAAATAATTATTTTTCACATATTCTGTAAGGAAGCTTAGTGTACTTGGGCCTTTCCTTTTTCCTTTCCTTTCCTTTCCTTTCCTTTCCTTTCCTTTCCTTTCCTTTCCGCCTTTCCTTTTTCCTTTCCTTTCCTTTCCTTTCCTTTCCTTTCCTTTCCTTTCCTTTCCTTTCCTTTCCTTTCCTTTCCTTTCCTTTCCTTTCCTTTCCTTTCTCCTTTTCCCTTCTTAAATCACCTAATAGGTTGATTTTCCATTTTCCATTCATGGTGCAGAGACCTGGAAATGCTGGCTGTTCAAACCAGCTTGTATACCCAGTTTATAACAAGACCTATATTTGGAGACATGCTCACTACAGGTTCAAATCCTCACTTGAAGCTCAATCATGAAATGCTTTAAAGCATCATAAAGGAGTTTTTTTTCTTTTCAATTTACAAAGTTCAAATTTAAACAGTTATTAAAAACCTATTTATGCAGTCTCCTGTTCTCAAAATGAAATAGAGGAGAACACTGTTATCTGAAAACCAGAGAGTGGAAGGATAAATTAGATTTCTGAGAGACCTTTCATTTTAATAGTCTTGTATGTTTTTGGTAACACAGGTATATGTTTTTTACAATGTCATTTTTATCTCACCAATTCTTCTTTAATCTATTCAGTTCTGTCTTTCCAGTCTTGGCCTTTTTCCTCCCACTCTGAGGACTCATAATGCTTTTTCAGCCATTATCTCTTCACCTAAATAATCCCTCATTTTCCGATTCTCAGGAGCAGTGTCTCAGCTGAAAGCCTAATCCTGGCTACTGCCTATAATGGCTCCCCAGGATAAGTAATCATCTGAGCTATTTGACATCCACTTATGCTGGCCTTACTAGGACAGCAGAAGGACAGGGTTTTGTGCTTCCTAGCTTTCTTTATCAGCTGTGTCTTCCCACACAAAATCCTGCAGGCTCGTGTGACATAAGCAGCACTGGCTCCCAGAAACCAGATCAGAGTCTTTAAAAAGTCTTTAGGTTCATAAACCAAAAATATCATTAAACAGGAAAGAATTATTCACCATTGTCTTCCCACTCAGGACACATGAACAGGATATTTTATTAATCAATATGTGTTGTCTACCACTAGTGTGTGATCAGGCATGGTACCTACTTCAGCCTCCTCTCAAGTAGCACCCATACAGAACAGGCTGGCAAAGGTCCAGAGTATCCTTTTATCCTTTAATGCAGAACTCCACATAAGTGATTCAGTAACTTTTACAAATTAAACTTATCCTCCCCAAAATCCTTCTACAATTTTTTTCTCCACTGTCCTTTATGGATACCTTCATGCATGTCATTTTTTCCCCATTGTTTTCCATGCAGAAACCCAAGAGTTTCCAACACTTCATCTATAGCCTCTGCAGTATTTGTTTCCTAAACCCTGAGAACCATCCTATGATTACTTGTTGCCACAGTACCAGCTCTGCGATTTGTGTGTGCTCCAGAAGATCTCTGCTCAAAATCACAGAGGGGGAAAAAAACCAGGCTGTGTCTGGTTCTACCTTTAACATCAGAGCACAGCTACATTTCCTTATGCTCCAAAATGTGAAGGCAAAAAATTTTTTATGTGATTCTTTGGTGAATGTCTGTTTGCAGAAGAGCAAAGGAGCTACCCATTTAGAAACATGGGAATTCATTTTATCTGTCACTTATTTTAATCCTGTTCCTTTTTCTGCTTAAGAAGGTTCAGGTTTTCAATAAAGCATTTTTCATTAGAAAGAAAAGAAACACCACTCTAGGTGATTTAAGTGATCTGTTGTATCACTTAAATCACTGTATCATTGGCAGCTGAAACAAGTACCCTGAAGATATTTGTCAGAAGCAGAGACTGTGTAGATTTCCGGACACACATATTTGAAAACTGTAATGCTCCAGTGAAATCAGAAGCCGCTAATGAGCAGCCATGACTGGAAGAAAAGTAACGTTATTAAATGCAAAGTATCATGTAGTTCCATCAACTCTCACTACAAGTTTTGAAATATATTGTAGAAGGAAACCTACGTCAATCTATATACCAAACCATCACCCGTATATCGGAAACTCTCTGCTTCAATGAAGATTTGAAGCTGTTCATTAGTACTTACTAACATACTTTGGATAGTCAAAGCATCAGTTAACCAGGCACGAGGAGAACTTGTGGCTGAAGCAGTCCCTGCAGGGTGAGCTGCTGGCAGCAGGACAGGGCTGCAGGCTGGGGAGAAGACTTGCTCGTGGGAAGCAAAACAGGATATATGGCCCTAATATTTGCTAAATTCTCTGTAAATTACATTTACTAGGCAGGCTTCACCCAGACAAGGGCTGGGCTCTCACAGTGTTGCTGAATCCTTGTCCCAAAAATGTTAAGGGCCAGGAATATTTGTCTCCAGAATAAAGTGATGACAGGGCAAATGTAATTGTAGGTGCATACACTATTCTATGAAGTTATGTACTCAATTCTGCTTGTAGCAGGCTGTTTAGGCTGTTAGACTGTGCCTGTGAAATGCTCACAGCTGGAGCTGAACTCACAGCTCAAGAGCCGTGACTGGAGGATATGGAGATTGCTGATGCTGTCAGCTGCCAGAAGAGGTTTGTATGGGAGCAAGGGATCACCAGGGCAGTGCAACGGAGCTCTTCTGTACTTGCTGTATAACATTCAAGTCTTCTTTCCTCTGCTAAGGATAGCAGAGATGCCAGTTAAATTCTCTTTTCCCTCTTTTGATTTATTCCATTTAGCAAATAGATGGGCTGTTCTCTTTTCTCAGAGAAGATTATGTCAGCTTTGATGTATTACGTATTTTAAGAAATGTTATCTGTCTTTAATGGGTACAATGAATTTGATTCTGGCTTGGTCTGATTTACCCAGGTGATTTACGTGGTTATGATCCAATATCTAATTGATGGATCTGACAGGAAATCTGCCCCATTGGGATAAACATGGGCTGAGTGATAGACACAGGTGAAAATCTGGGTTAGGACAAGATGTATTTCAGGCAGTGAAGCACTCAAAACTCTCTGATCCCTTAGTATCCTTTAGCTTAACACCAGTAAGGATATTTACAGTAAAGCACTGAGCAGAAAGGATGTTTTTCACAACCTTATCTATAACAAAACTGCAAGCCAAGACCAATACGGGAGTTAATTCCTAACAAATTAATATAAACCAACCCTACAAAATAAGGCTTGAAATCTCATCTAAATAAACCTCTCAAGCACTTTCACTCATACAGTCTTCTCAAAGTTACCATTAAAGCATTAATTATTCCTCAGCTTTTTCAACACTCCACAGTTTGATGATACTAAGAAATAATGAAAATAATTTGGGTCTATAGTGATACTGGTTTCAGCAAAGACAAAATATTTTTTTAACACCTTTAATGCTTCCTTGTTATTAGAATCTTCCAAATTTGAAACACAAAATTCAGGGTTTTAATCATGAAGTCCTATGAATAGGAGATGGGTTTCAAAAGTCTTTCTTTTAAGACAATCTTTAAGTAGGGTTACTCATGTTTTTAAACATAAGTGTCTTTTAATCTAAAACTCTCTTTTCTGGTCTGCTTTCTTTTAAGGTTTGCTGCAATATTTGAAGCCATTTATGTCACCCCCTATGTTCAGAAGATTAAACAGCTTGCAACCAGTTCTTAGATTTCAAAATTCATTCAGTGGGGAAAAGGCTGCATTCTATAAAGAGGTGAGAAGTTGTACATGATCCATTTTCTCCGGTTGGCCATGACATCTGCAGCAGCAGCCCTCCACTTTTCTTTCCATTACTACATGACACTGTGTAATTTTGTTATGTCACAAATAGTCTTTAGGTTGCTAGTTTCTAGTGATTTGTGGGAAATCCACTGTCCTGGTCTAGAAACTAACATGGGATTTGCTGAGAATAGAAATTTTTTTGTTACTTCTATTTTACTTCATACAATTTATTGCTGAAGGTATGCTAGTGACCAGTAATTACTGAATACTGTCTCATGTCCTCCAGTTCTGTTTAGAGGAAATCTTTGGAGCCCGGCTAATACAAACTTCTGCTGAAAGCAGGGTCAATCTATTTAAAATTCTCCAAGATGAGAGAATTCTACAAGAATGGAGCCTTTTCAGGCTATTCTGTTAGAAAAGATCTTTTCCAATGTAGGAAACATTCTAAACTTAGTGGTGAGATCCCTATCAGGAAAATTTTAAAAGCTACTTGAGAATCTATTTTTGCTTTTCCTGTTGCCTTTTTTCCTGTTGCCTTTTTTCCTGTTACTCCTCCTTCTCCGCCTTTCACTTTCATCAAGACTAACATGAAGGCAGTGTTCTGGGGAAAAAATATTGGTCATCACCAAGCTGCATATGGCCTGGTGCACAAGCTTTTCCAGGCAAAAGGCCTAATTCTTTTGCATTTTTAAACTGAAATTGAGAAACATAGGAAAAGTGAACTTCTCAACCAATCCCATGCTCCAGTTTTAGACTGACAGTTCAGGTTCACTAATTTATCTACTGTAGGTTATCTACTTTATTTTATCCAAATTAACTAAGAGATTCTTTTTAACAAGAGAAAATGTGAAAATATGAATGATAAATGAAAATGCAGAATCATAGAACTGGTTAGGTTGGAATATCACCTAATTCCAACCCTGATGCCAGAGACAGGGACACCTTTCACTGGATCAGTTTGCTCAAAGCCCCATCCAACCCAGCCTTGAACAATTCCATGGATGGGACAACTACAGCTTCTCTGGACACAGAGAACCACAGCTCAGCCTGTTCCAGTGTCTCACCACTCTCCTGATAAAAAAATTCTACCTTGTGTCCAATCTAAACCCGCCTCTATCAGTTTAAAATTGTGGCTTTTTGTCCTCCCACTGCAAGCTTTGGTAAATTGTGTCTGTATTCCTCATAACTCCCTTTATGTTTTGAAAAGCCACAATAAAGTCTCCTCAGAGCCTTCTCCTCCTCAGGTCAAAAGCAATTATTTAGCACAATTTTCAGGATGATTGGAAGCAGTAGGATCCAAATAGAACAGGGAATTCAAGTCAAATTTCAAGTATACAGATTTGATATAATGCTTCACAGGGCAAATTCTGTGTACGGACACACTTTAAACAAGACTGGATAACAATGCTTTCTAAAGACATTAAAGAGAATGCAACCAGCAGTAATCTTCACCACTGTCCAGATTGTGTAAATTAACAAAGGATGCACTGTTTAGGGAAAAGGAAACTGTTCTAAACCAGCTGCTCAAGAAATGGACTAGAATAAAAAATGTTTGCTTATTATTCAAAGAAACCACATGAAAACCTTTAAAAACAAACTTTAAAATAACTTTTAAAATAAACCCTTAAGCAAAGCGATGATCCAAAACAGAGTAGGAACACTATTTCATACTACAGAGAGCAGAAAAAGCAGTCTAGAATCTAAATTACAGGTCAATGAAGAACTGCCACACTCAATATTGTCCCAGTTTCTGTAAGTGAATTTTAACAACATGCCTGCATAGACAGAAAGGCTGGCTGTTGCTAGTTCATTACGCTTTCATATGACAGGAGAGGAGAAGAAAATCTACAGTGCAGCAGTATTCACATGAATACTCTAGTAGATACAGATAAGGAGCTCCCAGACTCCCAGCATGTTTGGAGAACTGACCCTAGAGAAAAGCCTTGCTTCTACTGAACTGGCCAATAGAGACTGATACACTAGCCAGAAAATACCGAAAGTCAATCAAAACTACCAAGTAAATGGGAATCCCCTACATCTCCATCAAGATTTTTCTTTAAAAATCAGTGCTGCTTTATCTTCACACACCTTAGTAACTAGAAGGTATTTCTAAAGTACTGACAAATCAGAGATTATCCACTGGGGAAAAATCTGATGCTTAAATAGAGAGCCTAAATTTCCCTGCATATTTTTCAAAAATGTCTGTGGATGACTGAGGAGTACAAAGAGTTACTTTTCTAATTAAAGAAAAACAATGGTACATTCAGTGGAATTGAAATGCAGCAAGCGCCAAATAAAACAAACAATAAAATATTTTAGTTTTTATTACACTGCATGCTTAAGCTACGGTACTAAGAAATCACTGATACCAGCAGGTTAGGACTCCAAATTGGACTTCACATTTGTATAAAAACTTACAACATTCACAATTATATTAGGTAGAAAAAAAAAACAAACCAACTCTAAAATTTTATAAGCCTTTGTGCATCAGTAAACAAGCAAATCTTTAACTGCTGAGAATTAGGAAGAAGCCTTCCATGTGGACAAGTTATTCCATAATTGCCCACCTTGGGGTTTCTTGTACTGCTCTCTGAAGCATCTGGTGCTGGTTTTAAGCAAAAGCACGGATGACAGGCCTAACTCATAATGGTAATTCTTACTCTAGAATGTAGTGTAATTCTTTTTACTTTTCGAAAACTTTATAAATCTACAACACAGAAATCTGTATCATGGATATTTTACCTGTGAAAATGAAGTGCTACTGGTTAATCTCAGCTCTTCACAGCAGCATTGGTCCTGCGCGGATTAGCTATCCCTTTGGTCAGGGTTAATTACCTTACCAGTACCATCCAGTACTGTCAACCTCAGCAATCTAATGTTAATTTGTAGCCCAGCATTATGGCATTGCCATAACTAATAGGCTTTTTTTGAAAGACCACGGTCTTTACAAGTTTGGAAGGTCTGGGGGCTATGTCCTGTTGGGCTGGCTTTGTTTGAACTCTTTCTGTCCTTCCTGTGGTTTATGTACTTGATTTTGTTGTAACAGCAACAGGTTTGGCACTGGAGACCACACGGCTGTAAACTGCTCACCAACGCTTAAAGAAAAAGAAATGCAGACTTAGAAGTTGACAAAACTGGTGTTAGGGCTTACAGAGAGGAGAAATAGTATCTAAATCACACAAAGTATAATATATAGTAAATTCAGATATATTGTGAAGCTGCAAAACAATGAGGAGTGAGCAAAAATATAAAAGTGTGTCAACAAACAGAAATGACCCTTAAGAGTCCTGAGCAGCAGAAGAAGACGACGTGAACAATTGTCTCTGGTAAAGGACACCACATAATGCTGACTCACCATAGCCTTGCTCATCACACACCAGAATGAAACCACTTGAGAGGCTGGAACTCAAAGAAGGAGAAGTCTGAGCATAACAGCAGGAAAAAGGAAGAAAAAATAAGTGTGCATATAACAATTGTAAGTGTATTCTTCCACCTGGTCATCTCTTTTTCTATAGTAATGAACTAACTATGACTCTTCGATTAGATGGTTAAGATTTCCTTCAAAAAGTAAGCAGTTCTGTATATAAGACATTAACAGTTTATTATGCATTTATGTGAGGATGTAACAGGAAACATTTACAGATTTTCACTCTTGCTGTTCTCTGGAGGCATAAAAATAAACCTCCCTTATGGCATTTCCTGAATGTTTATGAGAGTTGAACTGACAAGACATTGACGTAATTGACAGCTCTTGCTTTAGGTATCTCTCGCACGTAATGGTGTTTCCTTCTACTTCGGAATTCAAAAGCTGGCATTATTAGCAATGCTTTCCACTTAGTTGTATTTATAATTTCTTGCAGTTTTTTTTTCTCAAGACTATTAGTTCCATACTTCTCTTAATCTTAAAAATGTTAGTCTCCTGCACTGCCCCTGACATTAAGAAATCTTAGCAATAGTTCACTTTATTTACTCGCAGTCTCCAAGACAGTAAAAGTAACATTTTATAAAATGTGATGAATCATGAAAAGAAGGCCTCTTGCTGAAAAGTAGGAATGTTTAATGGAGAAGAAGAGCATTGGAAGGAAAAAGACATGGCAAGCAAAAAGTTCAATTAAAAAAAAAAAAGATTGCAGGAGGAGAAATAGCAGTTTCAAGTTTAGGCCAAGCAAACACTTTTCTATGAAATCAGAATCTTCCCCTCTCTGATACAGAATATTTGGGCACTATCAGGCAAGTCACTTGAACAGAGCACTTACTACATGCTCTTTCCCTCAGTTCTTGATTGCCTGCCTTGCTACCCCAGGTCTGCTCAGGACAACAGTTGAGCATTTCCAGTTGGAATTGAATTGTGCTTTGAACACATAATGGACTACATAACGCAGAGAGCTCTTAAAAACTATGCCACAGACCCGTGATAGTGTACAACTACAAGCATGTGATGCTCTTCACCTCAATCTCTGCGAATAGGCTCTCCCTCAGTCAGCTGGAAGTAATAATCAAAACTCTTCACATTATGATACTAAATGCATTACCATTTATAATGCGTTTAGATATGTTTGTAATGTTTACGAAGGGAGGGGAAAGAATCTCTTAACTCTTCATAGCTAGGGGTTGCTTTTAAGGCCTGTAATGCATGCTGAATAACAGAATAAAAATAAGGTGTTGAGTACTTCAGAATGTGACCATGATTCATGCTAAAATATATGGAGATCTTATGGCAAGGAGATGAGGTAACCAAGTTGAAGCAGTAGTTTCATTAAGTGGAAAGCTAAGTTTTAATTATAAACTACAAAAACTATTTTATCTCTAGAGTATCTTTAACATCTTGCATTTTTAAGGGAAGTTGAAAACTGGTTTTCAGCGTTTACAGGAAAACACTGCCTGTAAAATCGACTGACATTTTTGGGGTTGGACTTGTCAGTCACCACACATACCTCAAGCATTTGAACTTGTGGAAAAAGTATTATCAGCAGCTTCCTATCCTCTTTGCAGTCCTGCTAATTGCTTCCTGTCAAGGGCTTCACAGGTATTTTACAGGACTCTCCCTGCTGCTTTTATTCTGTTTGTTTGGTTTTTTTAATAAACCAAAACAACAACAACTACAACAAACCACCAAACAACTCTAGGCTCATGGCCAACATCCTACTAGAGTCAGACTAGGTCTTCCTCACACAGCTCTTTGTTTCCTTCTATCAGATATTTTCTTACCAATCATAAACTCCTATTCTGTCTCCTCATCATACAGTTTGTTCATGTTACTCCATTCAGGTTTCTCTCCTGATTTTCCTTGCCCTGTCAGTACTGATTAACTAACGAGTCCTTCAATTTCTTTCCTGTTGCAATAGGGATAGAGCACGATTTTTTCCCAGATTAACATTTTTCCCTTGCCACATATCTCTCAAGTATGTTAAATGACAGCACCTCCCCTTCCAACCAGGCACAGCCTCCCTCCTGTACACACCTATTTCAGCTCTCAGCTTCCAATATCTTCGCTCTCCTTCCTCCAGTTTTACCGATTCTTTTCTGTGCAAAGAAAAAATCCTCGCAGATTTTTTTTCAAATTTTCAGTGCTTCACTGTACTTCAATCTAAGCAGAAGGTGACTGCAGAGCTCTACATGCACACTCCATTGCTGTAACAGAGATGTAAGGGAATAAGACATACACTTTCCTTCTGTTCAGCAATAAACCTGTGGTTTGGGCATCAGTAGTGAGAGGAAAGCTAATGACATTACAAACAATTTGATGGGCGGAGGTGTGGGTGTTAACATCTTTGAAATGGGTCTTAATGTCTCTACTAACTTTGGGCAGCGGGTTTGTTGCAGAGCCCGGACAGCTTGGCTGCTGAAACAGACATGGGTCTGCACAAGCCTGAACTTCTGAGCTTTGGGGTAAAATAGCAGCTTCACGGAAGGAATATGTGGTAGGCGGTTCGGGAAGGCTGTACCCTTCTGGTACCTCAGCAATGGGGAAAGGAGAGGGCAAGACGCGGCCGGGAGTTTGCGACAAAAGGAGGCTGCGCCCTCCGAAACCTCGGGAGAGAAAATCCCATGGGCGTGTGCCCCCAGGGGCCTCTCTCCCTTTATTCGAATAAAGTTGCAGGACTCCTCTGTCTCCTTTTTGGACAAAAACCTCTGGTGTTTGTGGATTTTCCTGACAATAGGTGCTATAAAAGGATTAAGCATGCTGAAGATCATATCTGTACAACTCTTAGAAGTTTATATTCTGTAATTTGACCAAGTTTGGGCTCTTTTTAAATATCAATTTCACAGCAGATCTACCCTGCTGCAAAGGCTTCCCTACTTCCAAATTTTACATCTTTACCCAAAACATGAACACAGAAGAAGCCCTAAAAGAAAGATTCTTTTGAATTATTGATATTTGCACAATAGCTTATTTTTCCCAAACTTTCTTCTAGAAACTGACAAAGCTTTCTGATGATAAATCCAACCTCTGAGTCCAGAATTGCCTGGTGAGTATTGCATCTTGTCACAGCATTTAATACTGCAACTATGGTTATCAGACAAAATTAATAAAATTAACAGAAACTAGTTTACCAGATATCTTAGGTTCTAAGCCTTAAATTCATATGCTGCAGTCTCTACTCATTATAGGAGTATTTCTGCACACAAGGAAAGCAATTGCACATACATTGTATAATATGACTATGTGACTATATGACTCTCAAGTAGAGGGTGAAGAATCCCAATATGTACACATTCATCCTTAATGGTTTGAGAGAGCTTTTCAGTTGTAATTTACATAATTTTTCTGCCGGAGTTACCAGGATATATTTACATATATAGTTTTCATTTCATATATATCATATACCTATGCCATCCTAGAGACACACGATAAGCCACAGTTATCTAAATTGATGCGAAGCAAAACTGACACAATGCCAACCAAATTCCCAGAATGACAATTCAGTCTGTCATTGCATCACCCCTCAGGAAAGGCCTGAGTAAGAAAGATATTGCTGTGCACCTTGAAGGTCAATAAGCACAGGTTCAGCTGGAGCTCGGGAAGAAAATACAAGGAGTATTTTTCTTTAACTGTTGGGCTCTGGGGCTCTGCATGTAAATTTTGACTCGAACTTGAGACCAAGTCCTTGATCTAATGTGTAACTGTTCAAGCCTTAAAGCTTTGTTTGAAAGTACATTATTTTCAGTACTTTTTCAGACATCTTGATGAGTATGTTAGATAATTTTTTTAATATCCTTTCATAAATTTCTAAGCACCTTGCCTTAGAATAGAAATAAAATGTGGGTAAACTTCAGAAGTATATTTAACTCACTCATCATCACCATCATCATCATCATCACCTTTGCCTCATCTGTGTACTACATCTGACATCCCCTCTAGCTGAAGAGCGATTTTTATGGAGAGCATTCTACAAGAGAATGAGCTACCTGGTGTTTGAGACTTACATTCCTGGTTACCAAGAGTGGGTTCAGA
Source organism: Falcunculus frontatus (assembly GCA_013398115.1). Classification (NCBI taxonomy): domain Eukaryota; kingdom Metazoa; phylum Chordata; class Aves; order Passeriformes; genus Falcunculus; species Falcunculus frontatus. The sequence continues at coordinate 1,080,163 of VZRV01008896.1, read as the reverse complement.
TGTCCATCATATTATCATATACGTAAGAGCTAGGACATAGCTGAAAAGAGTAGAGTGAGAGCACCTCATTCTTTACTGTAAGCTGAACATCCAACATGCACTAAACACCATCTGCATCCTAACGTGATATATCTCAGTTTTTGGTTGCCTCTGAAGTTAGTCGGTTCCTGGATAGGTGTATTACTTGGTATATTGTGGCATGGGGTAGCACAAGCCTGACAAATTAGTATGAAGAGAGACACCAGTGGTACTAACCTGCTGAAATACAAGCAGAAACAGAAGGAAAATATTGGCCCACTTTTAAATGGGAGAGGTGGACTAGTCACCAACACTGAAAAGACAGAGTTTCCCTACACTTTCTTTACCTCTGTCTTTACCAGCATCATTGGGTCCCAGGCCTTGTGAACAAAAACCCAGGCTGATGAAAACACAGATCCACCATCAGTGAAAGAAGAGTTGGTGTGTGAACTGTTACAGGAGTTTGACCCCCACAGATTCATGGGCCCTGACAATATCCACCCATAGGTGTTAGAGAGCTGGCTGAAATAATTGTGAGGCCAAGTAGATCTCAGTCTGGGCTGTAATTACATGAGAGACTGAGGTACAAGACAGTGACTGAAAGAGTGGGTCACACTAACTCTGAAGAAGGACTGACTGAGTTCTCTGCATGCTCTACATTACCTCAGCTGTTTACATAAATACTGATCATTGCCATTGTCTTTGGTTTTTTATTTTTCAGCTGTGAGAAAAATATTTAGGATTTCAGTGTCTTTGAGAAAATTTGTAATTTTTAAGAAGGGCAGAGATGAAAGATGCTATTATGCTTGGAGTTGTTTATGGCTACAGTCAACCAGTACTCCAGCCTGCTGACAGTTGTAGATCTGATAACTAGAGATGGCTTTATTGAGTGGAAATCTGATGCACTTTATACTTTTTTTTCAATTTCTCTGATTTTCACCAGAAAGTTTGCTAAAATGCTAAGATAAAGTTTGCCACATTGTACATTCACAGACAGACAAGAAAAGCAATCACTCAGATGATCATGAGATGCCATGGACTACCAGTAACTGAAACCTAAAGTACCTATTGAGAATAATAATTTGGAGGAAGACACATGCTGGCTGTCAGAAAAAAAATTGTTTCATCTTTGCTACTGGAAGCCTGGTTCAAATCCAGTCTTGGTTCACATGGGTGAAATGATGTGCAAATAGCTGAAAAAATTTCTGGTTTGGGGGTTTTGTTTTTAATTTTAATCTTTTCTTGAAAAGGATATGAAGACAGCCACAGAAGGGAGGAATAAGCAATAAAAGATAAAATGGTCCAGGTGAGTAGTCATTAATTACCTGGAGATGGTGGCTTCCAGCGCTAGGTATGACAAATGAAATGAGCTATAAAGAGCAATAGATTAGACAAATCAGCCAGTTATAAAATAAGGGACTTACAGTGGGAGAGGAAAACCACCGACTACTGCAGTACTTCTCCACTTCTGTCTAAAACCTCACAGCTCTGTGACAATGGGAGGTCAGAACAGATGAAGATTTCTTCCAAGAGAAAGCTGTCTATTTAAAGAGATATTGTAATAATATAAATCTTGAAACAGATTTCCTTTGTTCTGTAGAAATGAAAGAGAAAGAAAAAGACAGCATGTTTTTACAATTTGGCAGTAGGACATACAGTGTTATCAAATAATAATACAGTGCATTAGATCTCTAAATAGAACAGTTACTGTAAAACCATTCAGAGAGTTAAAAGAAATACAACATAATTGAATTTAAATTATGGAAATCAGTGATATAAAAACATCAGCAAATCCCATAAAGATATCCATTCATGAAGCTCATTAACACCAAAGAGAAAGAAATAAAACTCTGCTTGGAGATTAAAATTTGAAATAAGGGAAAGAGTCAAAATGGAGACCTGTGAAAAGTGGGATGGAATATGATGTGATACACAGCTGAATAACACCTGGATTAGAGAAGGGAAAGAGTCAAAATGGAGACCTGTGAAAAGTGGGATGGAATATGATGTGATACACAGCTGAATAACACCTGGATTAGAGAAGTATGAACCATCAGAGAAAAGGCAGGCACTAGAAGGGGACAAAGAAAGAAGAATGCTGTGAAATCATCTACAGGAATTCTATAAAGACCCATCCCGGATTAAATCTTGACATAGGTAATAAGCTAGTCAAAGTACTTAGGGAAGTGGTAGTGAGATTAAGCCTTCCGGTGTCTTATAAAAGCCTATATAAAGGCACAGTGTCAGAACTGTAAAAATTAAAATAAGAACATGGGTTTCAACCTGATGAACTCAGTGCTGTAGTATGGCATTTGAACATTCCATATAAAATGCACTGGGTATATTGTTGGGTGACTTTTTTGGCACTTTTTTTCTTAAATGAATATATTTAGTCTAATTACTTGATCTTAATTTTAAACACAAAATTGTATTTCATTGTACTGACATCACTGTGAAAAAGAATAAAATTTTCCATGTACTTTTGAAAAAACCACCAAGTTTTGCCAGCAGGTCCCAGGGTTTGCCATCCATTATATGAGATAAAAGTCAGGCAGCCTGGAGTTATCTAAGAGTGTTTTCCCTAACTTTTTAAGCCTTTATGAACAAGAGCACAGCCTCTTCATAGCCATACCATACACCCCTGATTCTGGGGAATCACAGGCATTCCCCATAAAGAAGCCGTATGTGAAATCCATACCAAATCAGCACAGTTTGCTAAGTTTGCTAAGAAAAGCACTAATTGATGTCTCAGTGCTGGCAATTTGTCTTCTGAGAGAATATTCTTTTTTTAAATCTTTAAGGGGTTGGGGGCTGTGGGGGTTATTTTGGTTGCTTTTTGTTTGCTTCTGGTTTAGGGGTGAGGGATGCTTGGTAATGAAGATGGTAACAATGAAGAATCTTTGAGAAGCACAGCTTGCCTTTTAACTGAATAATTGCTACAGAATTTATTTTACCGGTTTCTGAATCACTTCATACTGGCCACAGTCAAACACTGGGACCCCAGCGTCTGTGGAATCCTGATTTGCCAATTCCACCATAAATATCCATAACACAAATGACCCACACGCTCAACAGAAGCACAGAACTGTTTAACTTTTGCCTGGCACATCTGATGAGGGTGTTTGGTGCTATTTTAAGAGTTCTGAGAACTTCCCACTGAGTATGGGCTGAGACATCGTGGTCCTTATTTTAACACCATCAGCTGTAGACAGAAGAGCAGCCACATTAACCCCCCAAATCATGCATCTGCTCTTTTTCTGATATATTGGTTGATATCCTAGAACTGCCTGTGAAGGATGACAAAAAATACAATAGATTTTGATAAATCTTAAATTTGCTATATGAAAAACATTTGCCAAGTAATTGTCCTCCTACAGTTTAATCACCAACATCCGGCCTCATAACAAGTTTTTTCTTCATTTTATGCTACCTAAGAAAGAGTTCTGTATCTGCAAGAGAAGGGGATTTTCTCTTCAATCCTAGTTCCCCAGCAAGAAGTCCTTCAATTTAGCCTGAGGAGGCTACTACAGTCAAGATGCCAGACAGTGAAATTGCATTTATACTCCACGCTGGAACAGGAAATTGACTTTTTTGTCTTTTTTTTTTTTTTTTCGCAGGGGATTGTTCTCCAATTGTTCCATGATTATTGAGAGCACAATAAGGGCAGTGGGATACTTGGAATAACAGGGAAAAGGGTTTTTAAAATTTTTGATACACTGAAAACATGGTCCAAATTCTTACTAAAAGTATATCCACCTTGCTTTTTAAAAGGGCTAATGTGACTTGAGTATTACATATAATAAAAAGTATTCTGTGTACCTGAATTCTTACAAACTGCTTGCTCCTGGTATGAACTTCAAAGACTCTATTCCCTCTCCTCATTCTTGGATGAATACATGTACTACGAGGCAGAATAATAATATTCATCCCTTTTCCTATATGCAGAAGATAAATCAAGAGAGGTAGTACATCTGCAGCCCTTCATAGAGGATACACGCAAGAATTGTGTTTCTCAGACAGTCAGAGCTTGTAAGAAAATACAAGGAGGTAAAGACTTTAATTTAGACAAGTGACAGAGATATAAAAACATAAGAATGGAGAGAAGTGTTTAGAAACAAAGCCCCACCTCTGCATGTTTTAAAATTAAAGAATTGTGGGGCAAGGTGAAGCAAGCAGAAAGAAAAATGGCAACAAATGAGGTGCAGGGGGTCACAGTGCAAGACTGAAGAAGGGTTGGATGGGGCCAGTGCAGAAGATTTTTCCAGGAGGCAGAAATACTGCTCTTTGTAAGGAAATAACTTCACTTCAAAATTCTCAAAATGAGCAGGGGAAGATGATATCCCCTCCCAGCCTCCTTACTTCTTCAGCAAAATTTTTCCTTCCAGCAAGCACTGCCCTTTATTTCACTTCAAAAAGTAATAATTTTTCAGACAGAATGGCTGGGTATGTCAGTTATTACTCACCATGTTACCATTCATGTTTCTGTCTTGGCACTAATAAAATTGTTGTTTCTCCTCATGTTCGAGAAACTTGAGGTTAAGAGTGGTTAAATGAATAAGACATTAAATTTAAAATAAAAATCAGTGACTGTGGAAAAATACCTGATGGCAACAGTCTAGATCCCATCAGACAAAGCCACATCAAGTACAGTCATTATCTAATGTTTTCACTAAGACAGGGTCCCGGTCCTACGTTAGGCATCCAGCAGGGCTGACATCACATATGAAACTGCTCACTCTAAGTACACAGTAGTCTTCTAGGGCAGGGTCTATTTTCCCCTTTTAAAGAGAGTCAGGTAGACCTCATTAGCATGACCCACTTTCTTAAACAAAGGAAGTCTATTTAGATTCATCTGTAATTGAGTTGCCCAGAAATTACATGACAAACGTTCCTTAAAGCATAACTGACACAGAAAACAGAATATAAAATGTCAAAAGTCACTACAATATGATGTGTTGTATATGACAGCAGTGGGGCCACCATTACCAGCAACACCAAGAAGAAGAAAAAAGAGGAAGGAAAAAGAATTCTCTTAGCCTAGAAGTGAAATAATGAACATTTTTTCACATTAAAATGCTAAATGTTCAGGTGCTGAGGGTTAACGCAGTGGGAAAACAGCCAGGGTAAGAAGGATAGATAGGAGTTCTCCAGATAACCTCCAAATGAGGGAGATCGGGTACACTTTTGTTTGATCCCTCTTGTTAATAAATATTGATCATTGCTTCAGCGGTAGATTTTAACCTTAGCCTGAAACATACAGTATTTTTATAAGAACATTAGAAGACAAAATTATCTCTTTTTTTTTCTAACATAAGCAAGGCAATTTCCATGTGTAGATATTTTTTGCCTTTAACAAAGGAACCGTGATGACAAACTCTTAGGAAAACTTTCTTACCGTACTTCAGTTTTGCTGGAACAGAGTGTAAGATCTACTGGTTTTATCTCTTGACTTCAGGGAAATGAATAATTGTAAGTCACATCTGCACTGCTCTGTTAACTTGTTTTTCAGTGAGACCACATTGAGACTGCTCCCCAGAAGCAGGTGCTGACCACATGCACCAAGTGTGGAGAATCCTTAGCCAGAACATTTGGCCGGTAATTCCTGACATGTTGAGACTCCACCTGCATACCCCTGGGAAGACTCCAAGTTCTGAAAGCGCTACAGGTGATTAGTAAACAGAGCCTTTACAAACTCTGACTGGACCAGGGCAGGATGGGGTGGGGTTAGAGCACAGCACGCTGTGACAGAACAGTGAGAATCCTGCAGCCGTTTAAATACAAACAAGTTCTAAACTAAATTCCTCAAGTCTCAGTCTTGCTTTTATGGATAAACTGTCCCAAGTTAAGGAAAATGGTAGAACAGATTTTGAATAAACAAATAAATAACATAATTAGCACTTGCTGTATATTCTGCCCATCAGCAGACTTCCAGGCTATCAAAAACAACATTTAAAAAGAGCTTCAGTGAGAACCATAGACTAATAAACATCAGTAAATTATTTTGGAGGTCATCTACTCCATCCTTCCATTCAAAGCAGGGTATATTAGAGCAGGCTGCTGAAGACCTTCTGTAAGAGAGTTTGGAATTTCAGCAAAGATGGAAATAAAGAAGTTTATATTAGAAATAATGAGAATTCTTCAAGCTAGTAATTAAAATGAGAAATGAGTAAACTGATTTAACTAGAAGCAGTTCTCTCTAACATTCACTCAAAGCATAAAAAAAAATATTGGATTCTCAGCAGTTCTTCAGAATGATGTGAAGCTTTGAAAATAAATTCTCAACGGTGTACTCTTTCCAGGCAGCCTCAAAGGCCAAAAATTCCCAAAGGATGTAAGAACATCTGACATCCCAGTGTTAGTGCCAACTAAGAGTTCAAACTTGCCCTGTAATTCTCACACTGAGTAGTTATCCTTTGGTCAGAACCCATTTAAAAATTAAAAGAAGAAATACTGGAAAAAATAGCTTTTCACATGAAGTTTCTACACAGATTTATGACTGGGTTATAAATAGTTGAACTCCGAAAAGAATGTCAAATTTTAAAGAGGTATTCAACCTTCCTCTCCCCTGTCTCTCCTTGCCCCCCACCCCCAACAGAATATGTGTTAGAAACTGTAAGTTCTAGCAGAGAACAGTTTGCAAGATCGCTGTGTTTTACGTAAGAACCATCGTTTTTTCAGTTCTTTGCCTCCAGTTTTACTTAGAACCTGAAGGTATATAAGCAGCTGCAAAAAAAGAGTGAAAACAGAGTTAATTAAGAAAATACTCAAAGAACATTTGGGCTGTAATTTTTTCTCTCTGTTAATTTGACTTTAACTTGATTGCCTGGATTAAAATAAGGACGCATTGTAGTTCTTCATTCAAATTAATTCCATAGGGTATTTTCTGTTTTGTGAATTGGTATGGGGATTTTTTTCAGAGAGGAGAGAAGAGGGAATGAGCCTAGGTCTCCTTAAATCCACACTTCTCTCTGTTGCTATCTGTTGATAAGTAGACTGTAGAAATTTCATAGCTTTGATTGCAAAAAAATTGCAAATTGTTCTATACAAACATCCAATTAATGCACACAAAGTATTTTATGGGTAGCCAGTGACAGTGTTTGTTAGCCATACTGTTTGGCTAACTTGAACTCTATGTATTACTGCCACAGGATTCCACTGTGACGTTGTAATTGCTTGCTTCTTAAAGGGAGGATTAAGGCAGTGACTGAAAGGGGACATAATTATAATTTCCTAAACTCTATTCAATTTGGATTTAGGCAGAAAAAGCACAAACTTCAGGGGATTTCTTTAGTTCCTCAACCAATTATATGAAGTAACATTTCTTCATTATACAACACTCATACACATAAACAAGATAATCCCACATAGAAATAAGCCTGCATACAAGTCTTTTAGCTTCATCAGCTCAGCCGGAGACTTCTGTAGATGGACTATATATGTATAGGATGTGATAGGATTGAGGATCAGAACACTGGTTTTTACTGAGAATGTGAAAGCAAATGACAAGAGGCCATTGTTAAGTGTAGTTTCTTTCCTGAACAGAGCTGCTGAGGTACAACTGACACTTGTCATCAGAGTTCCAGGTGAATATTACAGACAATCAAAAACTGTGTCAGTCACAAGGCTTCCTAATCCAACTCTGCTTAATTTCAAAAATTTTCTCTCTCACTAAAATGTGACTATTTTGATCAGCCTAATTTTAAGTGCTTCCCACAATGACATTGCCGTTATTTTCCTTAAGGGATCCTTTTATTATATGATGGGGAAGCCATTAGTTCCAGATTCTTTTTTCCTGGGAAGGGCAAAGTTCCTGGAGCTAGAGAATTTATTGACGATTACTGAAATAGAAAAAAGCCTGGATTAAGGATTATATGTCTTGTGACTTCTTTCCTTTCTGAGGAATAGGAGGATGTGTGAAGGGAGAAAGCAAAGGGGAAGACAGCTGTTTTAATCTGCACGTGATGAAATGTGTTCCTATTTTCCTGTGTATTTCTGGTTCCTTGTCATGTTTCTGATGTATCAGAAGGTTTGCTTTCATTTAAAAAAAAAAAAAAAAAAAAAAAAAAAAAAAAAAAAAAAAAAAAGCATTTACAAATAGATTATTAAAAGCTCTACAAAACAAAATAAATATAACTACCCTCTCTATAGAAACTAAGCAAAAAAGAGTGATTTGCATCAGTAGATAATGACCTATGGAACAAGACCCAAACTTTTTACTCAGAATTGTGTGCCCTCTTTCATTCCTCTCCTGCTACTCTGCCTTTACTTCTGTTTGATTTTTTCACCCTCTGCACTTTGAGCATCTCTCTATTGCTAGTAGTTTTCTCCTAGAACAGCTGCTCTTTGTGTATAAACAAATAACACCCATGGCTGCTGTCCCACCATCATGTATTTTCTTCCTGATGATACTCAGGAAAACAAAATTAAATGATTGGTTCAGGAAAGCACTAATAAAACTGTAGGGAATCTCTGAGGCAAGACAGAATTTTAAGGATCTTCTTTTGATCGGAGCTGGAGAGCTGACATCTGCTGCCTATTTGTGGAATTTATTGTAATAGATTTGTCCGGGAGAGGCTCCATGACCAACCTCCGTTCGCGTGTAACAGCTCCCCCTTGTGTAGACCTTTTGTAAAGTAACAGGTAATTAAGTTGCCTTGCTGATTAAAAGTTTTAAGAAAACGCTATTGAAATTAAGCAAGAGAACAGTAGTTGGAAGAGAGAAAAACCAGACACATTAAAATGCATGTTCCTCTCATTTTCAAGGTTGTGGCACGTGAAATTTTTCATTGGATATCTCCCCTTGGGTCAAATCGTTCTTGCGAAACTAAATGGCAAATGTCCTTCCTTCAGTCGAATGCTGTGTTCAATTTTTACTTTAGGAGGAGGGAGAGAAATGTGTCTATCTGAAGTCAAAACCACAAAAAGGTGTAAGTCAGTCTAAGTAGCATCTGATTCTGTGCTGCAGCACCTTAATAAGGAAGTTCCTGAAAGGCAAGAATTAAACGAAGACAGACCAAGACAAGCAAATATCATTATTACATGCAAATGAAATGCAGTCAGTAGGAATTCTGCTTTAGTGCATAGCCCTGATGTCAGAGGCCAATGCAATGTCCAGGTACAACCACTTAGTCTGCTGGAGTGTTCATCAACTGGAGAATGAACATTGTTTCTTTGTTTTCAGCTTTTTTAGAATCAGTAGTTCAAAGCAATGTTCTTCTTGTCTTCATTTGTGAGCTACAAATGCAGTACCCGGTCATTTCCCTACCTTTGGAATGGAGTTAAGTAATCAGTCACATCTTTGCTTCACTTTAAAAAAGCTGTGAAACCCATCATACGCTTAAATTGTAATACTTAACTTACTGATTTCAGGTGCTTATGTTCAAAAATCCACTAGGGAAAACTTCCAATCAGCTGTCACTTCAGTCTAGAGACACCTAAACTCCCTGAGGCTTCTCAAACGTGTGGGTGGCTGCTGCTTAACCTAGTTCTGGCAAAGCAAATGGGCCTGTGGTAAACCTTTGCTGTTAGAAGTGTATAAATTAATCAGAGTTATTTTCACAGAACTAGGCTGAGAAGCAAATAGGTCATTGGCAACCAAGTTGAGTAAATAATTGTCATGAGCAAGAGGAGTGGATGGCGATGAGCACAGATAATGGCAACATCTTTGTCTGGTTCAGTTTTAGCCTTGCTGGTATTTTGCACACAGAAGTGATCAGCTTGCTGCCTAGGACACAACTATGGCCAATTAGGAAAAAGGAAACTAGGTGTTTCTCTCCCTAATTAGAGTAAATGTTCCCAGTACAGCTGTTGTACACTGATAAGATCAGACTCATGGCAACCACATTTTGTAACCATGGCTTGCTCCCTTCTAAAATCTGTCAAATGAAGAAGGAGATGGCAGCTGCACTTCATGTAATAGCCTGGCACTCAGCAGGAGTTGGCAGGTGCAGACATTTTTTCTTTTGAGGAGGTTAATATCCACACGTCCTATCTCCTAATGCAATAATTGATCATCAGACTCATAGCTGCTCAGGGTGGTGGTGCATGCTGCGCTCCTTTGGGAAGCTGACACAAAGAGAATTCAAGATTGCTACATCAGGAATTCGTCGTGTTGGAGACCAGTGGCTGGGATACATTCCAGGAAAGTGAGTGTTCAAGTTCACTGCTCAAGCACTATTTACACGTTTATGCACTGACTGGCTAATAATAAAACGCATAAATACGACTGGCAGTGAGAACCCAACGCTTCTACCCATCTAGGTGAGTGAACCTGCTACAGACTAGGCTGGATACACAATCTCTGTCTCTCTCTTCTGCTCCCCACAACCTGAAGATGAATCTGTGCACCAAGACATGACTTTTGGAGGAGGAGGAGGAGTGCAGCCTACCTTCAGCCCCATGAATAAAGTTTAGTACACCAAGCAGGGCACTTTCTAAAGCCATACGTTTTAGACTACCTGAGGCTGAGGGAGTAAATCACACCTTTTTCATTGGGTCCACTGCAGATGCATTCCTTCTCTCCCTCATTTTTTGGATCTCAGCAGGATTTACAGAAAAACAGGTGCTCGGGTTGTGGACAATCTTAGCATACATGGAAGTGCAGCTGCAAGTCCCTATAGAGCTTTCTTTAGCTGCCTTCAGAGATCTGTCTTAATGAGAAGACTCCTAAAGAACTCTAGGGTTCACAGGGTTAGGCAAAAACTAAACTGGAACTTTTGGATTAAAAAAAAGTTGATTTAGGAGCAGATTCAAAAATTATTGAAATGAGCTTCAAGTATCTAAGATTCACTCTTTAAATTATTCTCTCTATATTGATTTGCCTATCAAATACATTAAAGCTGATGCATTTGTAGGCTGGACTATAATTAGGACCTGCCATCTGAAACAGACTGAGATACATTGGTGAATCCTTTAAAGGTGCTGTTACATGTGCTATTTCCCCACTCTAGAAGCGGACAGTGTTATTAAATTATTTTTAATCGACCTTATCAAATGGAGTAATTACTTCAATGGTGGTAATTAAAGGAAACACTGATCTCCTACCCAGAATATATATGAGGGGAAATGTGGTGAGATCTGCTTTAATTATTTTTTTTTTAAATCTATGTATTCTTAGACTAATATTTCACATTTCCTCTCTTGGGAAAAAGTGAAGTAAAATTTAAAAGCACTGTAATTCTGTTAAAACAAACAAGTAATGCCTCACACTCCTATTTTCAAGACTCTCTTCTTAGTTTTCAATGACTGGAATACTGCCTTTATACTTTTTCATATGAATCAGCAGTAGAAAAGATTCCGTGTTGATTATGGTTCCACAATAAGCCTATTACTAACTCAACTCTGGAAAAATATAAATTTGATGGCTTTACAATGCAGGTATGTTTCTAGGGTAGAAATATCACATTCTGCTAGAAAATGATACTGATTCTTACTAGATCCACAACAGAACTCTATCTCTGGAGGTCTGAAGAGATCCCTTTTTGAACAATTCCACTGGGGGTCAGATTTAGTAGACTGTTATCCTCTATAAACCAGCCATGAAAAATGGACAGCAAAAGAGTGCATAAATAGGCCTGGAGAGAACGCAGAAAGACACACAGATTTGAGCAACTCTTTCAGAAAACCTTTCCCACAACTAAACTGGATCTTCCCAACAAGTCTTGCTTTTAAAAATCATTTAAACTTAAACTTTATAAAACACTTAAACTTTATAAAACACTCCACAGTATGAGATAAAGACCAACATAAAATCTTTCAGTCTGAACTACAGTGATCATTAATTAAAATTAAGTGTTATGGTGGAAAGTGTTCAACAACACTAACCCGGGTGGTACAACCATTACATCAGATAACAAATACTGGTATTTTGTCTCTGAGACAAACCTGTAATCACCCAAACAGCAAATTGGCAGCAGTGAAATACAGCATAGGAACACAGGCATAAGAAAGAGAGCTTCAGGGTGACTAAGTGCATGCACACAGTAACCCACCCGGAATGAGTGCTGTTCTCTTTAAGTTCTTGTAATACATACTTAGTGTGAGAATCCAGTGTACCTATTTCTCACTTTGGCCTTTGATGTCCAAGCCACTGCTGCAAATTTTTAAATCAAATAGCCCAATCTCTTTTCTTTGTCAGGTACTGTAATTCCTAGCTGCCTGTCCTCTGCAGAGTATAAAATTAGGAATTGTGTACTCTTCACTGTTAATATATTACTTTAAGTGTTTGTAAGAAGCATGATAACAAAGGGCTTATATCTCATGCCCAAACATAATTTAATTCCTGAAATCAGTGAGGCAGGCTGCCTTATTCACTTTATACAATACTTTACTCTTGGGTGTGTATCAGAGCCAGGACTCCAGAATCTCAGATTTGGCCAAAACTCTAATTACAGGCCTATCTGAATAATCCACCTGCAGAAGTGCCCTTCACAGTACAGTTCCAGTTCAGCCTTGTTCCACAAGACTTTCACCTACATGGCTGCTCGTTGTGCCCAGCAGTTCCACACACACACCTCCCGTGTCACTGTACAAACCACAAATAACGAGTCAAGCAGCTCACCATGCCAGCAGAGCTCGAGCACCCAGGCTCCCCCTGCAGCTCAGTGGCTTGCATCTGATGCCATTTTTTCCTTAGGCTGTCTGCACATTTGGCTTTCCTCTTTCACCAGCTGGGAAAGGTTACCAGCCAGCTGCATGCTTCTGAACAGACAGCAGATCTGCACAGACACACAGGCAGAAGAAAATACAAGCAGGAGCCAGTGTTTGGCTAGGAATCATTGCTTTTGACACATGGCTGTTCCTCCATAGTGCTCAATCCCATCCATCCTCTGCCCATCTGCTTCCCCCTCTGTGTTCTCACCCCGTGACATTTGCAAGGTCGACACCTTGCTGAGTGACAAGATGGAGCACATACTCATATAGAGGACATTTTATGTTCAGGATGGAGTCTGGTACATGCACAAATACAAATCAAAACAGATTGAATCACCCAAGGATGACACAGAAATATTTCAGAAGGAAAACGTGGCTGAGCTCCTATCCGTGATTCAACTAGTCATCTATTCCAGTGTTTCACAGCAAAAGATGGCTTGTTAGACTAGGACCTAAAGTATATCTAGAAAGCTGTATGAGTCAGAAACAGGTTGTCTTGAAATATCTTGGAAATACACCTCTGTCCACCCTGGCTGAGATGCTTGCACGTCTGAGGGCATTCACAACCTGATTTCCTGGCCAGTCCAGAAGGATGTAGAGATACTTCTCTCTTTTTTTTTTTTTTTTTCCATTAGGTAGGGTATAATTTTCCAAACAAATGCTATTGGCACATTTTTTAAACCAGGGACTTCTCTAGAGGATTGTGACTGGAGAAGCCCCTCTGAATGTTTTATATTTCTTCCTTTGTATAGAGCCCTGCTAGTGAATGACTGCGTCCCCTCCAAATGTGTTGGCTTGGAGTATATTCATGAAGGAAAAAAAATTAATATAATGAATTACCCTTCCTTGTGCCCTGTGCAGCCAAGGAAGTGTTCTCTAGAAACTGTAAGGATCTGTTCAGTGCCTACAAACTATATGAATCTGAGTCTGAGAAAAGATGTTTTTACAACAGCATCAAATTTGAGCTCTTCCCTTGATCAAGCTTCATAATGTATTTTGTTTCCTGAATAAACGTGTGTCCAGAAGGACTAGAGTAGTGACTGTCCTCCTGTATTCAGCCCTTGTGTGACAACATCTCAAATCCTGTGTTCAGTTCTTGGCCCCTCACTACAAGAAAGGACATTGAGGAGCTGGAGCATGTCCAGAGAAGGATAACAAAGCTGGTGAAGGCTCTGGAGCACAAGTCCTGTGAGGAGAAGCTGAAGGAGCTGGGGGTGTTTAGCCTGAAGAAAAGGAGGCTCAGAGGAGGCTTATTGGTCTCTACAACTCCCTGAAAGGAGGTTGTAGCCAGGTGGGGCTCAGTCTCTTCTCCCGGGTAAGAAGTGGCAGGACCAGAGGAAGAGTCCTCAAGCTGTGCTGGAGGAGGTTTAGATTGGACATCAGGAAAAATTTCTTCCCCTAAAGGGTTGTAAAGCACTGGAACAGGCTGCCCAGGGAAAGCAGTTGAATAAGTACCACCACCCCCAGGGAATATTTAAAAGATGTGTAGATGTGGCACTTAGGGACAGGTTTAGTGGTGAACACAGCAGTGTTAATGGTTAGGCTGGATGACCTTAAAGGTCTTCTCCAGGCCAAATGATTCTATCATTTTAAACTCTGTTCCACCTACAGACACACACAAAATCCCAACCAGTGGCCTGTGCCACGTCTTTCAATGGTTATGATCTCTCAAAAGAAATAACATCTGGGTGTTATGGCAAAAAGCACGTCCGTGGACTCAGGCCTCAGCATTTGAAAAGCCTTCCTGCATGATGAAGGCGTTCAAGCAGGCCAAAGTCTGTCAGGATGGATACTGGCAACAGATCTCTGTGGGATCCAGGCCCAGACAGAGCCTGAGGGAGCAGCACAGAAGGCTGCCCGGTGCAGTCTTCAGTAACAGTGTTCTGATGTGGCAGAACACATGCAGTAATAGAGATAATACAGCTGGTAATGGGATAAAGCAGCACCTGCTGATTGCTTTGCAAATAAGACTGGTCCAAGAAAAATATAAATCCAAGCAATTTTACAGATACAACATGAATTGGGGTGAAATCACTGGAAATAACGTGGGAAGGCATCATGAAAAAATATTAAACAGGGACTTGAAGAACTTGCATATCAACAGAGCTTACATAAAATTGTCCCCTGTCTAGTAGATGTTATGGAAGAAAAAAATAGAACATTAAGAATGGAGAAGAGAGGCTATGGAGGCACAGAAAGAAAAAAAAAGTATGCTACCATGGGAGAATATGTAGGTGGAAATATGATCAGTGTTGTACACAGGAGCAGAGAAATGTTTAAATAAAACATGTCCAGCTGGTTTATTCTGCAACTGTTCTTAAGTGAAGTGAAACCATTGAGACAGAAGCCCTGTTCTGTGTATTTAATCATTTTGCAGGGAGTGGGATATTTGAAGCTTTGGGAAAATACATCAGAAAGAGATGCGAAAAAGACTCAAGGAAACAGCATGGGACTGAAGCAGATTTTAAACATTTTTCAGGGCAATAGGAGGCTGAGTATATAGAGTGTGCAGTTGTCTTCAGAAATGGATGTCTCTTTAGTATGCTGTTACTCAGCTGCATCTTTCAAGCTTGATTAATGCTTAATGTGATTGTCTTTAAAATCTGTCAGCATTTGGCACAGATCAGATAAGTGGCTGTGACAGAAGTGCAAATATTTGTACTGCGGTTTTGTACCCTGATGTGGTTATGATTAATAAGTTTTGCTTATGCACCTCTAGAGATTGTTTCGTAAATTATCCTGCTTGGATATATTAAATTTATATTAAATCAAAATGCTCAAATATATTTTCCTAAGGGCTTACTATTTTAAATAAATAGGCAGCAACATTGCTTAGAGAACCTAGCTGGCACATTTTAAAAATCATGCCAAAGTTTAACAGATTAAATTGATCAGAAAGAGATAGAATCACAGGATTTGTCCCCTGATACAGGTAGGAAATGGGACTAAAACAATACTTTAAAAAAATAATTTTCAGGAAAACAGAAGAGATGAAAGCTTTTTCAATAACGATAACAAAATATTCTAGATGCTGCAGAATGTAAAATTCACACAAATCAAACTGTAAAAGTAAGTCAGTTATTTGGAGACAGAGCACGAAGAACGAAAGAGTTGTTCACTAAAGGAGTGATGATGCATTAGAGAAGTTTTTTGCTATCCCCTCTTTACCTGAAGGACACAAAGCAATGCGGTCTTCTGAAGTGGGTATGCTGTGCAAAGAGAGAAAAAAACAAAGTTTTTGTTTTGCCTGGTGTTCAAGCAACCTCCTGTTACCATAGGTGTGTAATGGATCTTGGTAACATCAATAAAGACATAGTCACCACTACAGTATGCTGAAAGAGAAGTTAGGAGTTTCTCAAAATCACAGCTAAAATAGAGTTACAGTAGTAACTGAGGAGAGTAGTTGGGGAGGATGGCTGGTAAAAGATTAAAATTCTCATTGATATTATTGATATTTATCAGACTGTAGAATCTAATTAGATGCTAGATTATTAAGGCAGCCAAGGGGTCAGAGAAAGGAAAAATCCCCATTGCCTTTGACAGTCTGATTTTTTGGGATTCAGTCTCCAAAGGGAAATAATTGTTACTTCTTGACCAGAAATGACGTTTGATCCAGTGGAGATCTGAACTTCGTCAAAAGAGACAGGGTAGGTGATGCTGTTGTCCTTACTTAAGTTTCAGTCCAACTGTTACACTTCCAATTCTGATGGTGAGCTGCTTCCTTTTCCTCTCCTGCACAGGGTTTCACAATTTTCTCTCCTCTTTACTTTGATCCACCAAAAGACCAATTTCCTGTTAGGATTCCTACCAATGAATTTATATCCTTACTCTTTGGAACTTAGTTTCCTACTTATGTTTTCCTTCCATAAGCTCTCCTAGCCAGTTTTTTTCCATATGCAAATCAGATTTGGCAAAAGGTGCAGGCACAGTGTGAAAATGTTTGGTAGAATGAAAATGACAAAATGAGACGAGACACTTGGCAACGATGAGGAAGGTTGAAATAAACTGTACTCTAAATCTGAAAATAAGGTCCTTTTATAAGCAAAGATTATTAAATTATTCCTAAGTTACTGTGTATTTTTTCTTTGAAGTGTAACCAGCAAAGAAACTTTCCAGCTCCCACATCTGGCTTGATATCAACTGTAGATAGACTAACAGTTCTACATAAATACTTTTAACACAATTCCTGTCCACATCTGATTTCCTCCTGTAAGTCCGGAAAATTTTTCCAAGTAAGAAATTCAGATATGATATCCTCAAAACAAACATATATGTTATTCCAGAACTCTTCAAAAGACAACCTTCCTTTATCAAACAAGTAGCACAACAATTTTGAGAGATATGACTGTGTGGCAATTCAGATTTTTTCAGACCCTGAAAAGAAGTTCTCTTGTTTCTTCAAGCTGAGAACCATGAATATTTGCATACAAATACAGCTTTGAGACATAGCTACATTCTGTTGTATGTGCTGATTGCAAAAAGTGAGATGGTTGAAACCGTATTTCAAAAGTTCTGAATTCGTAAGTTGCAAACAGCCTGTGACCAGTGATTATTTCTCCCCAGACCACAGAACGGCAGCAAAGTTATCATCTACATTTTAGTGATCTGAACACTAATGGATTAATTGAGAAGCAAAATATCTATAGAAGACAGATAGCCCCATTCTGTCCTTCTAAGTCTTTGGGCAACAGGTTATGGTCTGTGAATAATCAAATTTCTGTCTTGTTTTGGTGACTGAATCCTTAAAAGTGCAGTGTTCAGTTTCTGATTCTGCTGCTGTTTGTTGAGGTTTCAGCACATGTTCTATTAAGAAGTGTCAAAGTAATGCCCTTCTGTGAGGCGTTCCCTCCCTTCAAAAGGAAGCTCATCAAGACATGTTCTCAATTACAAATTGAAAATAGGATCTCTGAGCCACTGCCTTTGTTGTGCTTGGTTTTTTAAAATTTGAAACTATTAAAAAAACCCCTAACTTTAGTGGTTGAAAACTTGGAAATCAACAAGTTCTCAGCCACTTAAGCTGTTAGATATGGTCTGTGGATTCAGGATCTTGAACTTAGATATCTAAATCCTATCTAAATTCTATTTTGAGTTGAACACTCTCATATATCATGTTTAATTTAAGAAGTGACTTAAGGTACATCTTGTCTGCTGATCTTATTTCCAACTATTCCTGGGTTTCAGCCCAAGCCATCCCGATATTCAAGTTTGAAAGTACTTTAATCTCTAGATGGCTTGTCAGATATGCACAAGGATTAGAAAGTGGGTCTTTGTTGTGTTTATTTTTAACTTTCGCTGTTATCTACCTGCTCTGGAAAAAAGGAGCATGCAAAATACCCTTGAAATTCTGGTAGATATTCAATGTCTTTCTGAATCTTTTCCCCACTGAAAAGCAAGTTCACAGCAGCTGAGAAAAAAAAAAAAAGTACTCAAAAAATCTCAGACAACTATGGGATATGCACTTGGGAATAAAAATAAGGACAGAAAGAGTAATTGAAATGGTGCCTTGTCCTCAAATGCTGGTCAATCAAGCATATTTTGGCTGCTCAGGCAGAGGTAGTAAGGAGTCACAATGAAGAAATAGTCTTAAAACATAAAAGTTACCTTTTTTTACAGTGCCTTAGGTGTCTCAGCTTTTAAAATGGCAAAGGTCATTTATCTGCAGTTCTGTAGCCTGCCTCTCACTTATGGCTTTGAAGCCTTTCACCTCAGCTGCTGTGGCAGTGTTTTCCCGGAGATGCTTTGGCAGTGCTCCCTGTTGTTCTCATCCTGCTATTCCCGTGGCCTGGCACCTGCAAACTCCAATAAGGCTCTCATGGTGAGTTTTCATTTGAAGTCACACTGCTGCTAGATCTCACCCCTTTCCTACCTCACGCTTGCAGTATTTGGTTTATATTAAGGGACCTGATAACGTGCATGCACAAAGCTTTAACAATGAGGCAGCACCTGTGCCTGATCAAAGCATGCTCCAAGCTGTACTAAGAGTAGGAAGAACTTACAGAGGAAAATTTGAAGTTTGTCACCCTGAAATGTGAAAATGCACATGAAAAGTGCAAAGGGAAGAGGCAGAAACTGGTCCTTGGCAAGATGGTACTCACTGCTTTTACTGACAAGAGTAAAGAGGTTGTTTAGGGTGAATGATTCTTACTGGGTTTTTTGTTTTGCTTTAGAGGAAGATGATACACTTCCAACCCCTTGCAGTTAATGCCTCTCTATCTATCCTCACTCCTTCTCCTAATATAATCATCAGGAAGCCTGTCAGAGGCCTCCAAAGTGCACAGATGTGCTGCGGCTACTTTTCTGCCCTTTGACCGCTGATCTTCTACCCAGCTCTTTCCTCAGGCTTATTTTGCACGGGTACAGTGACACTCACTGCCATAGGCAGTCAATCAGCATCTGGCAACAACCACCTATCACTGAAATACACCTCCAGAATGTTTCCAAAAACTGATCCTTTGTGAATCAGTTTCAAGCAATTATGGACCACAGTTCAGCAATAAGTCATGGATAAATCATCCTTAATTGCCAACAGAAATTAATTGCTGTTTGTTGTTCATTATTAATTACTGACACCAGTTGTTGACAAGTCGTTAGGAAGTCACCAGCAGTCACCAGTATACAGAATCAAAGACCGTCTGCTTTATCACTGTATTTAATTGCAAAAGCTATAAGGTTTTATACAGAAAAGTCCAACAAGTTTAGCACATAGCACCTGCTGCTTGTTCCCAACACATAGGGACAGAATACTGCTGTAGTTAAAGGATGCCCAAAGGCATCCTGTGCTTTTCCACTCAATCCAGAATCCCAAATGCTTAGGTTTCTTCAGAATGGCATTCACAACCTTCACATTTAGTGTCCATTTCCAAGTTTCAGAACAATATTCACTCAAGTAAAGGCCTTTAAGCCTTTATTTATTTATTATCTTGTGAATCATTGGTGTGCAAGATAGTAACCAAAGGCTTTGGAAATAGTCAACATACGTAAGACCATTCTAAACATTAATGAGAATTCTCTGTAAACACTGGGGAAATTTATCAGGACATATTACAAAAGCATTGGTATAGAAAAATGGATGACAGTTATAAATATTGCATGGGATTGTTGAGCTCTAGAAGAATGCTGCCTTCTAATTCACAGTAAATCAGATTCTTTAGAGCATTTGAAGAATACCTGAAATATTAGATGGATAGACATAAGCATTTCTCACCTAAATATTCTTGCAATATCATCCACCCTCCTGAGTAAAGAAAATCTGTCAGAAAATTAATACCCTAACACATTATGTCTGACATTTATGAATGTAATCAGATACTATTCTTCTCTGCATGGGGTCACCATTGCCTCTAATTAGATAGACAAAATTATTCCTCATTTTGAAATGTAGATTCTATTCCTGTTATATTTGGCATAATCTCTTAGGACGACTGACATACATTATGTACATGTGTATTAGAGCACAACTCTTTGCTAATTACATATATTTATTACAGATTTAATGAAAAAATAACTATGCAAGATACTGGAAACAATCAAAATTTTGTCTCCATGGAGACATCACCCTGCAGCTTAACAAAATGAAAAATAAAAAAATGGCCATGAGATGCAACAGAGACTTCCCCCTTCCTATTCTTCTTTTCAAATCATTGGTCAACATTCTCTCAGCTCTATTCAGAATCTGTCAATGTGTAGAGATAGAAAATGGTCTGGAACTGTATTTCATGAGAAGGAGAAAACATATTCATGCCAAATGACCCTCAGAGGGAATGCGTCACTCAAGAGAGGGAATCTGGTAACTCCAAATCAACACAAATTTCTCTGTCTGCAGAGATTCTCAAAAACTGCTTTCATGTAGTAAGGAGTGTAGAGCCAAAATCACAGATACAAGTCCTGCAGTACTGCAGGATTCAAGGCTTATTAAGATCAGCAACTCAAAATTAAATTGCTGTACATCTTGTACATCTCAGGCTTAGACAATTCAGTTTAGATTTCTCAAAATATCAGAAATGTTGGTAGCACCATGAAGACAATAAGAGGAAATCAGGGTTCCTGAGTCACTAGGATGACATAATCTCCAAAGTCCAAAGCACAGTAAGCAAGATTTTTTGACTTCACGAACTTCTACCTAGTACATAAGTTTGTCATGTACTGTAACCAGAATTGGAGCATATGCCTGAAGTTGAGAGGTACTGATCAGAAATCTTCTTTTAAATAAAGCATTAGAAAATGGTAAATGTTACCTTCATTTCTGGTTTTAAACACATCACCAAAACTTGCTGTGCAGCATATGACATGTCCCATTGTTTGGTTTGGAAAAATACATAGTAAAATACCACAACAGAGCTTCCAACTGACTGCAGCAGAAACACTCATACTTCATCATACAGGGCTCTGAAGTGGCTCTGTACACATGGCACAGAGTTAACTTCATCTGCTTCAAATTAAAAATATGCTTTTCTTATGCCAGATTCCCAGTTGGTGTATCAGGCATTTTGAGATCTGTGCAAACATTTATGTGAGGCACTACCGGAATTATGTTCTTTATACCAAATGCTACAAAACGTGTTGCATTCATCTCAACAATGACTGAAACAGAACCTCAGCAGCTGGGCAGAGTGTGGTAGAACTGCAGAGACAAAATAAAATACGCCCAATGACAGCAGTGAAGCTACCAGTTTCCAATCCCTCCTTTTCCTTTTCCTCCCAAGAGAGCAAAGTTAGACCCTTTGTAAGCTTTACCTTGAATATCTTTGACTAATTAAGCCACTTCAGCCATGTGCTGCTTCTGTAGAGCAAACAGAACTTTGGAAGGCAAATGTGATTGGCAGCACCACAATGACTCAGTAATTCCCACTAAGAGGAAAATATGATAAACCATAGATTCATTCTCAGTAAAATTCATGTACTTTTCATGTTTTGCTACTGAGTACTGAGTAACATCTGCACAAGTAAAGACACAAATGGTGGATGAAACTGAAAAAAAAGCAGTCTCCTGAAAGGTTAGTCCAATTAGCAAATAATGGAATCAAGCTGCCAGTTTTAGTTGCTTTTCTCCAGATTAGAAGTGTTTGCAAAAATGACTTCATTAGGTAGAGAAAAACTGAGATTAAATACCCAAAGAATACTTCCTGACAATGAAAGCTTCTGGATATGAAGTAATCTCTCCAGAGAAAAGACATCAGCTAACCACCAGGATTATTTAAGAAAGTACAGGATGATACATTGAACAATATGAGTAATTTAAAAAATAATTTTCCCATTTTTATTCCCCTGATATTCTGATTACTAGACAGCATAAGAAGGATTTGCTTTTATAACGCTACTAATATTTCCTCGATTTTTTCAACGTCAACGTTACAACAGGTTATTGCTAACTTTGTGGTGTATTAAGCTAAATTCACACAGTGAAAAATAGTTAAACTCTCTTCTGCATCATAATATAAGTATTTCAAGTAAATTTTGAAGGTTTTTTTAAACTTTGAGACATTTTTTTCAGGGAAAAAAGAGTGCTACCAGGTCTTTAGCAAAGGTTTATTTACTCGATGCAAATACTTGCTCAAAAAGTTAAAAGAACTTGCTTTAAAGAAAAACCAACCAAACAGTAAACCCCAAAAACCCCAACTACATAATGATATACAAATATTCCCTTTAAAACTTTTGTTCTCATGATGCCAAACAAGTTGGATATCAGGAAAAAGTTCTTCACCCAGAGGGTGGTTGGGCCCTGGAACAGGCTCTCCAGGGAAGTGGTCACAGCATCAGCCTGACAGAGTTCAAGGGATGTTTGGACAACACCCTCAGACACACGGTGTGACTTTTGGGGTGTCCTGTAAAGGGCCAGGAGTTGGACTCCGTGATCCTGATGTGTCCCTTCCAACTCAGCATATTCTGTGATTCTATGAAACATTTGAAAGGGTGGGGTGGTTGGAAAGTAGATTGGTTGTGAATAAAATGTTGACAAGAAATTGAGAAGCATGTATGCAGTATTAATATCATATGTGGTTTAATCCACTTTTTTCATTGCTTAAACAAAATAGGAGATTATAGTTCCAGCCTGCTCACAGCAGTGAAATTTTTCTGGCCCCAAATTACAGCACTCCACAGATCTCTACAATCTCAGGTGTAAACACCTGTAATGACTATTCTATAATCTGCCTATATGGGACAAACAGCCAAAGTGAAAATTCAACAAATAACATACTTCAGAATATCAAGGGAAGGGAGTCCTTCTCATCAGAGCACACAGAGGATCAATCACTGTGAACATAAATTTCAAACATAATCCAGTTCCCCAAAACCAAAAAAGTATTTCACCACACTTCACAGCAACTACTGAAATGTTTCATAGAAGGGCTGAACTTGAGGGCTGTTACTACCTGATTACTCCTACTCTGTGAGCATAACAGCACAGACCCAGACCCTCTGTTATTGCCACAGTATTTCCTGAACCTTCTTCAGTCCCACCCTAGAATCTCTTACCCATTACTACTGGCCACTACAAGTGAGAAGTGAAATATATAGAGACAGGAAACTGGAAATCCAAATAGTGCAAGATTGTCTAGTCTTCAGAGAGACAGTAAGTAGTGTCTCCAGGGTTAATTTGATATGAACTATATTGACTGAATAACAAAGTTAATGGAAAAATTCAAAGTAAAGTGTTCAACTTTCTAGTGTGGTTAGGGCTTTAATTGCATTTTCATCTTTCTCATTTTACTTTTAGCAGGAAATCTGTAATAATGGAAGGACAATCAGCCTTGGGGCTCTTTCTTTACTGCTGCTCCTTAATAGTTTATGCAGGTTAATGAGGTGTGCCTCTACTAAGCTTGATTGTAAAGAGGTTAGGGAACTACTCTGCCAGCTACACATCTAGAACTCCTTAGCAGAATCTGGTGATGTTTTAGGAACACCCTAATAATTTCTTTTTACCCTTGATCAACAGGGTTTTTTGACACTAAAATGTGTTTTCGTTAAGATAAGTTTTCTTACGTACAAATGAACACACCACTCTAAAGAAGTTTTTGAGTCCTGAAGGACTCTTCAGCTTCATCTGGGTACAGCAGTTTTCTCTGCTACCCACCCTATTTAGCTTTCATGTCCTACTCCAGAGAAAGCTGCCTTTTAGTTTGTTGAAGTATTTAATGAATGTAAAAGACTTTTTGACCCTAAGGAAAGAAAACAACTTGCAAAGTTCAGTATATTCTATGTTGCACTACATTAAAGGAGGGTGTATTAATAAACATTCTGTGCACTAGCTCTGTAGTGCTCCTGTTAAAACTGATTGCAGCCTTCTTCCTGCCCAGCTCTGTTGTTTCAGGTAGCAGAGAAAATCAGCACATTTTGAATGTCTAGCCAATCTGTCACTTCATCTTTGGTTTCTGCGCATGAAAGGGAACAAAAAGTGACATATATTTGTAAAGACACTGTTTACCCTGAAGTGCATGTTTGCTCATTGGCTTTATCTGAGCCACTGGAAAACTGTGCATGTTGGAGAAGGCATTCCCCTCACTTCACTGAGCCACAGCCGCAGAACAAGAAAAGCCTCAAAGCAGAGAAGGAAAGGCATCTGCCAATGCAATTGCAATCAAGCGCTCCTCTGGTGCCCTGAGGAAACTAAAACACGGTGTCTGTCTAAAGCAGCACAGAGGCTGCTGTTTCTTGCAGGATCTGTGTTCAGTACTAACAGCATCTGAGCAAGTTACAGAAAGGAATGGGAATTACTTGTGCAGGCTTCAAGAACGAGCATTTGCCTAGTGCACAATGATGAAAGTGGGATTAAGCAGCTAGAATTTCAGCTGGAGATCTGCAAGTCGTTTCCAGTGGTGGAATTAACAGGACAGAACCACCTCTCAAAGATTAGTCCATGCAAACCAGTAAAAATTTAATCTGACACACAACAATCCTGCCAGACCAGAACTCACTTGTCCCTGCACAGACAGACTGTATGAATTGAGGGGCTTCCTACTCGATCTTTCTGTGACTAACAGCCTTACTATTTGTCAGCCGGTAGGGACAATTTTGCTATATGAAGACATTTAAGAATATTCTTGTTTAACTGGTCAAAATAATTCATATTATTATTAATTATTTTGTGTGCAGTGACTGATATCTAATGTCATCTATATTGGTCCTCTTTTCTTGTTCTGTGATTTTGAGGGAAGTGGCCTCACTTCTTTTTGTTTTTTCCTTTTTTTTTCTCTTTTTTTTTTTTGAGAGTCTAGAATTTTTCAGGGGTTTTGGAAATAGGCTTCTCCTCTTCTATTCTGTTGTCTTTAGAAAGCTTCCCTGTACCCTGGAACACATTACTGATATTTTCTTTTGTTGCTTGAGTTTCCAGCTTTCCAAACAGTTTCATATTTTAATGTATTATACATTTTATTCTATGCAGTTTTAGGAGCTACAACTTCAAACATTTATTATTTACCCATGCATTTGTTTCAAATGCTTCCTCAGCGAGGCCAGCTGTAGTAAGCCTGAATGGAAGCAAAATATTCAGTTTTTCCCACATATTTGGCACTATCAGTGCTTCGTAATACTGATCTCCTGCTTTGTCCAAAACTGCCCATTACTCCCCTGAGTTTCCTTATCTGCAGCAATATTGCTGTCATTCTTTGTTCATGCTGTGAGCATAAATTGTCACAACTTACTATAAGCTGTTAATGCATTTGCTTCACTTTTTCAAGTACAAGGCACCTCTTCAGCTTGTGGCATTTGTCACAAGAAGCACAATTTACTTGGCTGATTTCTGTCTTCAGCTTTTTCTTGCTTGCTAGCTCAGGGTCTTGCAATTTCTTATCCGAGCTGTGCCTGTTATCTCCCTAAGATGACCAGAATGACTTGCCAGCTTTAATGATTTGCATATTCATGTATGTTTTCAACTTCTTTTTGTATTCTTTCTTACACATCACTTATACATTTTTGTAAAGCATGCAGTACTCTGTGCAGTGCAATAATACAGTCTCATAAAGACATATTTTACCAGAATTAATGGAAAACCAATGGAAAAATCAGTCACTTCTAAAACAACTGTTACCAAAATTATTTTCAGGCTGCCAATTAATATTTTTTTTCAAGAATAACATACTCAAATATTTTTCGGTTTTTCTCAGTGGGTTTGCAGTTTATGTATGATGGTGATTACACCTACTCTCCTCTTTTGTGCAGAAACTTTTCTTTGTCAGTGATCACCAGAGAGCTGAGTTTAAAAACATCCACTTCATTCATTGCCTGTGTTGTACCAATGTGCTTGCATTGCATCAGATGAACCTCTATACAACAACCCATCCAAATGCCTCATGCAAGAGGCTCTCTCTATTGAGTTTCAAATCCCATGGCTCCCACACTGTTATCTTCTGGGAAAAAAAAGAAAAGAAAAAAAAAGAGAATTGTGCTACAAATCTTCCCGCACGTTCGCTTTGAATACAAGTTCAACCAGAGGAAGCCAAAATTCTTAATTCTACTTTTGTTGTTCATAATTGCATCTTCCAAGATGGGCATTTTCATGGGAATGAGTGTGATTATATTTCCTGTGCTAGCCAGGAACAGGTCTTGATGAGAATCTCTTTCAGTCCGACATCTGAAGCCTTGTTAATTTCTTACTTTGCAATAGTAGATGAGAATCATCTCCTGTCTTCAGCTTGCTCTCAATTCTTTTGCTCTCAGTTCCAGTTCAGTAAAAGAAATTTTGTGACTTCGTGAAGAGGGTAAATTTTGAATTTTGCCAGTTGTGATGGTTTATTGTAACAACAGTTTTGCTGTGCATAATAGTTACTTTTCTTGGAAATGCATTTTCCCAATATTCTGCCAAAATTCACGACAAAGGCATGGTTCCGTAGCTTTAACAATGAAACTAGTTTTCTTCTATGTAATATTATAATGACTATTATGGAGTACTGTGTTGTCACAAAAAACCCCATCCAAACCAACCAACCAAACAAGGAGATCAATCATTGCCTCACTTGACTATCCTAATCTCTGGCATTAATTTCTTTAAATGAAAAAACTTGGAAAAATTCATTGATGGCTGTCCCCTTCACAACACTGGCACCATTTGACTCACAGACTTTTTCCCCTTTTAGTTAGTAGCAAACCAGTTCAGTCAGCAAATAAGATGAGTTTTCTCAGAGCACCAGAGAACCTTCCTCCCTCATGCAGTTGTTCTATGTGCACTGTTAACTCAGTTTAGGCTCAGCCCTCAAAATAGGCTGGACCTTTTTGCTTGTGCTCAGAACTGTAGACCAAAAAGGCACACTTGACTACAATTATTCCATATGCAAGCATCACCTTGAGGTTAACTCCAGGTCCACAAGAAGTGGCAGAGGTCTGACTGACTAAGGCAGAGCCAAAGTTCCACGTGCAGGTATGCTGCAACAATACATTTATTTTTTTTTTATGAAACCCCCCCCATTTGAGGCTTTGCACAGGCAATGTTCCTCATTAAGGAGATTTTAATTGGTCTGAAAATACTGGTGCATCTTGTATTATCTTCTTGAAGCTCGGATTTTTCAGAAAAATATGGAAATTAATGATGCTTGAAGTACAAAATTTGATCAAAGTTTATAAACACAAGGTTGCATGGACAATCATATCAAATCTAGATGAACACTCCTTAGGTGAACATCAAAAAAAAAATTTTTGGTTTGTTAGAGAAATTTCTAACCTCATTTCCTTAACACTAAAATAGAAAAGCATCACAAATGTACAAAAAGACAGATTCTTATCAATACATAAACACTGCACTCTCATTAGTTTTCATTTGCAAAGGTAATGAAGTAGAAAACACCAGCAGTTTGGAATTTACAACCCTCAGAAGACTGGTAAATAAAAGCAGCAGACTGGCAAAATATTCCTGACTTCTGCCATTTAAAGTCTCTTCTGGAGGACATAACAGGAAATATATATCAGTTTTAGAAAAGTGGCATCTAAATCAGGAGGAACACACAGAATCAAGGAGGCTGATGGAAATCTATCTTTTAACTTGATGGAAGTAGTGCCTGCAGAATTTGGAGAGATTTATGCCAGGGCTCAAGGAATATAATATTTCTCTTGAATTAACTAATTTTTGCAATCACTGTACTGTGAGTGGTACACAGCTGCCAGGAAAGATTTGTGGCCTGCCTGAAGTACCAATTATCTTCCATTTTCTACAGTAAAAGTGTCTGGAAATGTGAGTGATAGCAGCAAATTTTACATATCACTAATGAGGGAATTAAATGTAAGCTCCATCATGTCTAGTAACAATTTTTGTAAATAACATAAAATAAAATACAGAAAGGAAATAATTGGAATCTGTGCAAGAAGAGTTAATTTAGTATTTTTTTCTTCTAGTGGTATTTCCCATTGCAACTGACTTAACAACAATAAATCCTACCAGAAAAGAGTATTATTAGGAGAGGCTAATTTTCTTCAAATAAAGAGTAACCCAAGAAAGAGTAATCTAAAACCAGCCGAATGTGGACTAAAAATTTTATCTAAACCACTGCTGTAAAGCTAATCAGAGCTCACTCTTGGCACGTACCATGTAAAGTCTTTTGAATTTCCTGTGATCAGTCTTGTGTTCCAGACCCTTGCCAAGTCCCAGGTGATGACTATGGGACTCTCCCACATGATTCTGACTCATTCACTAATCACAGTGCAGGAAAATCATGGTTCCCAAATATAAATGATGGTGAATTTTCTGGCAGGTTCAACTGACCAAATTGTTTGAATAACTCTGTCTAAAACACTGATTTCATAGGTACTTTAGAATTTTTTTTTCTAACTAAGCAAAAGTTACAGGTATTTGAGTGAAAAGATAATAAATAAAATCACATTTTTTCCCATTGAAAGAAAAAATGGTCTATGCCTAAAAAATGAAGGTTGGAAGGTTGAAGCCAAAATGTAGGTCAGACCTAAAAATGGCATGGAATTAATCATCACTGAGGCACAGAGAATGAGCTCAGATTACTTAGAGTATTTGAGAAGCTAGGAGCATTTGAGAATAGTCTCTGGGGCATACCCAAAAGAGAAATTTAGTAAGGTCTTTAAATACACTCCTGAGAATCAATGGGCCATAGGGGAATGCATCAGAAATGCCCATCAGTCCCAAGAAGAAATTTTCAAGGGCTAACACACAGTCACAGAGGGGAAGCTTGTTTTAGAAAGTGGATGATTCCATGAGTCAGTTTAGTGTATTTTTCAGCAGTGAGATGGTTCCAGCTTTGCCTATGACAACTGGAATTTTTATGTACACAGGGGATTATTTAATTTTTTTAAAAAAATCTCTAAATGCAGAATTTGTGTTGGAGTTTTAGCCTGATTAGTGTCATCAAATATCGAAGATGTGCATGTGCATGTACTACACAGCTCGCTGCACTACATACCCCCTAGTTTCTAATTTTCAATATTTCTGTCTTTTGTTGCACATCTTTTGGCTCAGCTGCTTGTAAACTGCTACAAGGTGTCCCCAGCCAGACACGAAGCTTTTGGGGAACATCTGGGGTGAAAAGAGAGTAGAACCACAGCTGTGATGTCTTGTTTATAGGCAATATCCCTATGCATGCTACTGAGTGCTAAGTTATAGTTACACAAACAATATTTTTTTCCTCAGTTTTAAATAAAATACAATTTTTACAATTTACAACAGTGCAGCAATACAGCTTTTTTTCTTGACAATTGCCCTGTGCCCTTCTACTCATCTCAGGCAAGCAGATTCCATGTTTCAGCAGTCAGAGGAGTCTTCTGCTCAGAGGAAACCTTGGAATGGGCAGAGGTATGTAGTTGGAATCCCAAAGGGATTGTGATCGCACTTGCATCTCACTTCTGTGCCACTTGTGTTGTCCTTGGAGGTTACTGAGACACAGGAGGAGGTTGAGCAGCTTAGAGGGAGAGCTTGGTATCCCAATGTTCTGAGGAGGGGAAAGTGCCTTTCTCTGGACTGTGTTACTGGAAGCAGTTTCATAAACCAGCTTGACAAAAGAAATGATTCAAAAATCCACACACTAGATCAGTGGTCCAATTACTGTAAGGTGAAGTGAAAATGATAGAAAAGCCTACACCTGATGTTTACTGGATACACTGTCCATCTGGCATAAACTGAGTGTTAAAGGGAGAATGCTCAGGCAGCAGCTTCTCCTCTAACACTGAGAATGATGGAATGGAATTAATAACCTTTTTAAAAGGAAATTATTTGAAGAGCCAGGGTTTAACTTAATAAGACCCTAACCTCAGTTTCAGCTGAATCTTGCATAAAGAAAAGAGGATATAAATGTCTCAGAAAATATGTTAAATGCATTTTCAATCCTGATGGCACTACTTACAGGCCAAAAGTGACATAACCAAAAGATAAGTAAGTAAAACACCTTTCTCAGCTTCTCAGTGAGTGACTGTACATCTTGAGGTCGGTTTAAAGGACAGTGTGGAGCCAGCTGATATCCTGCACCCATGCTAGATAAAAGTTAACAGTTCCTTAAGTAGCTCTCCTATTGTAGCTGTTACCTGATTTAACCTTCCTTAAATGGAAAAAAAAAAAAAGGAGAAAAAGGCAGAAAACTCTTCAGGAAGGTGTTGCAAAAGTTTTATTTGTTGTGACAACCTGACACTATTGAGATGGTGAGGAGTGAAAATGTGGTAGAAAGTGTGGCCTAACAGGCCATCACATGCTTTAAGCAGTGAAGGAGGAAAATCCTGTAGCTGACAATATCAAACATTTAACAGAAAAATAATGAAGAATTAAATTTGATGGTCAGCAGAAACACTCATAAAAATCAGTGTCTGGAGGAGACGGAGCACACTCGGCAGGAGACAGAATTTTCCTCTCTGTTGATACAATCGAATTCTTTGTGCTGACATTGGTGGAAGAAGAAAGATTAGATCTTTGTGTCCTCTGGATGTTCTGAAGTCACTGATGGCAGAGCTGATTCTGCAGCAATTACAGCTACTATAAGCTGATGTGAGTGTCTGGGGCGAAAGGGCTTGGAGCTTGAGGAGGGACAGACACAGCTGGATGGGGCAATGCTGTGTAAAGCCAGGAATGTCCTGCACGAGGCTTCACACAAAAGACACAAGACTAATACAATTCATATTGCAGTAGCTCTGGTGCCTATTAATGTGGACTGTACTTGATCTCACACACTTCTCCAGTTATTATGTTGTATACTGTTGGTTTCCACTCATTGCTTCTGAAGTGGCAGAAAATTTCTTAGAATATAAAATATGTAACCATCAGTTCTGCATGTGTAGATCTCATCAGGATATAGTGATTTAAGTAATTTTGAGTTAAAGAAAGTATTTTGAGTCTGCTGCCTGTTGCATAAGCAGGCTGTTACCTTCTTTCCTGCCAAGATGTTCTATTGTTGGCTTTTTCTTAATCTGAGTCTGCCTTTTGAAAGGATTTTATTCACCTTGAGCCTGAGTTGTCGATACAAAAATTGTATTGCTGCAAGGATATAACTGCTACCAGAAATGCAGGAAACATATAAGAGTTTTATGGCACAGTAGTGGGTCCCCAAGCACACACAGTTCTGGAGACAAGTCAAGCCAGGCATACAGACAAGCTTTCAAACAAGAGAGGAATCACAGAAAAAGAGAATAAAGAAGTTGTACGAGCTTACAAAACACTTAGGGAGAAGACAGGAAAGTGAGAAAACAGATCCTGTGTAGTCCACAAGGTTTTGTACGGCTTTTGCTCATTCTTGCCTTTGTTATCATGTATTAACCTCAACACCTTTTAAAGACTTGAAGTCAGAAGATGATGACACAGTTTCTGTGGAACAAGGCAGGCTGGAGGCAGTTACATACTGTAAATCTGGGGTAATTTAATGACAAGTCTCCTGGGAACTAGGACTTTCTCAGTCCTGTAATAATCCTCAAATCAGTATAAGTGTGTCTATGCATGTTTAATTCAATCCTCATTTTAAAATTTCACGTTCTTCCATAGCCATATTAGCTAAAGTAATCTGGAGATGCAGGTTACCCAGAATAGGATTTCTTATACAGAAATGCAGCATGTTCTTGATCTAAAAATTATTTTCTGCCTTGAGAAGTACTTCCTCATCTCATACTGCATTTGCACATAAAGCTACAGGATGCACCTGAACAGAAAAATATTCATTACATGAGTTGGTTCCACACTTCAGAGTTTTGGTGTTCCAAATTAAGTCACAAGACAATGGCCCAGGGATTTATGGATCAGGTATGTGATGATCTAATATGAGTGCCATGTAATTGTTTCACTTCTTTAGCAACACTGGGATCAGAAGGATCTTTTCCAAGGAACTAGTTGATTTTTACTTCTCTTCAACTATAAGTGACACTCAGAAAATGTGAGAACTCCACAGCCTATTCCTGTGTGGAGGAATTAAAGGATTGAATGAGCTTTTAGTGCAAAACAAATAAATTATTTCAAAAGGCTGAGCTCTTTGAAGAAAGTCAGTGAAATTAAAGTCCTTATTACCTCCTAGCTGGTCTGTTCGTGGGGAAAGAGAACAAAGTATTATCATACAATGTCTGTCACTAACCAATATGGAATGCATTTCAAATTCAGTCTTTCCAAGCAAGAAGGATATTATCATATATTGAAAACAAGGGAAGAAAGTTGCAAGCGATTTCAAACGCCTTTTACTGGAACTTTTTACAATCAGTTTTTAAGCATTTTCCTATTGGAAAGAGGGGGCTATTCAATCAAACTGCAGGAAAGTATCCATGTGAAGTATTGAGGGCATAATTGTTTAAGACCTATTTTGTTGGGGAAGGAGAATTGCATTCAGTGATCAGAAAGCATTAACTTGGATATTTGAGGTAGTGAACTACTGTGGGGTTTTTTAGATGATGATAATCCATTAGCACAGTCTGACAGGGAAGTGTTAGCTTTTTTCCTGCCCTTATTATCCAGAAAACATAATCTGGGTACAGTCTTTCACTTATCCTGATAGTAGAACAGGTCTCAGTTTGTTTCATCTTCACACTTCGAAAAATACAACATGCATACCCAGTCGACCTGGAGGAAAACACAGATCATGTAATCTGCTGTCTAATCTGGGTTTCCTCTTCAATATTTTCTAGGTTCTGAATGTTAATTTTCTAGCTATCAACTTTAAATGAACTTAATTATTTTCCCACCTACAGTGGTCTGCCAGACTCACCAGGGACAGAGTTTTAACAAGACCACTAAGAGTTCATGACAAGCTGCAGGCAAACAACTGTTTACCTCCCATCCATTTCTCTCCTAGGTTTAATGTGCAGCTTTCAAGTCCCTCTTGCCTGCTTATTGACCGAGATCCTATTAATTCAATTTATAAACCTTCAGAGAGAACCACATACTACAGCACCACTTCCACTTTGATTTTCATAGATATTCTTACCAAAGTTTTGGTAAAGACTCGGCCACTGTTACTGAGGGAAAAAAAAAAACAAAAACAAAACTCAAACTTGCCTGTGGGAAAGAAGTATAGAAATAACACTTGAATAATAACGCTCTAGCGTTTCTTCTTTGTTTCTGTTTCACTTTAAAACAGGCTTCTGTCAGCTCCATAATTGCATATTTCTTTAGATCTAGTCTTGTTTTGCATGTTTTCTTGACAAAGGGGAAAAGAGGAGAAAAGGTGGAAGTAACAGTGTTTCTGAAATATCGCTTTCTCTGTTCTGAAGAAAGCATATCTTCCAACTGTTAGTTTTGGCAGAGAGATCAAGTGCATGATCTAGCTCCTTCACAGTTATCTTTGTTTATGAAAAGCTAATTGTTTGATTATGCTGTTTTTCTTTTCTTTTTCAAACAGAAATTCAATAAATGTGAAGGTAAGAATTATATTTTTTTTTTAAATGAAAAAATTCCTCTTTTCTTGTCTCTGCCTGTCTGAATTGATGTATAGATACTAATCAAGTCTTGGTTTACACAGGTTCTGAAATAGATTGTCATTGCAGGAAAATTTGAAAACTGAATCAAATCTGCATCAAAGTGAGGTTGTGGTAGTCTGTAGAAAATTTTATCTCAGATGGATTGTCACTTTCCCTTCTCCAACTTAATTTATAGCCACAATTAAATGCTACAATGCATAAAAGCTTTTTGGTATGGATTTTAAAAACCAAGTGAACTGTTTTATTTCTGATTGTCAGTATCAACAAATGAGATCTGCTCTAGGACTCACAGTGCATGGAGTGAAGGCTGTATTTCTTCTGGGCATTTATGACTTTGGGTGGTTGAAGGCACCTTTCAGCCTCATGTCTGACTCTAATTAAAGGCTTCAGATCAAGTGAAATGCCAGAACCTTTGCAATTTCCCCTGGAAAACTACTCAGAAAGGCACAACAAACTTCAGCTTTTTAAGCAGAACAGAGGATGCCCACTCTCAGTGTCAAACTCAGCCAAAACAGAATCCCAAATTTAAAATATTTCAATTCTTTTCTGCTGGTTTTGGTACAAAGAGACTTCAACAGGCTACACAAAGATAAATTACTCTCATTTTTGCAGAACTGTGTGATTTTACTCTATTTCTAATGTTTAACTGTGAAAGTTAATTTCATTTCTAATGTCTTAAGTGCCTTACTACAGCATTCAGGATGAAAATGAAATGGCCTTTTGTACCATTAACAGTGCTACACTTTTCCCTTCCCCTCTTCCCTTCTTCCTGACCATTTTTACCCTTTTCGTTTTCCTTCTTGGAGCTATTTCCTCTCTGGATTTCAAACACAATATTTTTTCCCATTCATCTCTTTAACAATTAGCCATTAAATGTTCAAGTTAAAATTTTAATTATCATTACTTCCAAAAGAGACAAGTAGGGAGCCACTGCATTCATATTTCAGGACTGTTTCGCCCTGGATGTTTACTGCAGAAACCACCATAATGTCAAAATCTGCTGTCAGCTCCATTCAGAAAAGCTATCTGTCGAACTAGATGAACTAAAAACCACTTAAGGGTGGGGTGGAGGGGAGAACAGAAACAAAACCTTTGATACAGCAAGATTCAGACTTCTATCAGGGCACCTGACACAGCTGTTTCAGACTTTATTAAGCATCTTTAAAGTGAACAGAACCACTGACACCGCTGAAGTGTTCTGTCCTTTCACTTTAATATTTCTTAATTTTTCCCCCCTAAAATTCTTATATTTATACTAATTCTGAAAGAATCACCAATATCACCATCTGGAGCTCCCTAATCACCTTTTAAAATACAAAATTAAATAATAAAACCCATCCTTCCCTGTTTGTTATTGTGCCAAGCCTGCTCTTCAGCTCACTTAATCTCTCTCCTCCTCTAATGCTTTCCCACCTGAGAATTTATGAACAGTAAGTGATTCTCCCTCCAGTGTCTCCCTACAGGTAGGCTATGCAAGCCAAGCTCTTTCAGGATCTAAGCCATGCAGTGGGGTTAGCCTGAAGCAGAGCAGTGCATTCACCTGGCTCAGCTCACCCATACTTGCTTAGTCCTGCACATTTGCATCAGCACAGCAGCGTTCCTGTGCTAATTAGTGCTGCCACTCAGAACAGCTAAGCTGGCTGCAAGAAGGTGCTGACACCATCCTATTGCTTTTAAATTTAGAACTATAGCACAGCTACTCAACTCTCTGTGCAGTGCTGCACTGCACAGTGCACACATCCTCCTACCATCCTCCTGTACATCACGGGCACCCCCCTGACCACACAGCAATTCCTTCCTCACACTTCTTCCAGTCTGGATCACCCCTTTTCAACATGGGGGACCATGGCTGTACTCCATTGAGCAGAGCTTTGTAAAATGGTATTAGGTCTTTCCTAACTCTGCTGGAAATACCAGATATAATACATAGGAAAAATCAGGTCTACCTCCTCCTCAGTTGCCTAGTAGCCATCTTGCAGTAAACTGAGCAATATTCCTCAAACCTGAGGCTATCAATATGGAAGAAAGAAGATATAAAAATCATCCATTGTTATCTCCTCGTCTTCTCTTTCCTTCCCTTCTCACTACTTATAGAAGCTGTCTCCTTTCTAGTGGTCACAGGAATAGCACAACCTTGAGGTGGAGCCACTGGGGACAAAAGAAGAAAAGGCCAGTGGGACTAAAAAAGGCAGTATGGCCGTGGACATGGTGGCAGCAATCCTCTGACAGGATAGGTGTGGGGTTTTTTCTCATTCTGGTTTCTGCTCATTTTCAGGGATGACAAGACAAGGGCTAAATGGATAATATGGCTATATCAGCACCATAGCAAGATTATACTCATCGTCCTAGGAGAGAAGAAGCACTTGCTGGTGGTGGGAAAACTGCAGGCAAAGAGGCGGTTCCACTGAGGTTATGCTGTAGAGAGACTTGAGTGCAGAATTCACCAATAGTGAGAAAAGAGCCCTGTGAGTGCAAGGAATGCCATGGTGTAGAAATGGCACAAGTCAGATTCGTAGGAAGCCCTCAGCTGGGAGTAAGGATGGAGGATTTGGAGGTAGGATTCAGCCTGGTGAGACCATTGATGTATTTACTGCAGCTTAGGGCACGGGGAGTGTGGGATATAGAGACCCAGGCTGCACAAATTGTCACAGAGCAGGTAGAAAATACGAAAGGGCTGAACCAGAGTCTTCCTTCTCCTTGGTTGTTTAACATGCTTTAGTTAACAGCAGTAAGTTCTGTCCGAGTCCTTAAACACACACCGTTGTACTTCATTTAAGCACACTCATTACTCTTCTGTTATTCCAGTTTCACCCAAACATCTCAGATGGAACACCTTCCCCATCCTGTTTCACTGGGCACACAATACCTATTTATTCCAATCCAAGGCCAGAAACTGGCCCTGCAAAACCAGAGGATAAGGGTTCAGGAGAATTTCCTCTTGAGGGGATGAATCACTACCAGCAGAATGAGCTAGAAAAGCTTTTTACTGAAAGCTGCCAGAAAAATAAGATTTCAGAAAATGTGGTGGGTATGGCACCTGCATGGAACATAAGTCACATCAATTACTACAAAAGATTTGAAGCTATGGTCTTCATCTTCCATGTAATTAACCTAGCCTCTATATTCCAGCAGCAGGATATTAAATTACCCTGAGCTAGAGAATATTTAACTGTGTATATAAACCAAAAGTAGTCTAAGAGAAATAGTTGATAAAAGGAAATTGACTTTTTTAACTAACTGCTTTTTCCAGTGGAAAGAAAAATCACACACAAAACCCACCACCTGATAATCTTTAACTATCATTTGAATTCCAGAACAAGACCGAGCTCTGAGCATTTTACAAAGCACAGTTACTCACTGCTGATCTCTTCCAAACCAAATATGATCACTAACAACAGTTCCATTTAGCATTAACATGAATTACTATGCGTATATGGCATAAGTATTTCTAGTGTACCATGGCATTTGGCTGAAAGCCTGATAATATTTTTTGTGTTTATAGTGCAGAATGTGAACCTTTTTTTTCTATCTTTCACACTTTAAATTATTCAAGCTTTATTTCTTGGCCCTGGAAAAGAGTGCCATCCTGGGCTGTCATCCAAGAAGGGCTTCTTAAAGGACTAACAAATTTGGACCGACTCTGTAAGATATGAAGTCACTTGATGTTATTCCAGAAAGAGAAATAAAGCAGAATTTATATCACTTTAATTTCTCAATAAACGTTCCTGTGGGTGGAAGTGCTTGGTGGTCAGCCCAGGAGAATTGAACTCTCACAGCAAGTGCATCACAGGCACCTGAAGAGATGCATTAGATTGCATTCTTTCAAGAAGGAATAGGAAGTGTAAAAGGCACAAAGAACCTTCCCTCAGCACACTACTCCGTTCCTTTTGATCCATTTTGACACTTTGTTGCAGGTGCTGCCACCACAAACTTATGATTTCTGTGCTAAACTCATTACAGATACAGGAATACAAAGGTAAATATAAAAAGCCAAGGTAAGAAGGATGGACAAGAGAGTTGCAATGGGTAAAAATTGTTTGTTAACATTGGAACCTTCTTAGAAGTTCTAATGAGATAAAATACGAAAATCAAGGACATAAAACAACCACTATTTGATTTCGGATTTTAGCTGGCTTAGAGTCATAGGCTCATAGAACATTTGGGTTTTAAGGGGCCTGAAAGGTGATCCAGTTCCAACCTGCCTACTATAGTCAGAGGCACCTTCCACAAAACCAGGTTGCTCAGAGCTTCATCCAGCCTGGCCTTGAACACTTCTAGGGATGTGGTATCCACAAATTCTCTGGGCAACCTCTTCTAGTGCCTCACCACCCCCACAGCAAAGAACTTCTTCCTTATGTCTAGTCTAAATCTACCCTCTTTTTTAAAAAAAACAATCACCTCTTGTCCTATCAAAACAAGCCCTGATAAAAAGTGTTTCTTAAAAGCCATCTTCAAGTACTGGAAGGACGCAAAAAAGGTCTCTCCAGAACCTTCTCTTTTCCAGGCTGACCAACCCCAACTCTCTCAGCCCAGCTTAATAGGAGAGGTGTTCTACCCCTCTGATCATCTTTGTAGCCCTCTTCTGCATCTCCTCCAAGATGCCCATGTCCCTCTGATGCTGAGGGCCCCAGAGCCGGATGCAGCACTCCAGGTGGGATCTCATAGGAGCGGAGTGTACGGGGGCAGAATCATCTCCCTTGACCTGCTGGCTGCACTGCTTTTGATGCAGCCCAGTATATGGCTGGGTTTCTGGGGTGCAAGTGCACATTTGAGTGCACTTAGGAAAGAATCCCTATCTAAATCCTGTATCTAAATGTCACCATAAACACTACCCTGTCTTAGGCATCTTCTTCATAGGCTTGTTCTAGAGCAGCTCATTTCAACAGCAAGTGAAGATATTTCTGCCTGCAGCAAGTGGGATCATGTGCTGTGATGCTCCCGAGTATAACTGATCTCTGCTGATGTCTACCAGCTGGGGTTCTGGGGATAGCTCCAGCTAAGGACCTTGGTGCCTGAGGCAAGACTTGACACAGAAGCGAGGCTCCTAAATCTAAAGCTACAATCCAGAATACTCACAGATAGCTGCTGTTCAAGCTTAGAGGCATTAAAGTAACTAGCTATCTCCTTGTTTAACCTTAAAGTTTCCCAAGCAGTTAGAAATCTGTGTGTCTACACTTGTCCTTGAGTGCCCCAGCAAGAGCAGCTGGTCAAGCATTTTTTATTCCTCCATCCTTCAGTATCATACTGTGGTATTAGATCCAGAGCATGTCAACATGCTGGAACTCTTCCTTTCACAAAACACAGTAGTAACTTCTTTTTAAAATACAGAGAGAAGAGGTAATGCCTGCCTGCTATGTAGCATCAATGTAGTTAAAGTACTTGTGCAGGTAGTGGGAGATTTTGATTGACTTCCCGACTGTGGGAGGGTTTGCCAGGTCCCCATGCTGGGCAAGCGCCCTCTCTGCTATTCCTCTCAGAGCTGTGATAGTACAAATAGTAATTCAGGGTTCATACAGTCAAAAGAGAACTACAAGGTTAATAATTATGATTTGTCCTTATGATCCAGGTGGGTTTATTTTTTTTTTTTTGCAAGAGATATATCTTTGATTATGTCTTTCCTTGGGTCAAGCCATTGTCCTACATCTAACATGAAAAAGGCTCCTCCAGGATTTTAAGTACTATGGAAATGTAAATATCCTTTTATTATTGATGTAATATGAGCTGCATTCTAAAACTAAAGAGCCAATTAGTTCCCAGATTGGTAACCATCAGAAATCTCTCTCTGCACCCTGGTAAGAGAATTATTCAGAAAGGCAATGGAACTTCTGAACAAGAGCAAGATCTTTGAATTAAGAACACAGGGTGAAAAACATGGTGCTCCCCTCTTGAGAAAAGCAGATATGGAACAAAAAGCTCTGACCAAAATAAACCAAACCAGATTCAAAAAGTGACAGACTCGGTTTTGCAGACTAGACACAACCGAATAGAGTCAGCAGCAGCAAATTACATCTTTGTCTCCCCCAGTGACGTGTTCAATTACCGAGATGAGGTTCATGCAAAATGAACAGCACAGTAAGTAATTAATTGTAGTGCAGATACTTTGAACTCCAAGAGATGTGTTATGTTCTGGCTGTCACCACTCGTTCTGCAAAAATCAGAAGATTTCAGATGTCAAATTTTGTTGAAGACAGTTTCTTTATACTTTTCAAATGGAACTCAGAAGAGAGATGTGCTACAAATCTCAGAAGTGATTTACTCAACACTTTTATACCAGCTTTATAGGTGCTTTAGACAACTCTGTACAAACATTAGGTAATTCGTCAGCTGGGTTTTGGTGGCAGCTGTATTTAGGCTGCCTGTCAGGGATAGACGGCATAAAGGCTTAGTGGATGGGGAAGGAATCACACATAGGAGGAAGATTCCAAAGCAAAGTGGAATAGTAGTGCTTGACAAGAACTTCCTGGGAATAAGACTGCAGTCAGCCACGCCTTTCTGAATGCAGGTTATTTGTGTTTCCAGGCTGTGAACTTCACCTCCTGGTCAGTGCCTCCCTGACAGGGCCTTCTGCTATAAAAATCATAGTCAACTGGCCCTTATCACTGCCTCTTTTCCCAAACTACCTTCTCAGCTGGCAATTAGCTCAATGCTGCTCTTTGACTACACATAGTCATAAGTATGTCATTGCACACCTTCCATACGCCATGTAAGCAAACCAAGTTTGTAACAGACACTAAAAATCAAAAAATACATACTTCTCTTGGTATACAGAAATAAAAAAAGGGAAGTTCTTAATGTAATTTGTTGGAAACTAATGGAGCACATGGATAAATTATTTTTGTTGAATCACCTGAGCATCAGAAAGCAGAATTATTAGCAACCCCTTTACGCATAAAAGAGAAAGTGGGATATATGAGCCCTACATCCTCCTTCCTCCATCCCCGATGTTTGTGTTGCTCTGTGCAGCATGGAAGACCTGGATCATGTGCTCGTAGAAATTGTCCATTTTGAAAAGCTTCTATCACATTTCAGCTCCCCTTATTGTTCAAAATAATGAGACTGCTGGTAAATGGCCATGGTTATAGGTAAGTTCTTTGTGGTATCTTAACTAAAAATCTTTATTTTTGTTTCTTTATTTGCAGCTTCAACACTGTTTTTCTGTAGTAACAGTTCTACTTATTACTTCATATATCAATTTCAGAAAGATTTTTGTCCAGATAGATAACTGTAATTTTCTATCTTAGTTGTGTAAAGTGTTAGGAATGAGCAATCTGCTGTGTGATCCTTAGTTACTGGCTGGGATCAGCTCATCATAACAATTCCACACGTTGAATTTTTTATACCATACTCAGAGCCCTAGATTCTGAAGGTAAATCAATATTTTTGAATCCAAATTTTGATGTGAAATGAAAGAAAAGATAGCCTTCTTGCCCATGATGTTGCAGGGGGAAAAAGTCTTGAAAATTTGTTCTGTTTTTAAGAACTAAGGAGTGAAGGCCTACTTATTTTATTTTAATGTTTGGAGTTAGCAGTATTACCCACTTCATGTGAACATCTGTGCCCATTTGCAGCCTCCTCTGTTCCATATCTGAACCACAGCTCTTAAGTCCCACACATGCTGGTGTATGTTTATGTAGCAGTTAAAGGGAGAAGCTGCTCTGCCTGTAATGTATGACTCTACTTTTGGAGACCCCCGGTGTCTTGGCAAAAGCAGCACTGGAGGTGGCTGGAAGCAGTTTTAATCCTTTTCCTTGTACTGCTGCTGTTGCTAATGGCTTCTGGCTGCTGCTGTAAGGAACTGTGCCTCCTTCAGGGGATTCTTCAAGATGGATGAGGACTCCACTGGAGTTTCATGGGAGGATGGGTAGATCAGAAATGGTGGATAGGCCTCTGACCTTTTAACTGCAGCACACAGATGTTCCTGAGGTAGCCCATACAGCCACTCTATTCCTTTCCTATCTGTAACATAAAGTGAACGCAGGAAAGTTGATCTGCTGACACTCTCTGTTTAGTTTCTGCCAGACAGCTGAGAAAACAAAGAAATCTGAAACCCATTTTAGGGAAGTACATTGCGGTCTGGTCTCTGGCAAATTAGTTCAGATCCCACTGTTTCAGACTTATACAGGGAAAAGGCAGAAGATGGGTGCAGGTCACATTGGACTAGTTGCCTTCTGTGCTGGTTTTGGTTGGGGTAAGGTTAATTCTCTTCACAGTATCTGGTATGGGTCTGTATGTGCTGGAAACAGCGTGACAACACAGGGATGTTTTTTGTTCCTGCTGAGCACTGCTCACACAGAGTAAGGGGCTTTTTTACTTCTCACCCCACTCACCAGCAAGCAGCCTGGGGGTGCACAGAGGCTTGGGAGGGGAAATGGCTGGGACAGCTAATCCCAGCTGACCGAGGGGATGTTACAGACTGTGTGGTAACACGTTCAGCATAGAAAGCTGGGGCAAGAAGAAGGAAGGGGGGCATGTTTGTGGTGATGGTGTTTGTTTTCCCCAGTAACCACTGCACCTGATGGAGCCCTGCTCTCCTGGGCATGGCTGAACACCTGACCCCCCCAGGAAACAGTGAATTAATTCATCAATTTCCTCTGCTTGCACGTACAGCTCTTGCTTTACCTCTTAAACTGTCTTTAGTTCAGGCCACCAGTTTCCTCACTTTTACTTTTCTGCTTCTCTCCCCCCACCCCACTGGCAGTGGGTGACTGAGTGGCTGCGTGGGGCTTAGTTGCCACCAGAGGTTAAACCATGACATAAAAATCTAAATCATGTGGTCCAGACTGGTGAGGTTTGGGATTGCAAAGAACAAAGATTACTCAAGATACTACACTTCTCTGTACCAAGACATTGTCCCACCATGGTCCTCTACTTCTAGCGGAGGAATTCTCTGCTGGAAGTGCTGCACATGACATGTAAAAACTGTTTCTAACTAGCCATAGTAATTAAAAATCAGGAAAGACATCATGTCAGCTTCAGTAGTTTCCTACCCTTTGCAAACCAGAAATATATTTCTGTGATTTGAAGTGTTTACACTGCTATCTGTGTTGCTCTTTACTAAGAACTGCTGTTTAGGGATCCTGTCTTACCAATTTTCCCCAGTTTAGTAAAAATGCAGTTCGCTTTATTCTGGATACAGGAATATCTGCAATGTCATACAGTTTCAAAGCTCTTTAGTCCTTTTGGATGAATATTTATAGGGTGCAAGCACTGCTTCT
The DNA here is from genome assembly GCA_013398115.1 of Falcunculus frontatus. Lineage (NCBI taxonomy): Eukaryota > Metazoa > Chordata > Aves > Passeriformes > Falcunculus > Falcunculus frontatus. The sequence continues at coordinate 1,037,456 of VZRV01008896.1, read as the reverse complement.
AACAATCTCAAATTGCATAGATCCCACAGAAAAGAAAGAAAAATTTTACAGCATTTTGTAAGCTCACACTCTCCCAATTTTTCACCTAATTGCCTAATTATTCTCTCACTGATAAAGCTTTGTACAAAGAGTACTGAACAGGGCTACAGAAAGGTGATACCAATTAATTACTAACAGTAATTGTCATTTCATAATCATGTTAAGTTTTAATTTGCTCCTGCCAGCTTGTTAAACTGCCAATTACACATCTCCTTCTTTTATGTATTAAGAAAAATAGTAATCATTCACTTACTGCTTTTATAATTCCTAAGTTAATTTTGCAGCAGCTTGAGGTATGTCTTCAGCACTCTGCAGAGCCATGCTGAGCTCTTTGAAGAGTCCAGTGAATGGGAAATTAACATTCTGAAGCAGCCTCATTAGAACCAAATAAAATGCTCATTTGGAACTCTTTAATCTCAACCATCGAGAAATATTCACTGAAAGGAGACACTAAATGACACCACAGATTCAGAGTGCACACCAGTAATCAACATGATGTGATTTTTTGCTGTATATCTTCCCTTTGTGGAAGGGGAGAGGAGTCAGACAGCTTTTTATTCTCCCTATTTGGTTATGATGTGAAGGCTCCTCTGCAGTCCCTGAGATGGGGGTGACAGTGTCAGCAGAGGGGCATGCAGACAGCGTTTAAGTTTGTGAACTGCAACTTCATCTTGCAAAACTCCGGGTAGAAGCACTTGTCCTGAACTTTTCACCTGATAGGGACAACACTACAAGCAAGCACTACAAATTGGATGTCAGTCCAATTTCCTGTACCTTAACTCTAGGATTATGAGTAGTTCTTTATGGTTGGAATCCTCAAAAAGCAAGAGTCATACAATTCCAAGAGAAAGAAGAATCTCACTTATATTAAGTGAAGAATCTCACTTATATTAAGTAGAACAATTATTCTAATATTGAATATCAGGATTCTCTTCCTTAATATGATTGCAAAGGTTACGTACCAACACAGGTTAGCATCTCCAGATTTTAGGTTTTGGATGAACTAACCCCCATGTCTCTCAGCATTTTCCAGTTCAGATGGATCTGGCTTTTCTAAAGAAAGGAAAGGTATGGGAAGGGAATGGAAAAGATAAATATTTCCCTTCAGTCTTTCTAGACTCCAGCAGCCTGGCAGGAACTTGATTTCAATACAATATTGCAAAAAGTAAAAGCCACCGGCAAAACCCTCTTGAAAAGAATATAAGAGCAGTTGAGGTTTAGTGAAGGTAGGAGAAAAGCTCAAAGGAAAATTTTGTTATGAAGAAAAATGAGTAAGATTTTATTGCATGTAAAAGACATTGGGGAAAGAAACCCACTGAGGTACTTAGCAATTGTGACAAAGCTGCAAATCTCTCTGATCTCTTTATTTTACCTCTTTCTTTTTCTCAATGCTGTGCAGAAGAAAATGACAATCTGAAGCTCAGAAAATTGCTCCATGTGTGTCCCACCTTATATTCAATGACTCTTTAATTTTCTCACTTATTCTGCTGATGTTCTGTAAATTCTACTATTTTTTACACAGTCCAATATAACAAGCTCTAAAAAAACTAGCCAAAAGAAACACATCTCTGCATATTTCACTTTATTTTCTTCCTTTTGTTTTGCTTTGTTTTTTTTTTTTCTTTTTTTTAGATTTTCATCTTTTTCCCTTTTTCAACTATGTGATGCAGGTAAGGCCAAGGTAACAGACTATTTATGTTGAATATCGCAAAAGAATTTTAGCAGTGGTATTTGCTGACTTGTGAAATATTACCCCATGGAAAGTGTCAGAGCCTTCACTTTAAACCATTCTTAAAGCACTCCAGGGAACAAGGCAGCACCAGCCTCCGGAGGGCAAGTTCACAATATACTCAGTCTTCCCTGCTCACAGTCCAGACAGAAACACCATCAGATCTTGCCCTGCTTTAGCATTTTGCTAAATTCAGTTCTGCCATGTTTTGGAATTACAGAGCTAACCATAAAAGCAAACTTAGAATATTTTTAGCAGAATTTCTCTGAGTCTGTGCAGCTTTCAGGGTTTTAGTTCTGGTTTCAGTAGGAAGAAATATTCAGGTCAGTTCTATTTAGTCAAAGAAAATTCACTCATTCTCAATAAAAACTGTTTTCCCTACATGAAATTATTGCAGAATTACAGTCATTTCCAAAGTATGCTTTATCTCTATGACTAAAGTTACTAGTGACTACTGACTGATATCACTGGTGCAATTTACCAAAACATTGTGGACCGTATCTTTTACACAGAGTAAAGCAATATTGCATTGAAACATACTGAAAAACAAGATGGAATCTTTAAGAACTATATCCTAAAGTCTGCTTTTAAAAAATAAGTCTGTGTTTAAAAAAAAATATACTGCTTTCTGTACACACTTCAGTTTCAGAAATCTTCAGAATGTCTAGTCAGTATTGTCCATTCCATTTCATTTGGAAAGTTTAGACATTCAAGTTCAAGACTTTTAAACTGTAACACTATTATTGCTGTTTGTTGTTAGTATCATAAAGATAATAATATTTAGATCACTAAGTAGGATTTTATGAAGACTCACCAGTGTGTTCGCTAGGTGCTACAACAACCTACCTGGTTCCTTGGACTCATCATGGAAAATGGTAATAACAGACCCTGTCTTGATAATTTCCACCACTGCAAGTTTTCTGACTCTGTGACAAAATATTTCGCTGATTATTTCTTTTACAATACTCCTCAACATTTTGCCTGGGATTTTCATTAAGAATAATTTTCGTGATTTTCTGTGGTTATGAAATCCAGCAATAATCAGTAGGAATTGTTGTTTCCTTGGCGCTCAGAGGCTGCAGCCAGCCCCTGTGAGCACTGTGCCACTGACGTTTGCTGTGTGAGGCTGCTCGTCTCTGGGCTGCTGTGCAGTCACAACTGCTGAGATCAAGTGCAACAAACCTTCAGGAACAGCAGCACCAACAAATTCTCAAGTGAAATTGCAATGGAGAATAGGCTTCTGAAGCAAAATGACTGACATGGGATCTTTTTTACAGGAGAGGTCTGTTTAATATGAAAAGACTGGGTGTGCTGCAGTTCTAAAGTGCTCTCCAAGATATTCAAACATCAAAGTAGTTTGAAAGAGCAGATCATTTATTCACCAAAGTCTATCGTGAGAAGCCATCACTTATCAACACATAACAATTTCCTCAAGCAGGAACCATGACAAATCCCTGCAAATCTCTGTTCAAGACTCTTACCTGCTCCAATAGCAAGTGAACTTTTTAATGGTATCTGTACACTTCAATAATGCTCAAAGAAAATATTATATGAAGAGAGACAAAACTACTTACAAAACTGATTCTTTTTTCTAAGTCCTTAACTTGGGAAAAATGGTTTACGAATGGTTTGTTGTGTTTGGTTGTTTTATAATCTTAAATAATTTTCCTTTGTTCAGGTTTCATGATCTAGTCAGTAACTTTTTCAATATAACAAGAAATCTCTTGGGTGGTGTGAGTAAGGCCCATGCCATTTTAACAGTGAGTATATGATACAAAACCAAGCCTGCAAAGATAAATAAACCACTAAAATATCAGGGAGCTCTTACCTGCAGTCAACACTGCAGTGAAGTGAAGATGCTCTCCTTCTGATCTTAAGCAAGTTGTCTGGAGCACTGGTAGCAGTCTAGTTCCGAAGTTACACATCTAAGAGGGGACTATAAGAAACAAAAAAGATGATTGGAAAAATATTCAAGCATTTAGAACCATTCTGGACCCTATGTTGACATGAGCACTCTGGCGTCAGAGCCGTAGCTACTAAAACTGCACACGCATACGTAGCTACTACGGGAGATGCAGCTTTAGAAGAGTACAGGTGCAAAATTAAACACTTTCAGTGCTGCTAACAGGGTCACACTTGGTCCCTTCAGGTATTTTCAGGTTATGTGGTCCACTAAAATTATTTAAAAAAAAAAATTCAGCATCACTGATTGGCAATAAAAATATATTGGATAAAATCTCACTGGGTTTTCAAGCCAGGCATCAATTCAATTAATGCACAATATGCTTGTCCAGTGCAAAGCTTGAATGAAATAAGCAATGAGGTATATTCTATTACTGTTGATATTTGTGTCTCGAGGCTCTCTCATCCAATTTATAAAACAAAATATTTAGGCTTTGATTTTGCTGTGACCCCTGTTTGATTAGAATGCATTATAGAAGCTCTGTTTCTCCTGAGCATCCAGCACCCAGTGCTTTTGTACTTTTCCTTTTGTGAAAAGGCAGTTCCTTGGCTTAGTCTGTGGGAAGATTTGTCATTATTTTAATAATGAGTATATTACACTCTCATGCCACAGCAATGCAGATGTGGTTTTTGGTACTTTAATACCACTATTGTTGACATCAATAGGAGTTACAGTATAAAATCAAAGCAGATCATACACTGAAACATGCAGAAGTAAAATTGGGGCACCTAATCAGTGTATTTGTAAACCCATTTAAAATAAGAATAATGGTGGGCAGAGGGATTCTATTCTATCTCCTTGTAGATGTGATAATAGACCTTCATAGCTCTAGGGGTCGCTTGCTAAAGCTCATCAAAGGTACATGGTTAACTAATTTTTGCTAATGATCTCTTCTGAATTTCTCTCAGCATAGGGATTTAATCCAGAGGGATTGTTTTAACTGATGTTAATTAGGAAATTTGTGATTTTCAGCAGCAACTTTCTATGTTTGTCTATTTCATTCAGAATCAAGAAATAAAAATTAAATGAACTTTGCTAATAAAACTTTCCAGTAGTTTTTAACATATTGTTATTCAGTATTATCCAGTAGAAAAACAAGTTACCTTTATCCTCAGCTGTATTTTTCCATTTCTTTTCAATCTGCATATTCCTGTGTTTCCCCTTCTACCATCAGGCCTCAGTCCCATTTTCTTTTTCTGTGTTTTCCTTTTTTTTCCCTGCATTTTTCCATATTTTCCTTTTTTCCATCACTTAATTGATAAAAGGGGTCTGTGGGAAAAAGGAAGAAAACCCCAAAAACCTCATGATCATATCACTAAAATCTATGCTTGGCAGTACATAGCATGCCATCTATATCATAATATATGCACTAACGATAAATCAAGCTTTCCTGTAGAACTTGGCCTGACAAGCCTCCTAATATTCGAGGACTTGACTTTGAAACTGTAGGTTAGTTTAACATTATTTTTTAAAAATTAATACTGAAGGGTCAGAAAGACTTATATAAAAATAGAGAGAGACACAACTAATTCATCAAAATAAGGAACAAGAAATTCGCAGTTTTCAATCACTGTTGGAGCCACTGTTGCAGGCTCCAAAAGACAACCATGTTCCACTGCACAATAAATTTACACCCAGAATGTTACCCCTTTCGATGACCAGAGCTTGAAATCTCTCCTTTAGTGAGCAGACACATACTCAATAGACCCTGTGAGCTACTTAAACACTCCAAGTGCACAATATCCAGACTATGAACCCAAGCATCTGATACCTCTAATCTGGATCTTAAGTTTTGGGATCATGCATGAGTATCTAAAATGGCATTGTTCTGCTTTTAACTGAGGTTTCTTTGAGCTATTTCTCTATAAACATTTGGAAACAAACAGGAGTTTCCTGTCTGCGCTGTTTGCCCTACATCCTTTGTTGTATTGCGCTTAGTTCTTTAGGAGAATTCTTGTAAAGGCTGCTAACCTGCCTCCTGAATCTGAAAAACAGCATTTTGGATTCTGTTCCCTGTATATAACTTCCTTCAAAGGCAGAGCCTTTGTCCAGAGAGCTGCTCTGGACGATCCTTTCATTGCTTACACAAAGGCATTTCAGGTTTCACGGCCAGCACTCTGAATGGTCACTCAGAAAGAAGCCTTTGCTTTGCTACAATCCAAGTCATCCTATGCTCAGATGAAAGAAAGCTGTCAAGAGCCAGTTCCCCTTCTAGCAGACAATACCTGAAATAAGGTCACTGACTTAGAAACATAAGGTATTTCTTGTTACATCCAAGAACCGGAGGCATGCCTTCCCTGCCAGTCAGTGGCATCATTAAAACTCTTGACTGTTTTAATGATTAGTCCGACTGTTTCTTACCTCCTTTGCAAGCAAAATGCCAGAGGAGACAGTTTCAGCCATTAGGATAGTTATGCTGCATACAGTTTTCCCCAATGATGCAGTCACAGTCCTGAGTCTCTATACATTTTCATTGCAAAAGGTTTCTCATAACCCAGTGACAGTGATGCCATGGTAATCTCTACATGAAGTCTTTTAAGGTCCATTATAATATTTCATTATTATCTCAAACTTAGTGTTAGATCCCCAACTACAGGAATAGATACAACACCTTACAAAGGCACAGCAAGAGAGAAACTAGATCAAAACATCTTACTAGATAAAATAAACCTTTGAAAGTGTTATATTTCTATGAGTTCTTAGAAGATTTTCTAAATGGTTTCAAATGATGTAGGATGGGAGTGTAATTTCCCTAGGGAGAATTGCTGAAATAGTGCGATACAACATTCCTTTTCAGATATTTAGTAATACAGTAATCATAACTCCAAGGACTAAAGTTGTATCAGGTAATAAAATCTATAAAATCTAGCACCCTATAGATTCTCATGTTTCCTACTCATCATACAACTCATATGAAAGGATTAGCGAGACTGGCAGAATACGATAGGATGTGAGCTCAGTAGTGTAAACAATACCAGTAGAAGATAAAAGTGGATAAATCCTAGCTCTTTCCATAAAATCTAGCCAGCAGGGAATGAATCAATTTTAAAAGGAATTCAAATTTTCTAAACTAATTATTATGCCACAGCATATCCCATTTAACAGTGTTAAAGAACAGCTACCTCAAAGGCAGCTGCTGTTCACACCATGATTCCAAGCAGTGAGCAAAGACAGGTCGGGCTGCAAACTGCAGTAAATTCCACCGTGATTACCAAGGGACACACAGCATGCTTCAAGTGAAGTTTTCAAAGAGCTGCAGCATTTTAACTAAGAAGAGCCCTTGGTTATTAAAGTCTTCACACGAAAAATCAACACAGCACATTGAACAATATTTTCATTTCTTTTACAGCAGTGGATTTTCTTTGAACCACAAGTAAGTTAAGAGTAAAGAGATGAAACAGGTCATAAGTAAGTCTGTTTTCTTCATTCCACACCAAACCATCAACAAACAGTTGCTGTATATACACAAACGTGCTTTTTTTTCTGTACACGGGTGGCTTTTGAAAAATCCAGAGAATCTGATAAAATATAGGCAACAAGCAACCCATGTTTTTCTCACATCTCAGAACTAAAGTGCATGCTTATGGAGACCAGCTTTTTTCTTTGAGCTATTTCGTGTTTCTGTTGCAGACTGTCACCCAGACCAGAGAGAACTGTATGTGAAGACAGTCAATGGTAGAAAAAAAATTGTTTATATGTTTCCATCCTTCAAGTTTTGCATTAATTTCCTAACTTCGTCTCCTTGAAGTTTGGTGCAGCAATAACATCCAAACGAAAAAAAGGATTTTATGGAGATACCTCAAAAATAGGGGTTTTGGCTAAGCAGTTGAAAATAAGAGAGATCTCGGGTTCCTGGTTCCTAGAGTTTCTGGGTTAGGAACTGGGCTGGGATGTGCCACTTTCAGGCCCCCATGATAGGACTGATGCATGGCTCTCCCATGACTACACCAGAGGCTGTAATGGCCCTGAGCAACGACACCTCATTGGCTTGGGAGCTGAATTTGAGCTCTGGTCTGTGACAGAAAGAAATGTGAACATTTTCCCCTTTTGGTGCTCGGTCTCTTTGCTGAAAAGATGTCTAATGTCTGACTGCAAATGGATGAATTTAATATTGTACAAAGAGTAAAAAATGAGCGTTTAAATCTCGGTGATTCTTAAGAGCAGGGAAAGAAGGGAAGATACAAAGGACAGAACACAATGACACATTTAGTAGCATTTTCCATCCAAAATGAGCTGGAGAAAGAAGGTGTCTTGCATCTGTGCCTGTAGAAGCTGAGGGTTATTAAGAGTATCTGGGACCAAGGAACATTTAATGGGAGCCACATATGTGCTGCTTTATTTGTCACTGCACAGGAAACAAAATGCATCTCAGTAATTTTACAATTATACACCTAACAATGTAATCACTCTTGGGTTAAAAAAAGCATTTTTTATAAACCATCAGGAAACCAGAAAAGAGACATGTAAAGATATATCTTACCATTCCCCTGATAAAGGTTTGTCATTAATCTACAGTTAAAAACCTCTTTTTTTTTTTTTTTTTTTTTTTTTTTTTTTTTTTTTTTTTTTAGTTTTTCTGATCTACTCAGTTGTTTTCATGTTATGATGGTGTCTGCTTAGGGGAATAACTAAGAAAAAGAAATGCCTTTTTTAAACCTATTCAATAGAATCTACCCTTTCAACCTTTGTTTTTGCATTGTATTTCTTATTCCTCCACTGATACTGCAATCATTTTTCATTTTTCTAAAAAAGGTTGGTTAATTCAAGAGTAGGAAGCATCACATATTCATTGACATATATACACAAAACTAAATTTCAGAAACAGTTTTGTTGTTTTACTGATGTGTAGCATGGAAACTGATGTAAGATTTTCAGTCCTAATGATTAATTTTTAAAACACTGAACACAACCCAGTACTCAACAGACTTTTGTCTGATGCTATGGAATTCCAGTTCAACAGTCTTTCTCTATTTATGTATCTTCACTGCATGAAGTTAAATAGCAACAAGAAATATTTGTTTTTTTCAATTTTACTTTATCAGAAGCTTACTACTTTTCCACTTTTGAGACACAAGTTATCTTTTATTGCAATAAAAAGTGCATGCTCTTTACAAAAGAAAAAATCTGAAATCTCTACAAAAACCTAATGAATGAAGCTATATTAAGAACTATTTTCCTTAGTAAGTTTTCTTTACTGGTGTAATGTGATAGATATATCTAACATTTTACTGTAAGAAAAAAAAGTACTCATATTCAGATAACATTTTCCAGTGCTAAGGAATCCTGTATAGTAACCTGCACACCTGCCATGAGCAATTTGTGTTAGAAGCCAGATTACAATAGACACATCTTTTCTTTATTGGAAGAAAAAGCAAGCACTGTGTAAACACAAATTCAATCAGCATATTAAGTTTTGTTTCTGCGAAGATTGTGGGTAACTTGTCTGTCTTACGCACTGCATTACAGCAAATAAACTCCATATAACTGTGTCATTCAGAATTCCTCACACAAGCCTGGATTTACTGTGGCTCTGTAGATAAAATCCCCCAAGAAGTGCTGTAGCTTTTCAGGCCAGAAGACTTGCAATAATCTCACCAAACTTTGCCTCTCATAAACCATTGAATTTTATCAACTAATTCCTTTAAAAAAGATATATCCTCCAGCAGAGCTGGATGTTTCTTCTGTGTGAAGATCTTGTCTATATATAAAGGCCTCAGGGAGATGAATTTAGCACATTCATAAAGAAGTTTTTTTCCAGAAGGTAATAAACTTCTTTACCAAAAGTTTTAGTCTAATTGCTGTCTACAGTAGGGCTTTCTCTGTTAGATTGAAGAACTCTTTTATTCTAAGATCATAAGCCACCCATAAAGTATTCATTTTCTTTTGTCATTTTTTTCATACTAACCATACTCTGTTTAAGTTGGTTATTCCATTGTAGATATGTTGTAAAATGGATTTTTGCCTCCTTTGGGTTACACTGCATAATTCTGAATCATGTTGTTCACTGCTTTCTAAACAGAACTTCTCATTCTAGTGGTCTGTCCTGCATTCTTGACTCCAAGATTTACTGTCTGCTATTCTGGGGTATTAAATTCTGAGCTCAAGGGGGACTGTTTATCAGGGCATTCAGAAAACTGTAGAATTGCCTTGTGTCTATAATTTAGTGTGTCATAATACATTTCTGTCATGGAGTAACTCTCTGAAGGCATTTCTGAGTTGTATTTCTACTTTTATTTTAGGACCTTCATAGCTAAGATGCAAAGAATCAATAAATTTTAAAAATCAAAGTAGATAGAAATTAGTCTTATTAAATAAATCCTCCTCTGCCACAGTTCAACATGTCTTACTGAGGCACTGTGATTCAATACAGGGATGATTTCTTCAGGTTCTGTTCCTTCTTACTCTTTTGCAGCACTTCCTTTTCTATATGACATCCAACTAGGTCTCAGTGAAAAAAAATAAGTACTACGCTGTCCTGTGTACATTCTTGTTTAGGTTGCCACCCTCTAAGAGGTGCCATATTCAAACATGAGTCTGTAGAAATTAGCAATGAATTCTGCAGTTATCGGATCTTATGTTCTAGAATTTTTGTCAAATATTCCTGAGTACTGAGAGATATTGAAATAGAACTTACAGCAGAAAAAAATAGGTTTGCTCCTTGGAGAAATGTCTTTTGGTTTTACTTAGTGAAAATGGAATTCAGAAATTGAGAGGAACTTTGAAATCATTCAAAATGTACAATGAGACCAAAAAAAAAAAAANAAAAAAAAAAAAAGAAGGTGGAAATTATGACAGGAATAATCCTTCATTAATCAGAGGCAGAACTGAGTAATTGGCTAGGTCTCGCTTTTCCCCATTTTTTTTTTTTTTGATAAAGATTTTACTTTCTATTACATTTTGGACGCATCCTGGAGCAGAATATCATGACAAAGATCATCTGAGGAGCTTGCCTAGAGATTGGACTTAGTGACTTTGCAGTCTTCATCTTCTGGAGTTTAGAGATTTTGCTGCTTCTCCTCTAGCTGTCCCTGGGGTTTCTCTCAGTAAGATTTCCAGTGGTACAGAACAGACTGTTTTACAGTGATTGTCTTTCTCCTTGAACGTAGGATAAGGACCATCAAGATCTTTCTCCAGCTTGTTCTTTGCCTTTTGTGATCTTTTTTCTCCCTCTCCCTTTCTCTCTCCTTCTCCATGTCAGCCTGTAGAATCAGGAGATCTGAGAAACCCTGTGAGTGTTTCACTGGTAAACTCTGGACTAGCTACTGAGCAAAGAACAACACAGTGAACTCCTGCAGCTGTTCCTCCAACAGCTGTTTCTGCATCCCATTTGTGGAAACATAACAAACCCCAATAAGTAAATGGATAATTCTCTTGTGGAGAGAGACAAATAAAAAACGTCGTGGAAAAACCTGCGTGGGGATGAATTACTTCCAGTCATATGACTCTCTCATTAAAGCAGATTGTCCAGCTATTGGGCTATGGACTGGCCATTTCTAAATGGTAGAATATTCATACAAGTAGCTAAAAAGGTTTCTCTCCCGGCAACCTTGAGTGGGATGGAAATGTGAGATAGATGTCTGAGCAAGCAATTAGCATCCTTATTGCTTCTGTCTTCCAGAATAACCTTAGCATCATTAAAGGGCAATAACAAAGCAGATAAGTGTTATCCTCTGAAGAGGCTTAAAATACAGGAAGAATGAAACAGAGTGGCAGAGCGACTACTTTTGTTTGCTTTGCACAGAAATGTGTTTATACTGAATAATTCACATTTGGTGCAGTCACAACCTTTTCCTCTCTCAGAAGGCTTGCACAGCCTGCAAACAAGCTCATTACATTAAAAATTCTTGATGCCTTGAAACTGAAAGGAAATCAATGCACTTGGGCAACGCATTACATTACAAGGTACAAGTCATATATTTTATAAGCTCATTATTGGCACAAGACCCATTAAAACATTTAGTAAACTTATCATGAGTACAGACTTTCCCGCTGACATTATTTCAAGTAACAGGCTATTTTTTAGGCAAGGACTAATTTCTCTTGACAAATTTGTCCTACTGCTACCTAGTAGTAAAGGATTTAGGAGAATAAGCTTCACCACAAAGTTCCTTGTGTACACAAAGTAGCACAGTCAGTTTCTCCTGTTCATTAGGGCTTTTAATGGCTTTCCAGCTGTATCAGAATGCAATTCAGAAATGCTTCCACAGGACAAGTTCTTCTAGTAAATCCTTGAGTTTGCTTCATGGACCTCTCAGGAATAACAACTTTCCACCCCATTCCAGTTTTGACTATGCTCCCACCCTTATTAATACCAAAAAATGCTCCTCTTTTATTCCTACTCTCTCAGGTTTACTCTAAGCTATCTATTCAAAGCCTAACTGAAATTCTGAGGTTTCGAAATTAACTACTTGTTCATTCTAATTTTGATATAGCTAAACTCGTTGGACTGTGATCTTGACAAGTATTTGTTCTCTGCAGTGTGCATCATCACAGCACAGTATTAGCCATGACAGTCCTCTGGGGAATGTTGAGCAATGTCCAGCATGGGGACCAGAGCAAAGCTAGGCATGAAAAGACACAGAGAAGTTCATCTGGACTGCAACTTCATCTGTGAATGGAGAAAATTATGGGTGATATTCCATATTCCATATTCCAAACCTCCTGATTGTCAAACCCCTTCAAAACTCCATATATCAAAACTTGCTCCTTTGGCAAGTGGCATTAACAGCACAGACAGCTCAAGGGACAGTGACAAACTATTGTCCCTTGAGGCTACGTTTGATGAACTGAAGAGTTCAGGGAGATGGGAAGGTACAGTGACAAGGTTTCAAGGAAATCACAGAATTTCATCTTCAGGCTAAGATGCACACTCCTAAGAAGGCTGAAAATCTCTTGGCAGAGGGCAATCAGGCTAGAAAGGGGGCAAACCTGACAGAAATGCCCACTGAAGCTGTCCTCTTGCATTAACCACAGCCTTCCAAAGGCTGAGATCTCTGCTAATGCTATGTTGGAGGCTGTGTCACTTGGACAAACAGCACTCAAGGAAAACAGACAGTGCTCTTGTGGTGCCAGAAACAAATGTGTGGCACTGCCCCTGCCAGATTCTACACAATAGTCCAGGGGTAGATTCAGCACTTAGGGAATATGGGAATATATATAAGAGAGGGAAGGGCACAGCAGGTTCTAGACTCAGAGAAAACTGTTAGGAAGGACTCTAAGCACCAAGAAATATTCACACTATAACAAGCAGGATGTGACAGGAAGATGGAAGATGAGTACTTGGTGTTTATTTCTCATAGAGTAAGTGAGAATGGAAGAGATCTTCTGTGCTTGCCTACTCAAGCTGGGTGAGCTACAGCAAGTTGCCCAAGACTATATCCAGTTGAATTTTGAATATTACCAGGGATGGAGACTTTGCCTCCCCTGGAAAACATTTTCCAATGTTCAACTACAGGAAGAAAGTGTCTTATTTTACTGTCTTACTATTTGTGCTCATTGCTTCCTATCACTAGGCGCTGAGGAGAGTCTGGGTCCATCCTTTTAACCCCATCCCTTCAGATACTTATACATTTTGGTAAGATGCTCCTTGAGCCTTCTCTTCTCCAGGATAAACACTCCTAGCTCCCTTCTTCACACAAGGATCCCCTTGGTCATTCTCGTGGCCCTGGATGGATAGCCCCAGGATGGCCATTTTCTGCCTGGTTGGATAATTCAGCTTCTCAAAGCAGTGTCTTTTTTACCTTTCCTGAAGCACTGGCAATTATAAACTGATGTTCCCGCTAGTAGTAATTTCTCTGATGTTTTGCTCATGAATTTGAGATTTAACTCCTCCTCATACTGATGGTTAAGAAGAAATTTTGTCATGGATCAGAGTGACCAGAAGATATTTACGGGAATATCAGTTGAACCAAGTGCTAATATTGAAAATATCCCATAGACAGACTGGACTCAGAGAATTGTTCTCTTTCCTTTTAAAGAGAAGTTCAGGTTACATGGTAACACTGAATTTTAATCCTTGTTACTCTGTAGAAACCCAAGTGCCAAATTATTGTATTTTCATAGAAGTAGGAAGTATTACTGTAATTCCTTTAAACTGTTTTTCTTCTGTCCCTAGTGATAATTTTAAAATAAAATTTAAATTTAATTTAATAACATTTAAATAAAATTGATGTTAACAATAGTTAATCTCAAAGAACAGAGCATGACTGTAAGCACTGCTGCAGGCAGTAAATCACATTTAGAGCAAAGTAGTTGAAAGTGGGGCTAAGTGACCCCCCCCACGCAAAACATCAGCAACTGCCAGCATTCTGTTTATTCTAACATATTTTTCTCTCACATTTCTAGCTCCTATATTGGCTTGCCTATACTTAAAATTATTAAAATGGGAATTAGTAAGAATTGCTTCAGGATGAGCCAAGAGATATCACAAGCCAAGAGATATCACAAGCCCAGATTCCCACCAGGAATTATTCCGAAACATCTGTGTGGTAAGCTGAAGCTTGTAGACAAGATTCAAGCATGGTTAGGAAATTTTAGCAAACAATTCTTAAAAGAGACACACTCTCTCTAGTGTTTTCATTTCCTGAAATCTCGTAGCTGAGGGAGATTCTGTTAAACAAGAAAAATGAACGCTGCCAATTTACCTGTGAAAAAAGCAAAAAAAAAAAAAAAAAACCTGAGAACTATTGCATACCTATAGACCATATATTTTATATGTACTGCTGTAGCACAGAACTGCAACAGGATACAAAGGTATGTCTAATTTTCAGCAAATGACTCACCCCTGCACTGCCATAAAAGAGGAGTTAACTAAAATCTATAAAAAGAGCTTGCTGAACACTCAGCATCTCAGAAGCTTAATAATTAAGATACCCCAGAAACTGGTGGTTAGAGGGGAGAAAAGTCTCAAGTGGAAGCATGGCTTGGAACCTGATATTTAGAGGCTGAACTGTAAGAAATTGAATGTTTACCAATCAGTTTTGTGGTTTTGCTACATTTTCACCTTTTTGGTTAGAACCTGCCAAGGGTAAAAAAAATCACAAAACCTAACTAAAGCTCAGTTTTAGAAATGTCCCTTTTCAACTGCATAACTACTTGTCTTATCTTGTCAGTTTTCTTGTCAGATTCAATTCCTTGGCAGTAACAAGTCCCCATCTGAAAGCTGCAATGAAAAAAACATCAAGTATTTAAGTAAATTAGACGTGGATAGAAAATGGAGAATAGTGTAAACCTAGACAACAATTCCAGAAAGTCTATCTAGTGTTTCCTGTAAAGATTTGAAGGACCAAAGAAAGACAAATTTACTTGAGAAAAAGACAAAAAGATGGAACTAGAACAATAGGAAGGGCTGGTCTAGTGCATCTGGGCAGTAAAACGGCAGTAAAATTTTTGCCAGCTGGTAAGGAAGAAGACAACAAAGGACAGTGGAAAACAAGAGGAATGGCTTCGTTTTAATCGAGACAGATCATCTCAAAAACTGACCAACCAAACAAAAACCCCCCAAATATCAAAGATGCAAAGTTTCTATAATAAGGAAAAGAATTCTATAGCACCTGCACAAATCAGTATTTGGTGCCAGTTTGTCTGACACATCCTTGAATAAGATTAATCACTAAGGTTCAGTGTGAAGTTAAATCTGATAAGTTCAGCCATTCTGGGAGCTTTCCTAGACTGACTAAAATTCTGAACATTTTGTCCAGGCTTGCGCCACATACATTGTAAAACCTGGAATTAATTCTTCAAAAGTCTGCCCACTGCAATTGTTCTAAAGCCTTGTTTAACAAAGGGAAAGAAAAACGTACATGTTCCCAATGATGGCTAAATCCCTGAAAATTACATAAAAGGATGAGATGTATGAGAGAGAGAGGGAAGTATGCAATTAGCTGTTCTCTGAATTATCCTAAGCAGAACGATCAGAACCAGAAGACCATGGTGCAGCACTTCACAGTTACCCTCAGTAGGCACGGGGCTATGTTGAGCTGTGTTCCACTTACAGCCTGGCCTTCAGGACAGTGTCACGCTGTGCATGTCCCTGTGCCACAGAAAAACTCATCCAGCTAATGGTGACAGGGGCCTGCGGGCAGCTCCAACTCGGCAGCAGCCACAGCACCACCTGCCTGTCCTCGCCTTTATCTAAAAAGTACAGCAACAAGTTCTCACGAGAACTTTTTGTTCGACACTAAAAATGATGAATAGAGTTGTTTTCTTTCAAGAAAATCCTGCAAGAGCTCAAAGGCCAAAATGCTGTATGATCTTTCCATGGGTGGGATCTGCACGATGTGTTGTGTCCTGATTGGAGGCCTGGTGATGCTGTGCAGCTCAGGGTTCCCAGCATCTGAAGGGATGTAAAATTATCTGTACCATCCTCTCTTTCTTTCTTGTGCTAGTGTAAATGAAAAACGTTTTAAGAGATACTTTGCAGAGTCTGAGTCCTTTTCCTACTGGGATCATACTGAAAATCAGCCTCTCCTGGGGAAAGAAAAGTTGTAAGAATACATCAGTGAGAAGATGATAGGTCAGCAGAAAAACAGGTTTGTTTAAGGATTCAATGTAGTATTTATTATAATGCAATATTACATTCTAATTAAAATTATTATCTGCCTTCAGGATAGCCAAAATCAATTCAGAGAGGTGACAAGATGATAACATTTCTCAGTTCCACATGGAAGTACTCATGCTTTCACCAAACCTAAATCTCAAGTTTTGCTTTGTTTAAGAAAAACTTTACGAGAAGCTGTTCACTAAAGTATCATTCACTAGAAGATGGATATTAACTCCATCGGGAAAACTACAATGCATACTCTCCATCTCCAGAAGTGTTTGAGCTAGACCTGCCCTCTTTCCCTGCTTTCATTTATTTTGGCTGATCAGTGGAGAAGGAAGGAGGCAGACAGCCTTTGTCTCTGCTGCTTGTCAATGATCAGCGCAATGTACCACACTCCACCGAGGATGGCACTTTAGGAATTAAAAAATACCGTGTTTTACATCCAGTTGCTCACAGGACCGTGTTCCATGCTTCTTTCTCAGTGGCTCCGTAACTTCCTGCCTGTGCCTTTTCTACCCCAGGCCATATTATCCGTTTTTCTTTTTTTGCAAAGTGCTGATGTAAGACTCAATCTTTTGATACTTGGAAGTGTTCTGTACATGCCTGCAGCAGCAAACCGGAATATATCTGGCAGAACATACAGGGAAGAAGTGCATCTGTTTCCCAGTTACAAAGTGGCTTCTTTCTGAGGGATTCCCTGTACCAGCTCATTTCTGTGTCAAGTTTTGCATTCCAAAACCTGAAGCAGTTTTCTTCCCACCAGATATATTTTAAATAATTTTCAATTTAAACTGGTGTCACTTTGGTATGATGAATGCTTTTTTTTCTGCTCATAGTCATTCATTTTATTTTAAATGTTTTTCAGCCTGTCCACTTTTCCTTTTATGCCAACACATTTTTTCATCAAAAGGTTCCATTAAATATTTAAGTATTCTAATGATGTTAATGCAAGTCAAGGAAGATGTAGGCAATGCAATTGCTCAGTGCTGTACCAAAGCAGCATTTCAACTATGCGGTTCAGACAAATCTTGCACTCTTCCACTTGATAGATAGCAGCTTTCAGAATGGAAATCTGGGTCTACATCAATTTTCTAAGTGTGAACACTACCGAACTTGGCCAGCATTTGGATACAGGTTCTTTTTTGGATCCAGAAGTTTCTATTTCAGTATTGAATTCATCAAAACTCTGGAAACACAAACTCATGAGGTCATGAGAAGTGCACAGCAGGCCAACAGCCCAGAAATTTCTTTGTAATTCTGTATTTAGTGAGAAGCCGTATGCCCTTAGTGAGTAACCATATGCCCTTTCAGAAAGTGGAACCATCCGCTGGACACAGCATTCCTTTGAACAATATTTACATTACAGCTTTTGTAGCATTCCATATGGCCATTACCAGAGTCACCTGTGTCTCTTGGCTTGGAAATGTACACCAAAAACCGCTTTCTCAGTGGATGTTCTTTCTAATTATTTAAACAGGCTACCTCCTATCTGTGAAATCAGTTCCTTGACTACCTCACAAAAAAAAAAAAGTTTTTCACACACTTCCCCAAAAATAAATTCTAGATAGTCTCAGTCATTTGAAAGAATGGCCAAATCACCAAGCTACCAACAGTGTTGTTTCCTTGCCCAGCAATAATTTTCACAGTATCTGTTGCTGTGGACACTAAATTGTGCTCCTGAGTTGGTGCACCTGTTTGAGCCAGTCACCATTGCAACCTGGGAGGCCCTTCCCACAATTTTGATAATCACAGACAAAAATCTACACCGAGATATTATACTCCTGTTCTTCATTTCTTGATCTCAGCTTTGAGTGTGATGCCCTTTGAGGTTGCTCCCAGTTATCCTACAAAATACCCAGTGACAATAAACTCTCTATATTTATGTGTAAGTGTACACAAACCCACATCTACACACACATAAATATATGCACTACATGAATATATACAAGCATATTTATGTATAGAAAAGCATACCTCTGTACACAACCATCTAGTTGCAACATCTGACTGTGAAGGCTTTTCAGAGGCTGTCTGACATCTTTCTGTGTTTAAATACTCTTTCCCACACTGACAGGTGGTTTTGAATTAACATCTTCATACCTTGCATTGCTGCTGGGTACACTTGCAAGGTGTTTCATTTCCTCTGGATTAAACACTTTGTTCAGAGACAGTGGAAGCAAATTCTGCTTCCTGTTGAAAGACTTCTGCTGTTGCTATCATTAATTTTTTGTTGCGCTGTACTGGTCTACTCAACTCCTCAATGTAAAACTAACCAATCTAGAGTCCTTGTCTGCCCCTTCCACGCTTGTCACTTGAAAAGGTTTTTTACTTCCGCTATAAACTGTGCCTCTTTTTCAGCTCAGGCAGCTGTTGTTTGATTTCTTGACCACAGCATGTTTTTATTTGCAGGGGTCTCAAATTCTACAGTTCATCTAATTTTGTATTAATTGACTGAGTAATGGGTGAGTATTCAGGTTTACTCACAGGTTAGCTGTTGCTCAGAGGTGGTCCTGATGCCTTCTTTTGGGTCACAATGCTGGTCCTATGCAGATTTTCAACCACAGTGAGTGTTGTTCTGGCTTTTATTCATTTCTCCCTGCTAAATTTTGAACGAAGTGGCTGTGATATAGTGCAGTGTTATGTTCTCTCTCCCTCACTCTCTCTCACTGAACAGAAACAGACTGAAAACAACTTTTCTGTATGTATGAATTACAGGATTCCAGAAAAAGTAAAAAGCTAAGCTACTTTAAAAATTATTATTATTATTACTATTAATAGTAGTAGTATCTTATTCACTCAGTAGTTTTGTCATATAATGGCATATTTCTTTTACCAGCTTCCCCCTTATCCTGTCCTCTTATGCTGCTCCTGTAATAAAAAAAAAAAGAAACTGGGAATGCCCAGTAGAGTCATGGCACCAATCCACCACTGTAGGAGAAGGGATTTGCTGTAGGGGAAACAGACCTGTGGTGGGAATGAATCCACACGCTTCAGTGACGATAGCTGAAGTTATTTTCAGCAGAGCTGTTTCTCACATTACTTCCTTGCTGTTTTGCCATCGGGGGTAGCCAGCCATTTGGAGACATGGCATCTTCTTTGGGTTGTTACGAAAACAGCAGATGCCACCACTGGTTTTCTCCGGGACTGAATGAAGTGTTCAGTAAGCAGAATGGTCCTACCTAAGGCAAGTTATATATTATATTGAGAGGTAACCGCCATTCCTTGCCTTTCATCAGTTCACACTATATGAAATAGTAAAACTGGCAACAATTTCCATAACACCTTTCATCTAGAAGCATCCCAAAGCCTTTACAGAGATCTGTTTTCCCTACTGTTAAAACACGAGAATCTTTAGCATCCAGTAACACTATACAGAATTCCAGGACAGGAAATAGAACACCAACAAAACTTGTATACCTACACTAGGCAAAAGTTTACTGTTTTGGAGAAATACACCTTCGGAACAACCCAACAGAGCTGTCCCATCTATGTGCTTCAAAATTGCTCTTGAGACACCTACATTTTGGAAACAAAAACATATTCAAGCTTCATAGACTACGCTTACTTAGCCTGCCAGAAAACTATTTCATACTTTGTCTTTTTGATGAACAAGTCAGGAAACTGTGCCAAAATAGACAGCCATTTGCTAACAATCAGTCATTCAGTCAAGGATGATATGGAGATACTTTGTACATAAAGTAAAAAGACATTGTCATTGCCCTGAATAAGTTACAATATAAGCACGGAAATAAAGCAATGCCAGTGGAAACAGAGGAGGAACAACCAAAATATCTAAATACAGCAAAATCATAATGGGTACCAAACTATTCCTTAAATTTAGAGGGACTACCACAAAATAAAGACATTATAAATATAGGTTTACCTGCACAAGGCACTATTTGATCATTACTCTTGTGGATTGTTTCTTAAAACTGAATGTTAGAAATTGAAAAGAGATGATGAAGACGTAAAGATGATTGACACAAACTACAAGATGAACTAGTGAGAGAAGGGAAAAAAAAAAAAAAGGAGCTAAAGACATTTGAGCAAGAAAGAAACAGCCTGTGCAGCATGACAGGCTCAAGAAATCACCTCAGGACACAGAGCTAGTAAAAGTAAGGGAAACAGTATTTCATATCCAAGTAGGTTAGTAGGGATACCTTTTCATGTGTTTGAACTCATCTGTTTATTCTGTTTCTGAGGCAATGTCTTCAGAGCTAAGTACTTGCCACCTGAAAGGTTTTTTTAACAGTCAGTTAAATTTTGCTCTGACTAAACTGGCTATTATAGAGGTATTAGTGTGCTGTGCTACTCCAATTCAGCTAGGTCAAATTCTTGCTGCAAACCTAAAGGATGAAAAATATTTAGGAAAACCCTCCGACACCTGCAATATTTGAAATAGAGCAGTAGCAGATGTCTGCGTTGGGAAATTGGAGTGATTCCAAAAGGCTCAAAAAAATATGCTTCTGCTACTTGATAGTTATTAAAACTTTAAAAAAAAAAAAAAAGGCATCAGTAACATGCTGACTGCTAACAAAACATATCACTGTAACAGCCTATGGAAATCAGCGTCTTCATCAGGGGGCTGTGTCTCGCACTACCCCTCGTGCTGTGCCCGTGGTGCTGAAGTTTAAAGCTCTGCTGCCACCTGCAGGGGTCTGTCCCTCATGTCCCTGCAAACTGAGAGAGAAACTTCCGCGTCACAATCACATCGGTGTGTCAGACTGCATGACTGCTCTTTTGTTTATACCGCCCCCACCTGGACCCAAAAAGGCCAAATAAATTCAAGGTTAAGCTGCAAAGAAGTCAAAGATAAACTGGGTCTATACTTAGCAATTTATTACAGTTGCCTTTTTTTAAGATTATGTAATTTCTGTTAGCTTATTTCTACTATGGCAAAATATGTCATTAACCAATTATGAAAAGTCCGCTAAACCTGATTAAAAACTTAATTTATTTGAACTTCTGCTCTATAAAGAGAGGTGTGATTGTTTCTTAACATGGAACAATCCTGCTCTCGGCCCAGTGAACATCTTCAACGAGTATCAGTCCAGTGTTTTCTTTAGACCCTCGCTCTTGCTATTAGCATACTTTTAAAAGCTCTTCATATCTGACACAATACTGACCAGTTTCAACTCTTACTGAGCTTTGGCTTTTTGTGTCTTCTCCCTGCATATACAAACCACAGAGCTGAACCGCATATTCTACAGATTTATTGCTGGAAAGAAAAACAAAGAGTTGAAATAGAAGGATGTGGATGATTTTCAGATTTGATCCCTCTACATGTTAGTTCTAAGAGCAAAATAAATGAGCTAGAGTGAGCACACTCCCGCTTTTTCAGAGACTAAGCAAATTTCTACCTTCCTTTTCACCTGAAAGTGCTGGCTCCTGAGGTACCTTTTTACCCAGCTTGAGCAACAGCACTGGAGACAAATAGATTTATTGCTGATTCCATCAAAGTTCTGACTTACCTTTGGCATCTAACACATTGATTTGTTTCTAATTTGGAGAGCTCAGTTTCAGGTCATTTTCTGATTCCTCTTCATTTTTTCTGGCAGGGTTCCCTGTACTACATTCAGCATGAGATTATTTTGATAACAGAAATAATTAAATATTTAGGATAGACAGACAAGATTTTTCTTTATGTGAACTAAAGGTAAGGTTAAGTAATCCTCACCTTCAAATTCATTTTTTTGGAAACTGCTTTGCTTCTTGAAATGACTGATTTCATGAACAGCGGTGACAGCAGCTTGTGGCTGACAAATGTCAGTTTTGAAAGTATTCGAGGTTGAAAAGAGTTAGAAACCAGCACTGACATTTTATTTCCAGATTTGTTTTTTGTGATACAATCATTAGACACTGCAGCCTTGAACCTGCTGTCAAAAAAAAAAAAGAGACTGGAATCATAATAAACCTCATAATGTTTCCAACGTATTGGGGCTATAGAGTTCCTAAATGACTGACATTAGTCTAAAAGTGTAATTGTTTGGCTCTGAAGCCCTCAACCCTATGAATGCACGAGTTTTTCCATAACCTGTTACCTGGTACCGTAGTTAAAAGTGAGCATGTGCTCTGACATGTGATCTCCACAACCTGCAGTTCCTTCAGGAATATCCATCTGCTCTGGTGTGAGTCTTCCATGGACAGCCGTGATTATCCTTCTCTGCCATAGAACATCTCCTCTGATCTTGTTCCTCACTACTTTTGTTTCCTTCTCCTCTCTCCATTTAACATTTTATGCCCTTTTTAAAACACATTTCCACAGAGGTGCCACCAGCTTGGCTGCTGGGCTCAGCAGTGTCCTGGTGTGGGTCTGCAGTGCAGCTCTCTCCAGCTGGCTGTGTCCAGTGTGACCTCTTCCCACAGGGGCCACCCCTGCAGCCTCTCTCTGCCCTGCTTCCAAAACCTTGCCACCCATACACAGCATAAAGTGACATTATAAATGTTACAAAATTAACTTCCACTCATATACTTTTTGTTCCTAGACCCTTCTCTCTAGAGATGGACTAAGGTTATGCAGTGGAGGAATGACTGCGAGTGGGGTGTTGTGTGACACTTGTTAGAGAAAATGACCAGCAGATAGTGCTGGAAATAGGCTGAAGAAAAAGACAGTCTTATGATTTGTGCAGTTGTCATAAATGAGTGGTTTAGGTTGTTCGAAGAATCACCAGCAAAGGTGTCAGCAAAAGCAGGTTTTATATTAAAATGAAAGCACAACAAGGTTCGTTGGCAAGGCCCACTCTACTATTTACTAGATAGTTAAAGGATGCAGAGAAAAATTGGACTGAAATCTAAAAAAAAATCAATCAATCTAAAAGTAAAATTAATCAAAAATTATCTATGCAGAGGCTGGGCATGGAAAAGGGTAAGGATAGAAATGCTGAAGGATAAAAGGAGCAAGGAGACCCTCCCACTGAATCACAATGTTCAGGGTAGACCCCCTTGCTAAACTTAGCCCTGAACTTGACCAGCAGTTTAGACCTAAAGGTTTTAACAGCACTTCAACTTAATAGCACTCAATCGATAGCTCAATTTAAACAATTTAGAAAAATATTCCTGTAAAATTTACTATAGCACAACAGTAACTCACAGGCCTTAAGTGACTTACAGATCTAAAGTACTAAAAGAAGCTTAGAATGCAACATCCACAGTATGTTAGCTACAGCATATTCACACCCGGATACAGACACAGACCTAAAAGAGCATGTGCAAGGTATTGACCTGTGAAAATTCCCCTCAAATTCAGCAAAGTACTCACCTCAGATGCCTTTGCACCTTCTCCATGGGCAAAGGGTTGAGCCTCTGGGAGTGGGGGTTTCAGCCCAGGCTCCATCATGGGTGCTCAGTGGCAGCACTTTAACGATAACAAATTTGAGAGTTAGCTGCCCCTAAGAGTTGTCCCACTGAGGAGAAGACTGCTGGTTGCAGCCCACTGCAGTCCAGGAGAGCACAAAGGGTCTCACTCTTGGGACCACTGCTTATAGGGTCCCATGAGAGACGACTTTAGCCATAGTAATTTTCCAGCTTGACCACAATTCAGGTGGGTAACGTTCTTTGAAGACTTGACAACAAAAATGTTATTCTGCTTGGATTGTTATTCAGGCAAGAAAAATAAGTTTCCAAGGCTGTTTGTGAAGAAACAGAAGCTCTTTAGCCAGCTCCCAAGTTCCTGGGAGCAGATGGTGTTTCTGATAAGCTCCAGAGGAGCTGAGCACAGGTGCTGTTCATCAAGGCCAAGGCATAACGAGCATTTCTGAGATCATGGTGTGGCCTGAGGAGAAGGGTGGGGTGTGTTGCACCACCGGAGCAGTAAAACTGCACTCAGGAGAAAGAGATTTAATCCCAATCTTTGCCATAAAATTACTAAGCAGTACTTAGCAGTTCTTTAAAACAACAATGACCGAATTCTCTAAGGCAGGGAGATATTTTTCCTCCTACACTGTGACTCACAGCTAACAAATTAACTGAATGAGTACTCAATCAAATCTTTAGCCACAGAAGTGGATACCTAGAACAAGCCAGGTGTTCTAGGTATGACAGGAGATAATGAGGAGCATGGCATAATCCTGGGAGGATCTACACAGAGTGAGCTCAGACAACTGTTAGCTGAGGTCTACCTGGAGTTTTAAGCACAGACTAAAAATGCACACACTGCTGAGCTGGCCCCTCCACAACTCTGCACCACACTGACAGACTCCATAGACCTGAGCTGGCTCTTCACAAGCTCTGAACTAGTGTCTCTGCATCCTCAACACCACTAATTTGCAACTCAGATAAATCATCCATCCATCATTAACAACTGCACATCCAAGGATGTTCACTTTGTCCCCATATCCAGGTCCCTTTTTCCAGAAACTTCACTTTTCTATGCTCTCTCTCTTGCTGCACGAAATCCACACACACACTCCCCTCCGTGCCCCAACTTGAGACCAAGTTTTCTACTACCATATATAAATTAGAAGCTAAAAGCTACTTGTTCAACCTCATGCACACCTTCTCTTGGACAAGACTGTGAATTTAAAGTTCAGGATTAGGTAGCTCACTCTTGCTCTGGAGAATTTGCTTAAGGTGTCCATTATGTCCTTTAAAAGCTGTAATGCAATTAAAGCATTTTCCAATTTTGCAAGTCAGCAGCCAGGGCATCTTCAAAATGTTAAATGGTTTGTTTAAATTAAAGCACTTGTTCTATGCTTGAGTTTAATGCTTTATACCAAAATCAATATGAACACAATGCAAGTCAGGTCAGAGAATTTAATCAACTGGAGAATCTTAGTTCTGCTTTTCAAGACTTCAGACTATTTAGTAATCGTTTTCTTCTAAAGAGTAAGTCGTACTTTTAGTATCTCTATAATCTACACTAGCAATTCAAGGGAAAACAGATCACTCCAATCTCTGCAACTGGAGCAAGCCCTGTCTATTTCAAGTGGGAGATGCTTGCTTGAGGATGTTAGGGGGATTTCCTAAATTTTCAACTGCTGAAATAATATCACATATTGGCTCCTAAAGTACAGTGTTATTTACATTACTTTCAAATGCAAATGACAATGCCTCTTGCTGAAAATCGGTTCCAGATCTGAAATCACTTACCACCTTCCAGCCAACTAAAGCACGCCTTTCAGTAAATCCAGTTGTTTGTTCAAATCTAGGTCTGGATTAATGAACTCAGGACAGTTTCCCACACGCAGATATTGACATTCAGATACTCATGCCTGATACAAACCATCATTTTTCAGCAAGTTTCAAGCCAATTCCACCAGCCACATTCACAGCAAAACCAAAATGAGCACATGGCAGCACTTTATCCATCTCTCTCTGCTGTCTATTTTTTTCCATCAGGGTGGCCCTGCTTCACATCACCATGTAGCTTAACTTGCTGCACATGTAGGATGTCCATTATTTTTTCTACATGCCAAGATTACTGTACACATGCTGCAGGAAATTCATAAAGGAGCTCAATTTGTACTACTTTTTGTGTTGCAGACGTGGTATCTCGGCAACAGCCGTGCCTGCTTTTCCCTCTGCAGATGCTTTGCTGATTCACCTACTCATTGATACAGCAGCTTTATTCAGCTGTGCAGCACCAGTGCACACAGATATATAGCCTTTACTTCTCCTTCCGTGGAGCACTGAACTATGCAACTGCCAGAGGATGAGCTATGGGTGGGTTTGCACACCCTGCTTTGGGCCCAGGAGGTAGAATTAGGGTACAGTAAGTGAATGTATGCAAACTCTCAAGTCAATAACCTATGAAGAGATTTTTGGTTTTGTTTCACTTCCAGCAGCTGATGTTCTATACTTTTCTCCATAAATAAGCAAAATTCCTATGAATTCTTTAAAGATCAGTCCATGTCAAGCACCAATAACCATATAAGATGTTATTTGAAAAAGAGTTACTGGCAATAAAACACTGGAAAATAACCTACATGGAATTTAGTAAAAATGTTGAGATTTTAAGCTGTAAGTTGTGAAAATAAGAGCTGTCTTAAGCTTTTTTAAATATTACTTTTTTTGGAGTAGCTTTTTAAAATTACATCAGTCACTAAAAGAGAAAATATAGTTCTGCCAGATAGACCAGTATTCTACACACAAACGCACAGAACAATGAAAGTTATACAATACTAATGTAAACCAGTAAGTAGCATGTGTATCTTATTTTAATTTTCACTTTTATTTTAGGTTTCTTCCACCTTTCACTGTTTGTATTGCTTCTGCTACTTGCAGTTCTTTACGCTACTTCTTGTAATCTCAATAATTATTTTCTAGACTTAACAATCTGTTTAGTCAATGGAAACGTTATCAAAAGAAAAAAAACCCCAAACCAATCAGTTGAATCAGCCATAGAACTTTTTTCAGAATACACCAAACGGAAAAAAGAAATAGCATATTCAAGAGGTTAAATATAACTAATTAAATACCTCTTTACCTTTTAGTTACGTTCATTTGTAAATTTGACTTATTAGGTATATTGTCTTTATTCACCAGATGGCATTTACCAATTCCAACAGCATAACCATTAATATGACACATTCTAACACAGCTGTCAGCTTCTCTCTCTCTGACCTCAGTTTTTCTCTCACATGAAAGGTGATGAAAATATCTGTAATATCTTCTCATTTCCTGAAGAAATGTAAGAACTTCTCTCCTAAACAGCAAACTAAACTGCCCAGTGACATCAGTATTTGGATGAGATTCCTCTGGACAGCAAGACCTAGAAAACTGCTGGAGTTCTCATTTCTGTCTTTGTGGGTTTTGCACAAAACAAAAAAGAAACAAAAAAAAGCAAGAGTATGATATGCATAAAAAAGAAATGAACTTGGAAAAAGGAAATCACAAGAGTGCACCAACGGCAACAAAAAAGCCCTCAAATACTGCAAGGTACTACTTTGGGGAATTAATTCTTTAAAATAGTGAAGTATATTGAATTGTGGAGTTCAAAACCAGATTTGAGCCAGTGCTGGAGAACACTAACCTGGGGCCAATGTTGGACCAGGTGTGGTAAAACCAGGTATGTCCAGTGCTGAATAAATGAGTCACAGATGTAGTGAATGTACTGGATTTATCTCTAGAACCAGGAGAATCAGTTCTTGTATGTCAGCTCTTCATACACTACTGTTTTAACTCCCTAGAATACTCCTATAAAGACCATGATACTTAGGGATTTTGACAAATATCTGAGGAGAAGTTGTGTGTAAATGATTGTTACAGAATGGGTCATAATGAAAATCCTAACCCTCAAAAATGGCACTAAAAATTTCTGCCATATCATTCTGTAAATGCAGCTAAATAATTTCTTAAAAGGGCTACAGAGATCCTCACCAAAAAAACCCTTCTGTCCATGAGCACATAATTTTCTGTGGTGGCTTACAAATTTACTATTCTGGGTACACATGGCAGACCTATGATGAATTTTGAAATTCAGTCAAAATCCCGGTATTCTACCCTTTAAATCTGACTGTTGTGTGAGACAATTCTCAGAGGCTAGGCTTTTAGACTAAGAGAAAAAGAAAGTGTTCCTGGAGAAAATGGGTATTGGATAGTGTCACTTCAGTTTTGCCCAAGTGGAGTTTAAGACAGCTGCTCTTCCTCCAAGAATTGATGCTTTTCAGACATTGTAGAATCTCTGCAGTAAGACTGGTTCTGTCTCTGAAAAAAGCAGGTGGATCTCATCAACAAAAACCAGTATATTTCTACACGTTCAGGAGAAGAATACACAACTCCTGTACTTACAGAAAATGTAAGAGAGAGAACTTGCTCCCACAGTCATGGAATAAATAATAAGCCAATTAAAAGAAGTGAAATTATGTATTTGTGTGGAGCTTGGCAACATGCCCAGCTCTGCTGGATAGATGTGAGATTCATAAACAGCTCTTTCATCAAACGGACATTATCCCCCCAAACGGCAAGAAGAGGCAGTTCATATGTCAATTGAGATGTCAGAAGAAGAGATTTTGATCAAGGATTAAAAAAATCCCATTCATCTACTCTACAACAGTGCTGATGCTCTCGGATGTTTTTGCTGCCAAAATTCCCAAAGTGAAGTAATCAATAACTAAATCAAGTAATCAATCTCTCCAAATCATATTATACAGGAAGAAAACTTATTTTCAGTTGCTAGACACTGTAAAAGTCTAGAAGATGAAGTGAAGGGAAAAGGCTGTACTCAACTGAAACTGCTGAAACTGCAGGGGAAATCTAGGTCAGCAAAATTCAATTACAAGAGCAGTGTAAGCAACTGAAAAAACCATGCTAATATTCATTAGAGGAAAAAAAGGCTTACTTTAACTTTCAAAAATAAATTTAAAATTGAAAGCTTAAATAGTCACAAAATATATGTTTGATTGTGATTATTCACACTTTAAATTCTAAATGGGAAGTGTGTGGGTAAGCTGCACAAGCGACAATTGCAATGCAGAAGCCATACTACTTAGGCACTGAATTAATGCTATAATTTGAATAATGAATATCCACAACAAATTTTTCATAAAATATGCACACAGGGAAAACGTTTACTAAATAAATATACAAACTCAGGCAATAAAGTTATTGTGAGGATTTTTCAGAGCATTTTGTCAACGGAAGAAAGAAAATAATGTACTGAATAAATTATCCTCCATAAATAGCCTCTTATTTTGTGATTACTGAGTAGATTGGCAAGAGTAACAAAAACTTTAATGGAACTGAGTATTAACGTTTCATTGTACAATTTATTTAAATGGAAGAATTTAAGGATTTTTAAATTGCTGTAACTTGCAAGCGTATCTCATTTTACACAGTTGATTTGGACATATTATTACCACAGTGGGACAGCCCTGCCCTAAATACAGTTCTAGGGAGAGAAGAATTGTATACCCTGTAAAGAAGGGGATGTTTTTCTCTTTTGAAAACCACTTAAATGCTATTATCACTACTGGAATATATTTTCTCATGGGTCACTTGAGGTAAGACATTATGTGAAATCTAAATGTGGGCCACTCTATCAGAAACTGGCAGAAACAGAACCAGATAACAGACTTCAGACCAAAGCACACCAATTCATTTAGTTTTGCAAAGATATTTACTGGCAGCTCCATTTTAATATGCAGAGCATAACTTAAAAGATTTTGCGGTAATACCCAAAGATTCGGGGTGTGAGTTTAAGTAGACTGTTACTTTTTTTTCATTCACATTATTTTATAAATATTTATTCTCAAACCAAACAATGCTAGGTATCCATTTCCCATATATCTGGTGCATCATGCACGTATCCAACACACACAGATGCTAAAAATAAACATTGCTAGCTGTTAGACTGTGGAACACTTTAAACTGGAGTGTTGTCCATCAGCTGAGATCTTAGTATTGCTTAGGTACAAAAAACTACTCTAGATTGCTATTAGAAATTGCACATATTTGGCTAAAAAGAATGTCTTCTGGAACCAATGCAAAGAGGAGTCTGAATCCTATTGTATCAAACACACGTTGTGTTATATCTGTAAAAATATCTTGCTAAATACCATGGAAAGAGGCAGGATCAAAACTAGAGCAGATTTAATGGGCTATTTATTTTGTTTCTAGAATAGACCTAGTCACTTCTAAATAGTGATTTTACTGCCCGTAAAAACTACTACTAAGTTTCATTTGGAAAGGAATATTTAAAGCATTCTTGCCCAGCTGCATTCCTATGAACAGCTGTTTTAGTTCCAAGAGATTAAAAGGATTACATTTGGGAGTTTAAGTGTAACCACAGCGTCCATTTTTTTCTCCCTTTGGGGCATTCAACGTAGCACTCCTGTGAATGAGTCATGTTTCAGGTTCTAACAATATATCTCAAGCCTAAGCTGTAATACCTTACATGAATCAGGTTTTGGGGTCTCCTACAGCTTTTCATGTTTCTGTAAATAGTTTCTCCTTTTACTCCTCTCACGTAATACAACCCTGAGATTGCAGTCAAAATGTGGTGTTGACTGTGGGTTTCCACAAGCCAGGTCCACCAATTACTCCAGCTTAATACTCCTACTCCACAGTCCTGTGTCCTCACGCCATTTTACTTTAAGTGGTAATTTACAAATGTGATAAATTACTTCTAAATATATTAGGAAATCTAATTAGAAACACTCATCTGTTCATTTGAGATGTGGATCTATAGAAGCTAGTGAAGGCAAAGTATAAGACAATGAAGAACCATTGAGATTTAGAAGCTGAGGGCTTTGAGCCAGTTTTGGACTGCTTACTGCTAAAAAATTACTTCTGAATCTTCGTAATAAGGTGATCATGCATCTTCCTGAAACATATAAGATTCTTAACTCTTTTCAGCTAAATCAAATAGAAAATTTTCTCCGAGTTTGCTGTATACAAGAAGAACAACTAAGTATATAGCAAATGGAAGCTTGAAAGTCAACTGAAAATAATTATAAACACGTATCTCGTTGTGTGAATGTTCTCTCTGGGTTTATTTTTTTCAATTTAAATTGATTATGCACAGACAGTACAACTGAATTCAATCATTATAATCCCATAACAAAATGATGTAAAAGGTAATAGCTATAGATTAAAAGCATCCGAAAAGATGTTCTAGAAGACAGCTATGTGATGGAAGTACACATCCTGCAGATACACCGAGACAGAAGACTGGAAAGAAAAGCAAAAGATTCTGCCATCAAGTGGCTTGAGATAAGAGTCAAAATAAGTAAGATTGATAGGGGCACAAACTGCCAGGAGGAGAAGGCAGCAGCAAGATCATGGAAGAAACAGGCATGGCCTATTGATGTTCACATTTTAATTCTCAATACAGGTGGAGCACTCAGCTGTCATAAAAAATAACTCCTATCATATAGTTACTGCCTAAAACAAGGCCCCACAGCTCTGGTCTGTAATTCAGTCTGAGGCTTGAGAAAGATAGAAAGCAACATAATGAATTAGCTACCTTAGCATCCTCCTAAGATTTAAGTGCTTTCATTGTGCAGATGGTTTGACCGTTCCACGTTCGTGAGTCTCTGTAGTACTCACTGTCTGGTTACCTTGGGACCTACTGCAGAACCATCCCAAGCCTGTCCTAAACCACCGGCTACCAAAGGAACAGCAACATTCCCGAAACCATTTTATTTCCTCCTCTCAGATCCCTGAGTGCACTGAGACCTTAATTGCCCTGATCAGCCTCATCTGGGAACTCGCTCCAAGCCTTCTACTCATGGGCCCGGGAGCCTCACTGCAGCTCAGACCGACACCTTCAGTCTCTGGTTAAGCTAAATGGGAGGTGTGTCCCTCTCCAGGGCTGTCACAGCTGTGCCTCTGCTTGGCCATGAACCCTATTCATCCTGGTCTGTGGACCGATTCCACAGTTTGACCTTGGATCCACCTTGTCACTACCTTCCCTGCTGATCGTTGGGCTGCATCTGCCTATTCTTTCTGATACTGGCTTTACCATTTTCCTGAAAGAAATATAGAACAGGCAAATTCAGGCAATATCTATTTTGCTCATTACTGCCAAATAAAAATGCTTTCTTTCCATTTCCGTTGTCTGGTCTCCCACTCCTAAATCCATTGCTTTATTTAAAATGACAAGCACTCATTGAAGTTGTAGAATAATAATACTCTTTAATGAATTTCTGAATGTGCTTTGATTTGTAACTCTTTTCCTAGATTCTCCTGGTCAAAGATGATACCAGATGCTTTGAAGCTTGAATGAGATTCAGAATAGTTGTTATGAATGACTGTATGTGTTACAGTTGAAGGGGGAAAGGAAGGGTTGCGATTATTGGTACTTTTTTTTTTATTTTTAACAGTTCAAAGTAGTCAAAAAGGCAGACTAGAAGTTACTACCTTCCTATAAAACAAACAAGAAAGTTATCTCTCATATAATTGCTTGAGTCTGTGTCATGCCTAGTGAAGAAGAATTCAGACCATGAGGGGGAAACACACTGAAATAAGCATGGGAATTATAGCCTTCTGCTTCCTTGTGGAAAAGCCTCTCATGTTCAAACAACCTGTTTGTCATTGCTAAAAGGATGCATTTTTTTTTTCTGCTGTGGTAATGGGAAAAAGGAATGTCACACTCAGTAGCTGCAAACTTGCTGGCACGTGAGTGCAGGATTTTCCACTGACAAGTCTTCTGTGCTGTTGCTGAATGGGGTATAGACCCTGTGGTCATGCCATAAACACTGCGTTCCTCCATGATCCTCCTGGGTGCTGTGTCATGGGAATTATGTCCTGTGTTATCAATACAGGCTGTTCTTGTAACCCTTGTTTGGCTGCTTCTTCCAGCGATTTCTCGCACGTGCACATTTCCATCCCCACAGCATTCCTGGAAATCTTTGTGTTTCATTCCACAAAGACTGGCCTGGCTGGATTGCTATGGATGCAGTCTGGGGGAAGAGATGGTGTCCTAAAAGAGATGCTCTGCTGCATCCCTGGGAGGCTTTGCATGCATGAAGTTTTCCACATTCCCAAAGTGGTTTTGGTTCAGAAGTCTCAGCTTCCCACGTCTTGGGTAGCACCCAGAAACATAAACCTGCAGAGAGCCTCACAATGTGCCTGGTGCTCTGTTCTGCCACTGTAGCTTCCAGATGAGGACTGCCTGAGGGAGATGCCCACTACTGCCCCAGAGGAGACTGAGCACACATCTGCATATGGGTCCAGGACAATTCCCATTGTGATTTGGGATGCTGCTCTCCCTGCTGAAGTATTCCCTTGCTCAGTAGGTATTTTCTTCAGCAAGATGGTGTCTCTGAAGATGATGGTGCTGCATTATCTGATGTTTCTTCTAGAGATAGTCAAGGATGGAAGAGGATGCAGGCATAACTGTATGTGTGTGTGTGACAATGAGTGTTTGAAGTGAACTGGGCCCATTCAGTGGTAGCCTGGTGAAACCATCCCCAGGCTGACACTCAGGTGGTGCTGCAGCCCTGTCTGTGGGGCAGTGCATCTCCCTAGAGCTGGACAGAGACCCCCACCTGCATGAGGGAAATGTTACACTTTGCTATAGGGCAATAACTAGAGATGTGATCCCACTGAACAGGGTGGCTTTTACCCTCATGTTGAAATTGGGGCAAGGGGCATTTGTGGTCACAGCAAGGGGATGTTAAAGTCCTCAGGATACATATGGTTTCCAGACACAGACAGACTGCCTGGTACTGCTGTTTCTGTACATTCCAGCTGATGGCTGGACACCAGGTCAGGTAGAATCAGTGACTGTCCTGGGCTGCTCACCACATCCTGAGCTGCTGGTATCTCCAGAGAGTTGTCCTGGGGCAACTGACTGGTCACACCCTTGGGCTGAGCATTGGCTCTGTCTCTGTGACCAGCTTTAGCCCTGTCCTGTGCAATAAGGACCAGACCAACTCCACACAGACCTGGACTTTGACTGCCTCTTAGCAGGGAAGTGGCTCCTCTTCCAGTGGAATTAAAAGGAGAAACTGCAGGCTCTTAACGTCGACTGGGTCTAATGTTTTCTTGGCACAGATTGCATGGTTTCCCTAAAAAGAAAACTTCTTAACTATTGTGGCAATGTTAGCAATACACAGATGATCACAGCTTTATTAATTTCTCAGCCATTGCCAACAATATTTCAGAACCCTTACTGAAATCATTATTCCTCCTTCAAGGGTAAGTTTCTAAGTCACCTGAGACTGCCTTTTCATCATCGTGTGGAACACCTTAATCACACCTGAAATTCCTCTCAAAAAGTAGTGCTAGGATGTCAGTCCTCACCCACTGGCTTTGCAGTAGCATTTCCTCCATTTTGCTTTGTAGGGCCTTAGGAATCAAAACTGGCAAAAATTTTTTTCTAGAACTGCATTTTTTCAAAAACTACATTTTTTTTCTAAAACCGCATTTTTAACAGCATTTTAGAAGGACTATTCCTTTTATGATAGCAACACTTGGTTGCTCAGAGTAACTCAAACAATGTCTCAGAAGCTGAACCCATCTTGCAATGTCTGAAGAACTGAAGATATGCCTCTTCTAAAGCAGACTCAAGGTCGCTGTGTTCAGAGGCATTTGCACAGCCACTGTGGATAAGGAAGCAATTTTCAATGGAATTAAAATTTCTTTTGAGAGCTGACTGATTCTTCATCATATAGTATAAACACAGACAGGCCTTTGAGCAAATTCTTTCAGATTAAGTCTTTTTGGTGCCTCCTTTAACAAAATAAAAGAAATAAATAAATTTTCATTTTCCATGTAAATTTCACTCTGAGATTCAAACTAATTTCCCATTGTTCTTTTCTAGAAATGTATTTCTGTGAGAAAAATTTCAGGGTTTCTAATGTTACAAGATAAGAACAGGAAAAATATTTCCTTTTTCCAGGCTTAAAAATATAAGTATTAAATACCCAGGTTAGTCGTATATTTAACTGTCTATGCTACAGATTAAAATAGCAGCCAATTTTGTTCTCAGATCTCTTACAGGCTTGTCTTGGTCAAGAGAATGTCATTTTTAAAGTGTGATTGCAGGCAAGGCTATAAAATGCAAAAAACTCCAGGAGTTGTGACACTCTTGCAGATCTCTTATGAGGTCAGAAGAGAAGAGCTTAGCTACTTTCCTGACAAAACATTTCTTCTCTGAGTATGTGCATGAACTCTGGTGGCATTATCTGGTCCACCTCTTGTCCTGTGATAGGCTTAATCATCTCTGCAGAAGCAAAAAGGGCTTGTGGCTAAACACGCACACTCAGCTGTCCCCTGCCTGCCAGAACTCTACAAGGAAAACTGCAATATCAAGTACCAGTCCTTTCCTGGAAGTAGATTTGTCTTGTCCACCTTTCTTGTGATTTAAGGGTATAACAGAAGTTGTTTTTGGAAGCTGAAATGTTAGGCTGGGGTAGGAGTCTGTCCAAGACTTTTTTGTGCTCAAGATGATGAAGACGATAAAATGATTTTTTAAAGTTTGGAGTTGTTCTCTTCAGCCAAATAACTAAACCCTTTTGATGTCAGTGGTATATTCAAGAGACATCCCTGTGGCTGAATGAAGGGGACTAAGAAGTCAGACCATTGACAGTGTGTTTGGCTGGAAGTGACTACTGGAAAAGAGAAATGGAAACTTTTTTTTTAAATGAAGCTTTTTATTCAATTGTTAAATAATAACTTAACTGTGCAGACAAAAGGAGGAACACACCAGATGTATAGAATTTGTACATTTATATGGCTTGGGGAATAAACATTTTCGGGAAGATGAAAACTTTGATTCTTAACAGAATTAAATTTCATACTGATCCAAGCCAGGATAGGAATAAAGCAGGAAACACATAATTGCAATATTCACAGAATAGGTTCTTCTTCATTAAGTCAGTTGTGAATGCCAAATCTTCTTTGGGTCCTCACTGTAAGTGAAATGAGAGAATACTTAGCTTTCAGAGGTCTCTGAACAAACCGTAGCATCTCTAAAAATGCTAAATCTCATTTTATCTGGCAGCTAAGATTGCTTTATATTTGTGGACACATCAAAGTGGCACAGGGAGTTTATTACTTTTCTTTCCTTCCATAGCAACAGTGGACAGAAATAGACACTACAAAGAAACAATGCAAAATTGCTGGTTTGGTTTGGGTATACAGTGAACTTAGTGCATTTCAGTAGATTCATGCAAACTCTGTGTGCTTGTTCTTGTTCCATGGCAAACACAAGGCTGCATGACACAGCTGAGCTTCCTTTCCCACCAACACAAGCTGCACCATTGTGCAGTTGCTGTAGGCTATGCTCACACACAGGCATTCCTTTATTCCAGCTGGTACACACTAACTTGCAAGCCTGTGATCACTTAACTGCTTAGTTGTGGCCTTAGTTCTTAATTAAATGGGACTGAAGAAAATGTGTTCTTAGCTGGATAAGTTCCAGGAATCCTGACCATGGAAATGGTGCCTCTCTTCTTGCCATGGGGCTGGGTAACCTTGTTCACCATAGATATGTCTCACCCTCTGAATTGTGTGGTTAAAAACTGCATCTTTTCCAGAGAAATGATATATTGAAATGCTGCATTACAATTTATTCTCTTTCTACTTTGTTAGTAACACTAGCAGTATCATTAAATTGATTGCCCTTATTGGCACGTGCTTTGGACTGGCACACATCTGAGAGGGAAGGTGAACTGTGAGTGAATCACCTGGCTAACACACTATCCTGAGTGTGGCCCCATCTGCATGAATGAATAAATGGTGTCAGTGTAGAACTGACCAATTATGTCAAAAGCAAGGAAGGAAGTGATGACCTACGTGGAGGGCAATTCTTCAGTGTTTTTCCTGAGTGAATAGAAAGGTTGATTTGACACAGACTGTTTTCCTTGCCATTCTCCTTGTTCTCAGACTTACCAGCAGTAAAGGTGGCTTGGAAACCAGAAGCTGTATGGGCACCATCTGTGACGAACTCTACGAGCATAAGGTTACTAGAAGCAACTATGCCACTGGGTATCTTTGATCCACAGGTCTTGTCCATTAGAACTGGAGAAGACTTGCTGGATCCATCATAAACTTTAACATAATCACCCTGACAGCCTCTAGTTTTCTGCAGCTGAAAGGCTTGAAAGTTCAGGGAAATCTGGAAGGGAAAAGAAAATCACCTTTTAATATATAAGTATACTTCTTTCATGGAACGTCCCTTAAAACAGACAGAATCTAAACTCAACCCAAGCATGGACTCAGAGACTAGAACTGCTTACACAGCTTTGCCTCTCTTCCCCTGAAGATGCAGGGTTCAGATCTAATCAGGGAATGCTCCCATGCTCAGGGTGCTTTGTCTTAATTTTGCAGACCTGAAGCCCAACATATGGACGTTTTTCAAAATCACTACTCTGCATTGTCTTTGCCTATACCTGGCTTAAGCACATGAGAAGTAGAGACTAGTCTGAAATTTCTCTCATGGAGAAGATATCACCTGGCGACTGATGTACAGACAAAGCACAAGATGCTTAACATAGAAAGAAGTTCAGCCATATTTTGAGATCACTATTAACGTGTAATTACCTTTCCGGATCGGGTTCGGAGGAGCCAGACACAGTTGGTGTTATCTGAGTAATTCCTTGGGTGGTTGGCAGATCTCAGTGACCCAAAAGGTCCATCAAGAATAGTGCTGCAGCGACCTAAGGAAAAAATGCTTGCTTCAGCATCAGGATTGCAGAAGCTTTCAGTCATTCATAACTACAATCTCTTCAGAATGGACTGATCTCTGCTTTCTGATCAGTAAACAGAGTACTGGCACATCTTGATTAATATGGAGAATCGAGTTGTCCTAATTTTCACATAATGCATCAAAGAGGAAAGTAAAGTAGTTCTTTGAAAAGCATTACTTTTTATTGATTACATCTGTCATTTAGCAAGAGATCTCTTTCTCCACCTCTAAAAAGAGTGTCAGAGGTTTCAATTCACAGCAGTTGGTGCCACTGTCTTCCACTGAGAAGGGGAAGTGATGTTGGAAGAGTCAAGCACAAATATGATGCCTCTGCAATGCTTAAATTCTAAGCTTAGGAGGAACGCTTGGGGTGCAAGAGGTAATACTTTATTCATCAGTTTTTTTCTCTTTGACTGAATAAATTCCTGTGATTGTATACAAAAATTTCTTCTAGCAGAGGTTAAATATAAAGGGTTTAAACATACAAACTTAGAATGACAAACTTTTGAAAAATGGACAAGGCAACGTGAAACTGTTCTAGTTCAAAGGAGCATACAACTGTTTTGGTTTGGCTCAGATCTTAAATACCAGCTGTCATGAGGAATGGTGATGTCTGGCCCTCTTGGGATTTATAATTGTCTGCTGAACTGTAAGAAACCAAATTATTCCACTGAAGTTTACAACGTGGTATGCAGTCAGTCCAGTTGCACAGCAGCCACTTATGTTAATAGCAAACGTGTTTGATTTAATTTAGAGGCTGTTTCATTTTCTCACTAACCACAATGTGCCTCCAGCTTCACCTTTGCATTTCCTCCCAGAGTAACCCTGGTGGGTACCAGGAATTTATGAGAATAATCTCACAGTCTGATGAAAAACTGCTGTCTCTGTAATGTGCCCAAATGTGAGTTGAAGATAATGGGTGGCTTTGAGATACTTACTGCAGTTGTAAAGTTTGTTGATTTTGGCCACATCCAAGTTGCTCATCCCCTGTCTCTGTCCAATATGTACTGATCCATCAGGAATGGGTACAATAGTTGCTTTCCCAGTGGTATTGGTGAATGTGTATCTGAAAAAACCCATGAGAAATTATATTCTCTAAGCACCATAACTTCTTTCAGGATTCAATGGCATGCTCTGGAGGGAAGACAAGAATTGTACATAATCTGTTGCTGTGACTAATAGTGCTGTTTAAGCAGGTCTCATTGAGATGTCCAGCAGTAAGCAGAGTCAATGTCCAGATGCTCTCCTTTGCTCCCAAGCCCAGCAGTGAAGAGGTCCCTGATGAAAAGCTAAGGGATGGTGAGTGTATCCCAATCCTAGGGACCAGCTTGTCTGAACTGACTCACGGTGTTTTTCTCAGAAGGGAAATTGGGGAAACTGGTAGTTTGGAGAGAGTTATGACAGAAACTAATTCTAATGTAGGATTTGAGTTCTGAAAATAGTAATGCTATGCTGCTACTTACGGGCCATAGTGCATTACTGAGGAATAGTCATACGGAAGACCCAGGTTATTGGAGTTTTCAAATTTCTTGAAGTCTGGTCTGTCAGCTGTAACACATGATATCGTACTTAGAGTATGCTTCCTACCTACTCCCTTCAGGGAAGAAGGGAGAGCTGGGAGAAGTAGGATGTGTCTACACCACTTCCTACATTGAGGAGTTCGAAGTACTCACCAGGACTGATGTACTCCCACATGATCTTTACGTGTTTATCTCTGTCACTTCGAGAGTGTTCATGCAAAAAGCCCAGAGCATGCTCCAGTTCATGCTGAATTACTCCTTTCCACATGCAGCCTCCTTTCATCACAGAGACAGTCTGTCCGCCTCCTACTCTCCCATAGTTTGACCAGCAGCTAAGAGAGGCATTGAACAACAACAGAAGACTCATGAGATTTTATTGGCAGGCAGGCAAAGAGGCAGAACAGAGAATCTTGCTTCATGCACCTCTCGTGGGAGTGGAAGGATTCCTCCCTCTCCACTGTGATAGTCAGAGTGTACAGAGGCAAAAGTGACCCTGGGCATATAAAAGAACGAAGAGTTTGATCACCGCTAAATCTTTCTGAAAGACTTTCATTAGCACAGAGGCTCCTGAATTCTGACTTTACCATGACTTTAACTCCCTAGAAATAACTTTTTTTTTTTTTCAAAACGCTAAACACTGTATCAGAGATGGAGCTAAGATGAATAACACTTTCAAGATAACAAGTGTTGAACAATTTTCTCATAGGCTCTAATTCTGAGCTTGATGGCCAACAGTGTGATTCAAAGAACTGTTTATTTCATAAGTTAAAATCAGTTTACTCGTGTAAATAGGACCTACAGTAATCAATGTATGTTGTGCTCAGGTATGCATTACTCCACACAGAAAACAGTTCTAGATATTCTTTCCACCTTAATGGTGCTTTTCCATGATTTGCATTACAGTGAGCTCCTGATGTACCGGATTAGTCCTTGCACTAACAAGGTATCCAAGGAGGATACCTTGGCTCTGTGATAAAACAAAAGCCTCTCTGTGGTCACACAGAATCAGCATAGGAAAGGATTGAAAAACAGCGTAGAAATAACTTGTTAATTTATCATTCAACTCACCCATCGGCAGACCTAATACTGAGGTAGTCACGTTCTGTCTTGCGCTTCACAAAATTAATACAAGTAAGCGCTTCAAATTCTGCCATTGCATCATGAATCCCTTTTACGTGGCTCTCCTCTGGGGAAGAAAAGGTTAATTTTAGGGGTCACAAGAGGACATCAGCAGACGCCATTAAAATCTTACATGGTCTCAAAAACAGGGCAAATGAGGGACAGAAACATTAGCCTAGGTTCTTTCTTGTTTTTTGCTCAGTACTGAATTTTGTTTAAGATTTTAACAACCTGGCACAAGACCCCCTTTATCCAGATATTTTTCCAAATGTATTCAGGTGCCTTTTTTTCCAACTTAATTATAGTGGTGATTTTTGATGTATCTTCTTATTGGACACTTGGAGACAACTATAGAAAGCTGTTTTGCTGATGAAAAGCAGACCATTGAAACTCCACTGCAATAGTCATGAACCTTATAAAGGCAGGTATTCTGGCAGACACCATTAGAGGGAATGGTTATTGTTGTCTCCAAGAGATTGGTCCCAAAACATACTGGATGCAAAACTTCTCAATGAAATTTGATCTTTTTCTGGTTCAGGTCCTTGTAACTTAAAATTTATCTGTGCTTGCACAGCACAAGTGAAACCTTATAACTGATTTATTCAACTGTTTGTGTGCTCACTAGATGTAAGTTTCTCTCTGAAGTGTATTGGATAAAATCCTTTTTTAAAAAAAAATTGAAATTTAAACCCACCGTAAGTAGGATCCAACACGTAGGGAATGCGAACAGTCCCGTCACTGGACTGGGGCCAGTTGCAATGGCGACACTTGATGGCACTGCGACTCCTTTGTGGAACTATGTCACCTTCCTGCAGGAACTGAGAGCTGTCTGGTGAGAGGGAAAGGGTGGAAACATCTGAGCCATAGATTGCAGGACACTCGCAAAGCACACTTGGAAAAGCAAGCAGTTGCACAAGTAAGAATGATGTTTTACTCTGGTACTATTTAATCATCCGTCATGAGACGCTGAATGAATGGCAGTAAATGTCTCCCCAGGAAGGCGCTGGGCAAAAGTAGGAGGTGCCAATAAGGAAACCCAAGAAGGTGGGCAAACCAAAAAGAAGAGTGTTGTCAGGAGAAAACTGTAGGAGTATTTGGTGTCTCTTTGTACAGACTGCTTTACTTCAAGTAAAGCTACTGGAATGACTCTTGGAGGAGAAAACGTGAGAAAGACAAGCTGATAGATCAGGGAATGTTTGGAAGGATCGTGGAAGAGGAAGTCTTGAGCAAGGAGCATGGAACTGACTGCAGCTTATCTAGGAGTCTGTACTGCAAAGCCATATGATGGCTTTGCATTAAGTGATGCTTCATTCAGGAAAAAGGCAGTTAAATATCAAAGCACCCAAATATCTGCATTTTCCCTTTATGTCCAAGGAATGACAAAGATGTTGAACGCTAAATCGGAAGAAACTGTCGGAATAGTTTTCAGTTGTTTCCACACCTGGGAGCATCTTCAGTACTGACACAATAGTTTTGAGATGCTAT
This sequence comes from Falcunculus frontatus, assembly GCA_013398115.1. Taxonomy (NCBI): domain Eukaryota; kingdom Metazoa; phylum Chordata; class Aves; order Passeriformes; genus Falcunculus; species Falcunculus frontatus. The sequence goes on along the minus strand of VZRV01008896.1, from coordinate 995,984 downwards.
CAGGCTTCAGCAGAGCACACAGTAATCCCAGTGGTATCTCTTACGTGGTGGTGTGTAAGATGGGAAAAACATTTGCACAGATTGTGGTAAGACATTGTACCTCTCACATCGCCCCCAAAAAGCAACAAAGACAGACCCCTTATAGACAGGGATTTGGTGGCACTACCTTTGTTAACTTTCAGAATTTTGTCAAAAATATCTTCATCCTCCTCATCAGTCTCTGTAGGCAAAGGAGATTCTGTGCAGAAATACAAGAGTATCACTTTCTCATTCCCAGGGAAAACAGGAGTCCTGATTTTTAATCTGATGATGCAGGATTTTTCCAGTGATGCAAGTAAAACTTACAGAACCTATTTAGGGACTGGAGGGATGTTCACTCATGTAGATATTTGTTCAGTGACACAATCTTGAGAACCTCCCAGCTGCGGTTATTTTGGCATTAATCTAGTCCCAAGAGCCATTCTCCTTCAATTATTTCATTCCCTCCCCTTTTTTCCCCTAGCCATCATATTTTAAGGCCTCAGATGGCAGAGTTTTACTTCTTTATGCACAGCTCTCACTAAAATCCCCAACATAAGATACCAGAAGCATAAATGGACGGAGAGCAGTCCTGTTATTTCTTACTGGACATGATGACCTTTTGAAAAACCCTCAAAACAAATGAAACTGGAACTGTATTCCTGTTCCATGGGTCAGACTGATGTCCCCAGCTAAGCCCAGCATCAGTGACTCCTAGGCCTTCCCGGCAAAATCAGCCAACTCCACACGTTATGCAACAAGTCTTGACAGCAATAAAAACCAGAAACATGTGACCTCTGCGCTTCTTCAAACCTTTGGAAGTGACTTAATTCAGGACATTACTTAAGCAGAGCTATTTTTAGTACAAGTAACAGTTGAGGTTTTTAGCAAGGCCAAGCAATTAGCCAAAACCAAGAGGCTTTGCTTTGCATGAAACACTGTGGTGAGTGCATTCATTTAAAATTGCTCATAAAGGTTAATTTGTGTTAAGTGTATGTCATTTTCTGGAATAACTGAGTAGACAACAATCAGTATATCCTCTCAAATATGTACTTGTAGATGGAGTAATACATACCATATATATCCTCTTGTGTAGTAACCTGCAAGAACAATACATGAGTATTACACCAAAATTTATAATATTAAATTAAGTAGTATAACATATAAATTATCAACAGCATCCAGGCTACCACTGGAAGTATCTTTCACCAATGCTGCTTTTATATACTTTCCCATGTGTAAAGAAGTACCATGGGGTGGTAGATGTTCTTCTTTGGTGCTTTGGTAAATAGGGATATCGTAAAGGGAAATGCAATCTGAAGTGCGGAATAAGTTTCAGACACACTCTGATGCACTGTTGAGCAGAGAAGACTTTGCTGCACAGGTGTAGATACAGGTGCAATACCAGAGTCCTGACCTTACTTTTCACAATGCTGAGCCCCAATGTGATCGGAAGAGCTGAATTAGCTTTCCTTACCTCAGTAGGTTCTGTTGCTGCAAAAAAAAAAAAAAAAAAAAAGGAAAGAGACAAGCAAAAGGGACAAATTAGATTCTGCAACTTCAGTGTTCAATAGCATAGACCTCCTCAGCCACAGGAATGCCTTTGGAGATGCCTTTGCATGGAAGGGAATGGAGTGCACTAACTGATGCACAGGCACAGAAATTAAAAAACGTTTAGTCAAAGAGCTATGAAAATTCCTAGTTGTCTGTGCTGAGAAACAGAATCCTGGTCATTTACCATCTAAGAATCAGCAAAGCATTTTGTCAGCTTCAGTGTGGAAAGTTACAAAAGAAACCCGTGACAAAAAAATGCTTTGTCCCCAGATTTCTCTGCAACAGGTGCAGGCTAACCAGCTCAACAATATCCTCTGGTTTCACAGTCTCAAAAAATAAAGTTATAACATGGGGTGGAGGCTATAATTTAGCATGGGGAAAATAACCTCAGCTTGGTACCATTCTGAGTCCTAAGATGCCTTTCTACTGCTATGCCTTCTGTTTTTTTACCAAATATCAGATTCTAGATATAAACCACAAGTGAAAATCTGACCTGATGTATAAGTTTCTAATTTTTTTGTTATCATGTCAAAAAAGTTTAAAAATTGGAAGGACCTCCAGAGGTCATCAGTTTGTCTGCTTTCCCTAAGGCAGAAACAGTTTTATCTATATTATTCCTGACCACAGTTTGTTTGACCTGTTCTTAAAGTATGATGGATATGTTGCAAGCCTATCTAGTAATTTCTTCCAGTTTCCTAACAGTTGCAGTCTTCCTTGTCAAAGTATGAAACAATTTTGGTTTTCCTATTCAACACTGAAACAGAGAGCACTCACATAAACAGTTGTTATTTCCAAGCCCATCTGTGCCCCCATTTTTGACCTTTTTTTTTTCAATAAAAGATATGCCAAGCTCTATCACACCTTACAGCACCTTTCCCTTTTCATAATTATTGCTCAAACATACTGAGGGGATGTCTTCCTTTCCAGACTCTATCTAGCACCCGCAACAGAATTGCTTTTATTGAGCCAAAAAAAATTCAGTCTGTGTTTCCAGACTGTTACTTCAGTTATATGGCAATGGAAGTCCAGTGTAATGATAGTGGTTTATTATAGAAAAGTTCAGTCACTTTCCACCAGCTACATCAGAGAGATCCATGGCATCTAAAAACATTCTGCAGGGAAGCACATTTTTGAGATGGGTTGAGCAGATTCAGAATTTATGCACCCAAGAGGCACTAGATTAATTGAGTAGTCGAAGTCAGTGGAAATTAGGCTCCAGATTCCTAGGCACATAAAGTCTGCAACTTCTTTTTAAAACCCAAATGAGACACCAGAGAAGGCATCTGCCATCTCTTTGATGAAATGAACATCTGCTGTGATAGGGCTTTCAAAATTATACAGCTCACGTTTTCCCTTTACTGTAAATACTGAAAGATGTCTCAAAAGGCACAAAAAGAGGTAACAATGATAAATTAAAACTCATTGTATGCATTTGTCCCAATAAACCAGCAACTTTGAGTCTGAGCAGCTGATTACCTCGAACTTGAGCAAACATGTCCCTTGGTCCCTTCCAAGTATACTGAGCAGTAATTTTACAACATCCTTTTTTTTCCATGCCATAAATGACAGTTCAAAAGAAGAATTTGTCAATTTTCTTTTGTCACTTACTTGCTCTGACTATGTCAAGCAAATTTTTCCAAGGTATCTTCTTCTTACACACATCACACTCAGCCTGTTAGTTTCTTGCTGTAGTTAAAGTCTGCCTACAGTTTTCTTTCCATTGACCTCTGAAGATCTGCAATTATCTCCCCGTATTTTGCAAGTTAACAAAAGCTGTTCAGCTAAGCCTATTCCAAAGCAGAACAAAGCAAAGCTTTCTTTGATGCCTGACATCCCTTTCTCTCACAGCTGCACCGAGGTAGGCATGGAGGCAAATGATTAGCAGTCTTATTATAACATTCAACCTAATGAAAAGGTATCAAGATGTCTAATTAAAATTTTATTTTCAAGCCTGTGAAAGCACATCTAAATTAACCTAATAAACCATACCCCAAAAGTCTGTGTAAAGCACATCTTTGTGAAAACACATCTGCACTCAGCTCAATAACAAGTTATGAAGCATAGCCTTATTCAAAAGGCCTGTGTCAGTGCTTTCATGTGCTCTAAAAACAAGTAAAAACCAAGTATGTAATAAACAGTCAAGAAATAAGAATTGTTTTTAAAATACAGTATAAATCCTACTTACTTGTTGTGCTGTTTTCATAGTTCTCCTGCAAAACCAACAGGTAAAAGGCATTATTCTTCCACAGCTGACAAATGCAGCAACAATAGCATCAAAATAAGGATGAAGGGAGGAACTAAATTATTAGAGTGCCTTTATTTATTATTATATTGCTAATATTTTCTTGCAGGAAATTTATCAAAGTGGGCCTTCACAGCTTCAGTCCAGGAAGAACCAATCAGCTGGAAGATGGAGCACAACTGTATGGAGCTGCTCTCACCTGAATAGGGAAGCCCACAGTAGCGTGAAGCAGAAATGCAGCGAAGACCAGGAACCTCTTGAGATGCATTGTGCAGTGGAGACAGACCACCAGTGCGAGTCCTTATCTCTGCCCGCCCAGGAGCGCTGCCGCTAGATATACCAGCAGAGCCTGCTCTGCCCGGGCCGAGAAATCCTGCCCCAGCCAATGGGAATCTCAGCAGGAAGTGAATTTCTTTTCCTGCCTCAACAGCCAGTTTAGCCTCTGGGCATCTCCCGGTGCTGCGCTGTCGCTGTCACCGTGATCTGTAGCATCCCCCGGCCTCCCGCGGTCATTCGTGCTGCTCTCTAGAGCTGGCTCGGCCTCATGCTTGTGCTGCTGTGCACTTCCGCTGCTTCTGCAGGATCGTTCCTGAAATGTTCAGTTTGACTGTTACCACATAGGACGCCCTTGTTCCTGGATAGCTTTCCAGAGTACTGGATTGTTAAGATTTCAGAGGGTAGGTGACTTTTATGTCACTGAGATTACAGGAGGCCATGTCAGAAATGTGTTGCTTTGAAACACCCAACACATGGCTACTCAGTGAGCTTGACTGTGTCTTCCCTGAGAAGATACCCTTCATCTTCTCACCCTATGGTTCTGTAAGTAGAGAGTTTTGGTTTTTCCTGTGTGTTTCTCGATGTTTCACCACATCGGGAACGTCTCCTGTGTTCCATTATTTCTGGCAGTCTGACAGTTATAGGTGCCCTTACGAGTTTTGTGACCAGCAATCAGAGAAGGGAAAAGAGAGCAGCAGCATAAGCAGCACTTACTCATTTTGAGAATGATTAACAGATTTGCGTTGCTGGAGTGCACTTGTCCAGAAATGGATGTAGGAAGCAGTGAGCAGATCTAGCTAGAAATGCTTGTGGGAGACAAACCAAAAACCACCAAGCCTCTTATCACAGCAACTTCTTCTCACAGCAAGGCTCTGCTTAGTGAACCATTTGCTGAAGTTGCTGTAGCTGGGAAAACATCTGGTCTCTGACACACTTTTGGTTTGTGTCAGAGTACATTTTCCATGCATGGAAAAGGAAACTGAATTATAAAATGCACTGATTCTGTCTCTAGAACATGCTAGTGCTCAGATATCCTCAAAGTAAACTTTAAACCCACTCACACTGTTACTCTTTATTTCTGTATTGGATAAAATGTTCTAGAAATTCTCCATGTTGGTGAATGAATCAAGAAGCAGCAGAAGGCTTTCCATCTATTTGTCTCCAAATCATACCCAGTCAAGAGCAGGAGTTAGATGGAAATGCAATCTGAATTGTGTTGGAGGGGATTACTCTTTATTTTAGTGAAGGAGAAGTTCACAGTGCACACTGCTGACTATATTAAGAAAGTCTGGATTGGCAAAGTCCAAGGATAAACTTGTATCACCCCCACAGGGAGGCAGCACAGAGGGATATTACTTTTCCTTTTCTGTCTCTGCACACAGGCTGAAGGAATGTCTGCCCTAGGCACGGGATAGTGAACAGCAGGGTAGCACATGGCCCTTGTGACCATGAAAGAGCATCAAGCAGCCATTGTCAGCATGCTAATCCTGTTGTGTGTCCTTTGTGCACATAAATGTTCTCAATAAGCAACGCTAAGTGTCTTTTTTTTTTAATATTTGTGTTTCAGAGGCATGAAAATCTTCCTTGTGCTGAAGCAAAGCTGTGCAGCTCTGGTCTGCAGTGGGAGAATGGTTCTCCATGTTTCTCACTCAACCCAAGGACAAAACAAAAGTCCATGATGCCAGATACTTTGGCATGCCAAAACCATGCCAATAACACACTGCAAAATGGGGCTTGCAAATAATCTGCTTCCATTAGAGTTTAAGGGGAAAAAAGGAGAAATCAGACCACTCTCAAGGAAAACGAGTCCAGGAGCAACAGGAAGGATCAGAAGTAGTGAGGGCATAAAATAAACTTTAAAAGCAAGTTGGGAAGGTTGGTAACCTTAGCAACTTTGTAGCACATTTTTGGGGAAATACTACTCCTCAATGACTGATTGGCTGCGTGTGCTCAGGAAAGAGTGAGGGAACTGGGCTGGCAAAAATGATGCAGCACATTTTATCCTAAACATATGACTATGCTGACATACTAAACAGTCCATGAAACAGATTGCTGCATTCCAGGTTTTTCCATAAGCTAACAAATAATGCTGATGGGGGAGATGGCTGTTCAGGATCAAGGATGTGGCTGTAAATGCTGCAGCTGGCAAAGTACACAGAACACAGTGAGGGAGAGTGCTGGCACTCCTGCCTGTCCTGAAGATCTTATGACCTTTGGTTTCTGCCTGGTATTTAGATTCAGTATTTGGTTATTTTCCAAAGCGTGGTATTCATGGGGGAGAAATTGTCAGCACGCCTGTTTTCACTAGTCAAAAAACACTCTAATTTAGTCAGATATTGCAAAAATAGGACATAGTTTTACTCAATACAATAATCTTGTACCTCTAGTAGAGAAACTGCCATAGAAATTGTTTTGAACCTTTAGGAACCAAACAAGGACTTCATAAAGAGAAGCTGTCTTTGCATGTGTACAAGAAAAGCATGTAAGAAATTTTGTCAGGCCTGAGTTCTCCTGTCACTATATCCCAATTTCTGGTGGACAGTAGGGACTCTATAGATTTTCAACGTGTGAACAATTATTAGCAGATGTCCAAAACCAACAACAAAATATCAAGAAGTACTTGGACGGTGTCATAGTCTGCAAGAAGTCTTCAGCAAAAATAGCACTGCTCCTAAATGGCCACTGCAAAACATGGAGTTATGCCTGAGGACATAGGCTGGTTTTCAGAAATCTGTAGGCATAACTAAGAAAATAATATACAGACATACCAATTTAAAAAAAAAATGTTTTCCCTTCTGTTGATATGGGAATTCACTGCAAATATACATAGTCAAAATCAAAACAGCAGATGTATAAAAGCTACCACACTTCTGTAGAAATTTTTCAGATTTTGCTCAGTCATATGTCATTTAGTCATATGTGTAATATGGTTACTCTCTTTGGAATCTCTCACTGTAAACAGCTCCCAAATTATAATGTAAACCATCAAGATTTAATTATGGAAAGAAATTGCACTAATTGCTACTAATTGCTGTGTCATAAAATGCAGGAAAAAAATAATTCCAGGAACTAGTAGAAACCGTTATGTCGAACAGCTTGCAGAAGTCACGTGATAGCTGCCGTAACTGATTCATGGTAAGATACTAACTAATCTTGAAAGTTTAAAATCATCCAGCTCTACCAAAAACAGCCATTGAAGCAATGGCATGGACCACAACACATAACTGAAATTGCTGTGGATTGGCATCACATGAGTAAACACCACACAATTACATATGCAGTCTGGGGTTAATGACAAATCTGAACCAGGAATATGTTATTTTAGATAGAATTGCTCAGTCTCGTTTCCCAGGAATGTCTGCTTTGTGCAGCATTTCAGTATTTTGGCTCACTTTCATTTGGAAAAGGAATTCTGGTTTCCACTGAGTTCTGGGTTCATGAATTCTGAACCCCTGTCCTATGGCCAGAAGTCTGCTCCTGTGCAGTCCTTTCAGCTCAGTGCTTTTTGTCTCCCTCTCACTAATTCCAAGTGCCCTAATCAGACAGAAATAGCTTCCTTTTTCGTGGTATCTTTATGATCAAATACTTTTCAGATATAAATCAGTCCTCACACAAGCTTTCTCTGTGCCATCTTAAAGAACTTTCAGGCCTTTAGTCTAATAATTCCACTCTTCTTGGTTCTACAATTACATTTCAATTCCTTCCAAGTTGCCTGTGCCTTTTTGGTAGTGCAGTGATTAGGAGTGGACCAATTTTTAGTGGCATTCATGTCAGCCAGTACTGCTGCTGGCTCTCGGCCAAACTGCACTTTGCTGGTTGAGAGTATTATTGAAGTGCTGAGGAAATCCTGAGGATTTCACAAGTAACCAGCACAGACTTCAAGTGCCTATATTGGAGACTGACATCTTTTACAAAAGACAGCTCCAGACAAGTCAAAGTGGAGTTAGAAGCTGTTTTCCAGCGCCCAACACCATACTTGTTGCATCCATAGATTTATTTGTCCTTCATGTCCCTCTCCACACTTCTTCTTTGGATCCTACCTCCCAGAGAAGACCTGGAGTTGTTCGGGTTCCTGTTACACTTTCTGTTTTGCTTTCAGTTTTTAAGGACTTCCATGTCATTGCTAACACCATCTGGAGCAATGAATCCACATGGTCTGCAGGTTCTTTAGCAAAACACTAACTAACTAACTAACTAACTAATTAACACATCCTCTGTGATATGATTGACAAGCTCCAGCTGCAGTCCTAGCCCTGACTGTTTATCAAAAGAACTCAAACCTAAAATGATGAACATTGGCTTGCTATTGGTTAGTCAATTTTCTATTCAAAGAGCCAAACCTAGAAACTTTAAACTTCGGTCTGTCATCAGAAGAAGGACAATGAAGAAAAAGACATTTTTTTGTGATGGATTCTTCTTTACAAAAGAAAAACATGCAGTTAGGGAAAAACCTAATAAATACATTGGAATAGTCAAAACTATTGTAACTTCTAAAATAAAAGTTGAAAACAAGTTGATTTTAATTTCAAAATCCTATTTCAAAGCCAAATTAGCAAAGCATAATTTAGCAATTAAACTAGCATTTGTAATGATGTGTGATCCAATGGCCGTTTGAGCTGAGGGATGGGGAATGGAAGTGATGAAACTGAAACTTTAATTTGGACAATTCTAGTAATGAACTTCTAATTGCCTTGGAAAAAACAACAAATTCCTTTCTTTTATCAGGAGAAGCCATCTGATTTGTCTGCTGCCCTTAGGTGAAGAAAAGATGGATCAAAGGCTTTACACGACATTTCCAGCCTGCAGAGCAATGTTATGCTGATTGCAAAGGAATCCATGTGATGGGGTAAGGTGCAAGCTGTTTGAGCGGTGCCTGGGGTCATTTTTGGTCTCTCTGCCCTCTGAAGGGAGACACACCATCACCCAGTGCTGCCCCAGCTCGGGAGATCTCCTTGTGACGGATTATGAAATTCCAGCCAGTCCCCCTGCTTGGTTTGATCTCCTGTGAGCAAAGGTATCCTTTTGCTTACAGGGAAGCTTTTTCTTACAGTAACCATGCCATGAAAGTTACCCTTGTGAGTGCTTGCTTGGTAATTTAACTAAGGGAGAGGAAATTTCTCATGTCTACCTCTCCGATGAGTGCATGGGAGCTGCCTGTGTGTGTGCTGGAAGTGGAAAGCACATCTCTGCCTCTATGGTACACAGATCTGCCTGATAAAGAGTCCACTGGTGATCGGATATTGTCCCTCACTCAAATATCACTGCACTGACTTATTTTTCCTTTGTCCCTCATCAGAAAGGCTGCCTGTGCTCTCTGACTGTGCTGCTTGTCTCAATATATGTCTCAATACCTTCGCTTGTTATTCACATATTGGCTTCCCAGCCGTCCTCTAAGCAGTATTTTTTAATATTTAAATGGGAGTCTCGAGAAGGCCGTTTCGCTCTTACTGTTCTTTTCTAATGTCAGTTCCCTGTACAAGGTGAATTGCACCCATTCGCCAGGTAATGGCTTTGCTTCCTCTTCTGGGATGATAATTTGTGAGTTTGGACACTCTGCTACTTCTGACTTCATCTGGATCCACAGAAAAGTACTTCAGGAAAAGTTAAAGTACAGCTCTTACTGCCCCAGTCTTAAGTGAGCTGCTATCCAGGCAGATACTAGTGGCTAAATATTAACATTGGAAAGACTGCCTGATAATAAACTTCAAAGTTATTAAAACAAAGAATAAGCTTGCATGTTCCAGGAGCCTTTTGCCAAAGAGAGCATTTGCCTCCGAAGAAGCAGCCCGTGATCTCTGCAGGTCTGACCACAGTAATTGATGCAGTGTGGGTTCCCGGGCATGCAGGACAGCCAGCAGCGTGTTTTGGTCAGTGTCTTTTGTGAGCAGGTAACCAAAGCCTGGTAGGCCTCAGACAGCCACACTGAGGGGCATGGTTTGGCCTGGGGGCCAAGGATCCAGACTGGACCAGCAGGGTCTGCCACCCCACCAGGTCGGACAGCAGCAGAGCTGGGGACAGCAGGGAGAGTGACTGGACAAGCAGGTTTGATGCAGGGGATGCCAGAGCAGCACCAGCAGAGCTGCAGTGGGTAGGGGAGGAAGGGTGGGAGGCCGAAGGCTTTCCTGCTTTGTGCTGCCCACCAGTCACTGGGGTGGTTTGCACAGCACAGCCTTGGCCAGGGCTAACCACCCTGTCACACCTCACAACTGTGGTTCAGTTTTTACAAGGAAATAATTCATGCTTTGAAATCTACAAGTGCAACTCATGATTTAACCATTTAACAGGAAAACCACCCTTCATCCCCTCTCAGTTTCTGAGGGCTACCCATTCCTGCCTTTTCTTTGTGCCATGCTAGGGCTCCTGTTAAAAGCACACACAAAAAATGCACCAACATGGATTTACCCTTCCAGCAATTCCATCTGGAAAGAAAATAATTTTCCCCCCATTTTGTAGCAGGAGGAGCTGAATGTGTACATATGTCTGCACCTCTCTTCCCCTTCCACTACTGATTTATTCAGGTCACCAGGAATTTCAGGATTTTTCACCATGGAGTCTGGAGGATCCTGGAGCATGAGGATGCTTGTCTGCTGCTTTCACTGTTCCTTTGGGGAAGAGTGGACCTAAGAGGTAACAGAGGATGGCTGCTACCCAACCCATGAATTATCTATCCATGATGCTTGCCAAGGGAGTTGTGGCTACATTAACCTTGGCTTATAGCTGTGATTACACTAAAGAAAAAGCTTCCACAGGGGCCTTTCTTTTCCACTCATCTGCAGCAACTATCCCATTAGTTATTGAAAACATTAAAGGCACATTGACACATTATCTACAATTACAATTTCTCAAGCCCTTACCAGGGTTCTTTCTGTTGCTCAGTGAACACATTCCTCTCCTCAGAGTACATGCAGTTGAAATAAAGTAGAGGCTACCTTGAGATCTTCTGCTAAAGAGAAAAGCCTATGTTTCCATATTTAATTTATTTTAGATTTATCTGATTACCTGATAGAAGCATGCATGGCCAAACTTTAATCTGAGTGCCTTTTGAGTCTAGCCTTTTGGCTTTAGATTCATCTTTGCTAATGGTTTCAATTCTCCTCAGTGAATTCAGATTTGGCTCTCAGTTCACAGGTTTGTATGCAAGAAAACCATTTATTTGTATTGGAAGATCTGAACTGCAGCTCTGTTTTCTTACAGGGATGGTTCTGTTGTAAATCTGCACGTGATGCAGTGTGAGTTCAGCAACAAATCAAGGTCAAGGCACTCTGAGAAATCTTTTACTTAGAGGTCTGCTTCCATCCTTTGCACATGTATTTGCCTTCTATCTCTGATAAGAATGTTATAAACAGGTTCTGTGAGGACATTTGTGTTTGTCCTTTAAATAAGTAAATTCTTTTTGTAGGAAATTGAAGTAGTGAACGATGTGGAATACTCAAAGTGGTTAGTCTCTGCAAATGAGAGAAGGGTGGAGTATTTATTACTTTCTTTATTCTGATAATCTCTTCTGATCTTGAAGAGAGAGAAGCCCATGTGATTCTCATTTTGGACCATCATAAAAAGGAGAAGAGAATGTAGAGCTCATCTCTCCAAGAATTTATGAGGGCCATAGAGGCAGTCTCTGTGGCCTGCCATTAAATGAATTATGGCTGTAGCCTCGGACCACTGCAATTCTGGTATCTTAAGATCTCTTGAAAGAACAAGGACTAAGGTGCTGGTTTGTGTGATGACATAACTGAAAAGAACAGTAAAATGCAAATAGAAAAAGAAATACATATATCAAATGGTCAAGTCAACCTTTTTACCCAATAAACCAGAAAACTCTCTTTCTTTTTCCCAATCATTAAACTAAGTGGGCAGCAGACTTGCTGACCTACTGGTCCTTACAGGAGCAGGACCACATGCATCTCTGCTCATGGGTGTACTTGATTAAAGCACTCACAGACTGAAACGAATGGGGATGCTCTTTGCTACCACTGAAGACACTTGTCTCACATTATGAGTTGTTATGAGACAACGATAACTTTTCCATTCTCCAGTGTATGGTTATTGCAGCACACAGTTATCCTAGGGTGATTTAAGCAGTATTTCTTAAATTGCAATGTGTGTGTATGTGGCACTGTATTTGGCAGAGACTGGGGTCTTGTGCCTTGTCTTTTCTCTGGGTGTGACATAACACAGAGGGGGTTCGGGAGCTTCCTCACAGGGTCATTTGTATCACCCAGTAAGCACCGTGCATTCCACTCCGTCTGGAACAAAGTTACCTAGATTTTCAGGATGTTTATGCCATCCACACGGTTGTTATAAAAAAAGAAGTAAAGTATGAATCACAGTGTGGTTTCCGTGCCTCCATCATTTCCTGATCTGTGCAGAGCAAGCCAGACTGGGCAAGATGTTGTAGGCAGCCATCTCTCCTACACACCTGCCATGCAACCGCTGAAGATTACACAACTCTCCCTGTTCCAGAGACAGGGGCCGACCTTTCCCTCCTACTGTCTGGTACCAAATGTGTCTCAACTTTGAACAGAAATTTTGACACAAGATTCATTATTTTGCCACAATTTATGTGAAATGCAAAATTTAAACTTTGTTGGAACAAAACCTCTTTCTCTCCTGAAGCAAAGCTTTGCATGATTTAAACTTTATCACATATTTTTGTCTGATAATGCCACGAAACACCTTCAGTGGAATTGGTACTTCAGAGGAGTTAGGCTGTACAGACAAGAAGAGCCTGACAGTGACCAAGGAAGTGCAAACTGCTGCTGATGTGATATGTGTATGTCATGCTGGGGACAGTCAAGATGTTATGGGCTTGGGTAATGAGGGCTTTTGATACATAATGGTGTGAAAGAAGATACTGGATAGTGAAGGCAACTTGCATGGGAAAAACATGAGTTTTAATATGGCAATGTTAGGCTTAAGCTCATTTGAAGTCTTTTGGGAGAAGACATAAGTATCAGCCTGAGATTTCACATTGTAAGAAAACAGATCAGTCAGACATTGGTATGGGATCTGTGATCTGTTTATGAAATATGACAGTGGGAATGGATCAGGAAAAGATTAAGCGGAGATAAGGTACAGAGAAAGAAGAATCATCTATCCTCTCAATAGACAGTGGATTCTCATATGGTGAGGGGAAGGGAAGACCTACAAAAGCAAGATGAGAAAGAGGAGAGAAAGGTTTACAAAAGCAGAGGGAGGATATAACCGAGTTTTGAAAGTCACAAGTGTGTCCAGGAAAAAAAGGATATAGTGAGTAGGCCAGTATAAGCAGTGAAGTAGAGACTGTGGAAACCAGAGTGGAAACAACTGAGTCAACTGAGAGAATTTGCACTAAGGGTTTTACTCTTCACCATAACTGTGTCAAGTTTCCTCCTACTGTACCCAGAGAAGAGCCTCTGACCCACTTTGCAGGTTTGCAGCTCGAAGATTATTTACTCTGGAGTTTTGACAGCAGCTAGGGAACAGCTGAGGACACCGGGCTTCAAGTCAGGGAGCCCACTGGGGAGAGAACAGTCTTCTGAAGTGTAATTTGGGCAGTTGTGAATATTAAGGAAACAATTTCCTAGAGCTGCTGAAAGGAGCACACACGGGTGGGCTCCTTTCAAATTTGGTTGTAACTTTCTGAGTCTTTTGTTAGGGGAAGGTTTTGCCCCAATGATTTTGAAGATTGAAAGTTGTGTATAAAGCAAGTACAACCCTCTGGGGCAATCACACACAATGCCCCTGTGATTTCCACCACAGAAGTGCCTAAATCCTGAAGGTGGTGGCTATCTCAAGATCATTCAGATTAGGCCTGACTGCAAAGCTGTCAATAACAGTGCTGGCAGTAGTGTAAAATGGGAAAGACCTACTGCTCTATTTCTCACTGGACAACATCAATTCTGAGCAGCAATTACCTGTCAAACCTGACCAGGATGAGGTCAGATCTCACTGTGATCTCAATCTGAAAATCTAAACATAACATATATTTCTACAAAAAACAAAAGCAATTCCCTGTCTGAACTATTTCAAAGGAAGGCATGGAGGCCAGAGAGATCACAGCAGTAGAGGGGTAAGGATACTGTAAGCACAGACCCATGCCACTCTTGCACTTAACTCAGTGTCAGCAAACTCGGTGAAAGGCATCTATCCTGGTAGCTGGAGGCTGTTTTCTGAAAAGACTGTTTTTGTAGAGGGTGTTTTTCTCTCGACTGGAAGATGTGGCTACATAATCTTATGTGCCAACTCATTTTATCAGAGCGCTGTCTGAAATTTGTATAATAGCAGTGTCATGGAAAAATATTCCAAAGTCAGACAAAATCTTGTGGGTCACAAGGAACAGCTAGAGGTGAACATGAACAGAATATAATTTCTCGAGTTTGGATCTAGAAGATGTGAATCTTTCTTATCTTCAATTATTTCTTCCTCTTTGTTCTCCATCTCTATGCCAAGGAACAGGATCAAACAATGTCATTTTAGGAAAAAATGCTCCTCTATTGTTCTTGATATTATAAGGACTAAAAGTGATTCACCATTAGACACTAAGAATTACCATTGCTGAGGTACTTACAGCTTCTACTGACTGAGGTACAGAGCAAAAGACCCCAATAAACATAGTGAGCAACTACATGGAGCAGATCAGTTCCCAGTCCCTTCACCGTGCCTTCCTGCCTGTGCCTCTTTGACAGCAGGAGGGGATACATGAAAACTTTGACTGAGACTCAAAGGAAACTTGGAAGGAAACAGTAAGAGACCAACAACTGCTGACAAACTGCAACTTTACATGAGTCAGTGACTCAACATTTCCAAAAACCAAGCTGATTCTCAGGGTTTTACCTAAAAGATGTAGGAAATACAGTTTTTGTGGCATGTGATGTCTGCTAGAATAGCCACAGGCCTCTCTGACCCTGTGTCCTCTCTCTGGAATGGGCCAAAAGTGGCTGCCTAGAAAAGCACATAAGAACAGGGCAAACATATAGGATATTACCCCTTTGCTTTGAACGTGCGTTCTAATTGACTCTTCCCTGTAGTTCTTATGCTGGAATTGGGAAGTTGATCCCTAGACAGTTTCCCCCATACAGTCAGAGTTTTAGAGACCTCTTTTTTCTTCCCTTGCAGTATCTCTTTTCCAGGCTGAGGAGTTGTAATTTGCTCTTTCGTTCCTTTACACAGAGCCAGTTCTGCACCTTGAATCATCTGTTCTGATCCATCTATGATCTTGATTTTGTTTGGTGATGTCCTATTTTAGACTAGAAAGGCAAGAACTGCATGTAACTTTTAAGGGAAAAGCAATGTTCTCCAAAACCGGAATTAACTGACGCAAAAGCAGATGTTGCTTTGGCCATTTTGCTGTGAGTTTGATTCTTGAACTGCAGTGAAAAACATGACAGCCTTTTTTGATGGATCTTCCCTATCTTTCTCAAGAAGTTTTTCTGCAGTGACAGTGATATCTGCAGTCTGAGAGGCAGTGGGATGAGGAGGTGGGTGTGGAAGACAGAGCCTCCAGGCTGTGCTGCAAGTCCAGAAGGACTGCTTGCCTGCCTGGACTTTCTCACACAATGGTACCTCCTAAAGACCTGTTGTTGGTTAGTTTTTTCAGAATGCTTAATACCACACAGTGCTGCACCTGCTCCAACACAACTCCCATGGAATTTTGCCACAAAAATAAGCATACAGCTCTTGTGTAAGTCAGGCCACAAGTGCCAGGGTGGGTATAAATTAAATGAGAAAAACCCCATGTAATTATTGTGCATATTTCCAGCTGCTTAAACTGTAATATCAGCCAGTAATTTGGAGTCATATTTTTCTTTATGTACTCCTTCTTTGGAAGGAGACATATAAAAAACCCAGATGTGTTCAGTATATAACCCTGATTCATTACCAGAGTGCATCTTATCAGCAAACTATTCACAGTTCATTTGCAAATAAAATGGTGTTATCCTGTACTTTAAGATTTAAAGACAAGGCTGACATGAAAGTGGATAGAGCTAAGGCTTTATAGGCAAGTATAATTCTTTAATTTCCTAGCTTTGCAGCCTTAACATAGCTGGAGATAGAATTTTAACTAAAAGTATGAGATCCTAAAGCTTTTCTCTGCAAAGTATCCCTTACAACATTGGCCTTGCAAAAAGTTGAAACTCTGGCGTGTTACCAACTCTAAGCAGAAACTGTAAGGAAAACATTGTCACCTCTAGGAGGCAGCAGTTTATTGCAAATACACAATGTGCACTCCGGTGTCGGGCACTTCGGAAGGTTTTGAAGTTTCTCAACTCTCCCGTGGTTATAAAAAACAAAAAATCTAGTGGAAATAAACGTACACTTGCAGTGGAACTACCTGCCCATAAAGAAGATCTGCTTCCCCAGTCAATCAAGAGCCAGTTCTCAGATTAACATGAGATAGTCGGGAACAAAATGAGCTCTATTTTCCTGGATTTTCAATAGCAAATTAGCAGAGTTCAATGGAGAAGCAGAATATCTGAGTTGTTATCTGCTCTCAGCAAGATACCCTCCCCCATATAGGAAAGCATCTACTCATTTGCTTAACTTCACCTGCTAATTGGGCTCACACTTAACCTTTTGTCTGCCACTTTACCGAACAACACTCTCCTTTCAGCTGCATTTCCAGCTACACGTGTCACCTGGGTCTGTCCTGAGCTGGGACTGACATTTCTTTCTGAATCCCCATTACTGAGGTGCTGAGACTTCACACTAAAGCAGTTCACCTGGTAATGCACAGACACTGTTTTTCTGTTGGGCTTCATGGTATGATGTGACCTTCTAAAGCTGCTTTTCTCTTTGCAGCTGGCCCTTTGATGCTCTCAGAGGAATTGTGGTTTTTTGTGAAAACTCGCCTCACATATTAATACTCTCTTCACATTCCAAGTGGGCCTCATATACACATGGAACAACACAGGACAGCACATCAGTGGTGTCACTGGTGGTTCAACATCAGCATAGACCACAACTGAATAAAAATAGTCCCATAAAAACAATCTGCAGAACACCAGTCTTGATTTCAAAACTACCCGTGATGGATGACCCTCCGCAGTCCCTCAGAGATTGCTCCCATAGAAATTATGCCTGTTGTTGGAAATCTGCAACGTTTCCACTCTGAGTTTATCTGGCATCAGATTCTAGCCATTAGCTGCTGGTAACATATTGTTTGCTCAACAGAAGAGAACCTCTGTCATCAAAGGTTTATTCCACAACCGGGTCCTTAAGGATTTTAACCAAGACACTGCTTAGCCTTTTCATCAATAAATAGACTGACCTTCTTGAGGCACCCTCTGATCCACTGCCTCATACCCCTTAATTCATTCATGTGGTGCTTTCCTGAACTCCCTCTAATTGTCCTAATTTTCTAATAGTGTAGCATCCTGCTACAGCAGTCATCCAATGCCCAATTCTCATGTTACAGACCCTTCTTATTCCTCCCCAATGTGTTTTTTCTCTTCCCTTCCTGTAAATCACACTATCTGCCTTTTGGTCCCTTCTCTCTACTTCCTAGTACTGTGTCTTCCACCCTCTGGCAGTATTCATCCAATGCTGCTGCAAGGGTTGCAAGAGATGTGCCACAGTCAGGTGTACAGTGGTTGCTGGTGACAGGGTGTACATGCCAACCTCCTGAAACAGGCAGATAGCCATATTTTTCCATAGATCTCCTGAATTCCACGGATCTTGGTCTCAGGACAGCGTAGTGTCCCAGTACAGAATCATTAACCACAAACCCTACACTGCATATGTACAACTAGCTGGACCCTCCATGGTGCTAAATCCTTGTCATCTTCCTGAGGGTAGAAATGTGGCAAAAGACTACACACACAGCTGGCAGGTACTCCCGCGAGTCTGGAGGTTCCAGGAGTTCTATATCCTTTAACATCAGATGGAGCACCACACCCTGAAGCTCATTTTGTTGAGGCTGATCATTGTATAGCTTCCTTTTAGAAACTGATTCTTTGTTCTTCCCTTAATTACTTAATATACTTGATTTATGTCTATAGGTCTGTTTCAGTGACAGTGATGGAGGGACCAAGCCCACATTCCTCTCACAGATCTTCCTTCTTTATTTTCTTTTTGCATATGAATATGTAGAGACACCTGCTTTGTCTTAATAGTGCTGCAAAGGGTTATTTCAGTGGTTTGTTAACACTTCACCATCTGGTGGAGGAATACTACACCACCTGGAGGAAGACAGAATCTCTTTCTTAAAGCTTTTACAACCTGAGGCAACAGCACACTAAAGCATAAAGAGTTAGACGCTGTCATTGCAAGCACAAGCCTTTTACCTTCACTTTTGTTTTCACAATGTTTCATTTACTTATTAAACAAAACGCATGACAGCCGTATGTGGTCTTCTGTTACTAACTGACTATTTCAGTGCCTGAAGCTGGATGGTATAAACACCATGCAATGATCTGGAAAGTTATTTTAGACCACCATTCTGTTCAAACTGTCCCATTTCTGTAGCACAGAATCAAATAACAAGTCAATACAAGTGAAAACATGAGCTTACACCTTCAGGCTGAATCTGACTGTCACAAGGATTTCCCTGAGAAAAAAAAAAAAGCCTAAACAACTTTCTTTCCCATTTCCATCTGTTAACTCACACTTCTGCCTCATGAAATGCCTCAGTGAGAAACAGAGTATTTCTGATACCAGCCCCTGATGGAGTGGAGTAGGCTGAGTCAGGGAAAGTAGTGTGCAAACATCTTTCATTCAGATGCATGTCAGCTTTTCCTTCTGGATTCTGGAACTTTAATTTGTGTCTTCAATTGTCAAAATAAAAGTTGAAAATCCCACCTGCTTATTCAAGCGGTTGGCAATTATATTAAAGGGTCTTTTTTTTCTGTTAAAGCATGAACTATAGCTAGGCAATGCAAAAGCTCTTGTAATTCTCCATGTGATCTGTACTACCAAGTCTTCATTCCAAGTAAGCCTCTTTTATACAGCCAATGAACAGAAAGGTCCAAAATACCAGCAGAACTCACAGCAGGAACAAAGAATCTATAGGCACCAAAGGTTAACTGGTACCTTATATTTTGTCATCACAGAGTATTCCTGTCTGAAATACCAGAAGCTGAAAACCGTGTTTATATTTTGCCATTATTATACATGTCTTCTATCAGAATCTAGAGAAAATATGTGGATAGGATGCCTGTGAAGTATGTTGTCAGGCCTGAACCTGTCTCTAAAGTCTGGATTGCAAAAACAGGCTTTCATCTTTCTACCTTGGCAAGTCTCTTTCTAATGGCAGATGTGACAGATAAAAAAGCTGCGTGATTCTGGACAGTATCAGTGTGACTGGCCAGTGAGAAAGGTCATTAGCCTGACCCCATTTTATCCTATGACTGCTTTAAAGAAAAATAAGTGATTTAATTACTGGGTGTTGAAACAAGCAAGTGTAAAGATGACTTTGAAGCACATTTATAGCCCAATTTTTTTTAGAACAGAATGTGCTAAAAATAAGCAACCATGATAGATAGATGCATTGGCAGTACATGCCAAAGCTACATTTAAATTATGTATCTGTACACGCATCAGTACACACACAAAAATCTGAAATCTTTGGACTGTCGCTTGTAGAAGCTCACATATTGATAATATTCAATGTCTGGGGAGAGCGTCTTTGTTTTCCTAGCAATAGCAGCAAAAGGCTGCTGCCTGGCTGTTATTATTAAAATATGATATCTGACAATGATTCTGTACCTATTACATTTCACAGCAAATACAATTTCTGGCAAGCAAAACTTAATCTTCATATATAAGCAGGCAGAAAATATCTCAGAGAGTATGTTATTAAATTATTGGCTTGCAGAGAAACTTTGGTGTGACCTACCTTCTACAGCATGTTGTAAGCAGTTTTTGTATAATTCTCAGAACAGCTTGTGGGAAACACATCAAGGTTGCATCTCATGAATGGGCTGAATGCCTTCTCCACTCCAAATCTCTCTCAGTGTATTCTGCCCTTAACAGAACCTTCTTCTTTTCATGTGGTTTCCAAATCTCAGGGGTCTCTGACCTAGTTGTGTTAGATTTCATTAGCACTTCTAGGAAGGACCCATCCTGTTTAGGAAATCAAAGGTGTCTAAAGAGTGTGTCCATATTTTTTGTCGTCTTTCAGACTCTTCTCACTTCTGCTTCTCTTGAGTGGCGGTAGAAGTCTATAACAATACGGTTCATTCTTCAAACTCAAGATGAGACCTCATGAAACCATGATTACAATGTTACCTGTTCAACTGTGGGCTGAACGAAGTAGTTGTTAGATAAGTCAGCAAATGGTTGGAACAGTCTGCCTGTGGCAGAGAAAATTCAGATCAGAAGAGGTAAGCACAAGGATGCTGCTCAAGCCTTTGGAATCTCCCGAGCCACAAAAAGCAAGAAGCAAAGGGATCATTTACTCAGATTTCTCAATCTCCTCTGTGTGATGTTCTTCCCACCGCTGAGCACAGGGAGAGGTGTGCCAGTGGTCCAGCCTGGTCCAACTTTTTTTCTTGTAAAGATAGAAGACAAAGCTCTAGGTTTTCCTTCTGTGGGCTGAGCTGAAAGAGCACTTTCCATGGGCTCACCAGTTTATTAGGGAGCTGTCCCTGCTTAAGGAGTCCACTGGGACTTGATTCTTGATGGGGGGATCAGGAGGCTTGGAAGGGGGGTGAGACATACCTGACAAGACTGCTAGGGTGAGGAGAAGGGGAATGTGCACTGCAGCCATTAGGATGCTGCAGTGCTACAAAGGAATCTAACAATTAAAGTGAGAATCAGATGTGTGAAGGAAGTTTTGTACCAGGGAGATGAACATGTCATCAAGGAACAAAGGCTGAGTGAGTTGTCACGAGTAAGATGTGAAATATCAAAGAAGAAAAAAAGCCAAGAAAAATCTATGCAAAACCTGAGCTACAGAAAGATCAAACCCCCTGAATTTCTAAACATTTCTCTGTACATAGTTAATTTGTTTTCCCGATTCATGGGCATCAACTATATTCCAGAATAGAATGACAAACTCCCAGTAGAATCAGTAGCACTGTCTATTTTTTTGAATATTTTGCATTTTTCTTACTAGTTTCACTCTGGCCCAGAGATGCAGTGACCAGAATTATAATCACCTTCTGGCCACTAGATTCTCCTTGTGAAGTACCTAGAAAAGGGTTGTAGACGTCATGAGAAACATATCAAATGATGGCATTTATTATCCTCTTCCCCAAGCTGGGCACTCTGAGAAATAAGGCAAAAATAAATGAGTCAGAGAAAGATAATCACTCCATCACCTCAAGAGAAAACTGGGATGGACATCCAGCTCTTCAAGTCTATTCATGCAGGTTCTTCTCCTGTGCTCAGCAGCCCACTGCCTGACACCAATGTGGTAAGCACTATGACTAATATCTAGCATATGTTGTTTGCTTTCTCATTCTCTCCAGAGGAAGCAGCATATGCACTAGTGTGTCTTGTTTGGTAGGATTTTCTGCTCTCTTTTTAGATAGAGGTGCTGCTCTGCATTTATCCTACAGAAAGCAGCTCCAAAAGTTCAGACCCTGTGCTTTGAGGGGCAGGTGGTGAGGCATGGGACATGGCTTAATTCTTGCCTGTGTTTGTTCTGCAGCCTCTGAAGAATGAGAAAGTTTTGCCTCACTTACACAGAGGCTTTACTGTGACTACAGAGCTATCGTGCAGTGCTATCATAACAGGGCTTCTCGGGCCAGCAGCTTTTGGCAGTCACTATCTATGCCTTAAGACAAAAAAATTCAACCTCTTGAGCATATCAGCAAGCCAGCCCTGAGAAATATTGCTGGAGAGATGACCAAACATTTGGATGCACTTTCTGTGAGTTAGCTAGCAAGGCCAGCCCCTTCTGCTGACGTCTTTCCTCTCTATCACACATCAGACTTTTCCCAGTGGAGCTGGAGAACAGGCTTCAATGAAAACTGCCTGTTTGCAGCTCTATGGAGATCGCAGGCACCACAATTACTGTTTCCTCTCCCTGACCTGGAGCAGCAACTCCATCATCAGGATAGAAAGGTAGCCTTGTTGCCTAGCAAAGGTGGGATGATTTATCTGTGTGTCTAGATTGGTCCCTTTTCTTTGCTGCACAAGACAATTGCTTTCAGACTTCCAAGGAGAATGAAGCCAGGCTAAAAATCGGAGTGGATGTGGGAGAGCTGCTCTCCCAGGGAGTAGAAAGAGTCACAGGGTCTCTGTGCTTTCTGCTCCTGTGCAGCGCAGGACAATGGTTTTGTCTGCTCCAGTTATAGCCCTGGGGGCTACCTTAGGGACTGCAACTAGCATCCTTGCCCTCTGCGGTCTCACCTGCTTCTGCAAATGCAAGCAACCTGGGAAAGGACTCTCAGAAAAGGATCAAGAGGAGGAGACGGAAAATACTAAGCCCAGTGTGCTTCAGCCAGTTCAGCAAGTAAGACACAGTCTCTAATTTACTCCGTGATTTTTCTTTAAATGCAGAGGGTGGGAATGCAACTTCCCTGTTAGGCTACTCAGCATGTGATTTATGCTGCCTGTTTATCTGCTTTCTGTGTTCAGGATATAACAACATGCCAGTGGGAGGAGGAGTGAGGGAAAAACAGAGATGAGCTGGGTACCACAAAATTACCGGAGCAGGAGACAGCTGCCGTGGGGCCAAAGAGAAAGCTGCTAATGGCAGAAACAGAGGATGAGGACTGGAAATGCTGCTTAGTTGTTAAGATAGATCAAAAGAGAAATAATTTCCTAAGAAGAGAAGACTGGACTGTACCAGGTGGCACGCAGCACTGTGAAGAGGAGATGGCTCCTGCTGAGATCTTGTATAGCAGCTATTTAATTCTATTCACAATATCTCATAGTTCCTGCAGGATAGTTCCCTGTCAACAGCTGGTTTCCTGCGAAAATCTTCCCTCCTCCTCCCTCTGCCCCTCTAACTGAGGGGATTAATTATGTGTGAAGTTAAAACAAGGCATTGAAATCATAATAAAAAGCAAGTGAGAATGTAGACTGTGATGACTAGACAATCTCATCACACTGTGAATTTCTTTTTCACTTACTGTAACAGCAATGTGGAGTATGGATAGTGTCAGGCATCCCTGCGTGCTCTTTCATTCTTGTTAGAATCCAAACAGCTTGATTTACTCCTGAGCTCAGTGCAAGAGAGAGCTAGGGGAATTATAGAATGTTTCTAATATACTTATTAATGGGAATCTCTTTTTCAAAGGGAAATGTTTGGCGATTTCCTCGGTTGAATATGGTCTTTAGCATGAGCTATAGCACTGATCAATCTCTGAAAGTATTACCTGTTGGCTGTTGCTCCTTATATTTGTATGTGCCTGTGTCCCTTCCACTTTCACCCAGCCATTCAACTAAGTGTTATGCCATAGTAGCCAATTTCAAAGGCCTGTGATCTATTGTATAACAGTCTTTGTTTGCCTTTTAATTATTTGAGCTGACTATTATTTTTGTATTCTTAAAGAGTGCGCAGGAATCCTAATTGAACTTCTCTGTAATGTTTATAATTAAATATTCAGTCTTTCTCTGGCTTCCACTCTTAGGCTCTTAGTAGAAAAGTACCTTGGTATCCTCATGTTCCTGTTGCACTTTATTCTGAGGAAAGATGACCAAATCTACAAACAGTATTGTGAGAACTGGTGCACATACAGAGAATGGCACTAGCAGATCTTGTGATTGCTGGAGGGGGGAGGAGAGGTGTGGGAGGATGGCTCCACTGACCATGGATTAAAGGAGTTTAGGATTTCTCAAGAGATTGCTGCTAAATCTGAGCCTCCCTCCATGAGCATGGTGAATAACTCCTAGTACCTGTTTGCATTTTCCTAGGATGAATTTCACCTGCTATTCTGTTTGATAGCTTGGTCATATCCCTTTCAGGCTCCTTTCTTGTCTTTTCTACCCCATACAAGGGGTTTGCCAACGCCTGTATATAAGAATGTACAATGATGCGGAGATTTTTCCAAGTTTACTGTTAATGTGAATGAAAAATGTGTAACTTTGACAGTCACATCACTTTGCATAGCAATTTTTCTAGCTGTTGTCTGCAGCAACACTACCCACAGATAACTTCACCATCAGGCTCTTTCTATGAGAGTTTGATGTTGTAATCTCCAAGCTCAGAAATGTCTCAAATTTTCCTTTTAACTCCATCCTTGGAATGGTCTTTTTTTTCTTTTACAAAGCCTTTTGGGAAACATCTTGGGAAAGTGTTAATCCATCCTGGACCTTGTCCACTGGGGTGTTATCCTGTTTGCAGGACTGAAATGAGCACTAAGTCTCCATATTGTTCAGTTAAGCCTCCAGTACCCAGTAGCCACTCAGTTATGGTCCTCACAATATTTCTACATTCATCAAGTTTTGCCATGACTTAATCCAGTATTTTACCAACAGAGGATCAAATTATTCAACCTGCCCTAAATGTATCACTATTACCCGAGTGATTGCATCCTTTCAGCATTGTAACTTTTTAATTTGAAGTATTATTTCCAATGTTACTGGCTTTATGGGAGTTTTCTTAAGAAATCTGGCCATATCATAGCAGCCGAGTGAACATTCTGTCACAGAAAGTGCAAAATGTTCTTAGTTTGCATATTCCATATGTTTAGTAATTCTTTCCAATTAAAATAATTTTCTTGCCAGGAACATGAATTCTCCTATGCTGTCACTGATTCAGAATCAGCCTCTATACCTTCAAGAAATGAATCTCAATTTGAGTTCTGAGCTTGTGAAATTTTATTATCTCTATGTTTATAAATTGTTCTGTTGGGACTTTTTTTTCTGACTACATTAGTACACAGTATGTCCTAGTCAGTGTTTGACATACTTAATTATTGAAGCCTGTCAGGGCCACTGATTCTGATAAACACAGATGACAAAAGAAAGATGTAGCAAGTCTGCATTTTATTCACTTGGCATGTCTCCCATGACAGTGATGCTTGTATTTGCTATAGACAGAGGCTCCCCATGGACATGCCCTGCATACGTGAGGAGGAAGAGTTCAAACACAAACATACATTGACAGAACAATGAGAAACTGCTGTAAATTTGCAGAGTCTTAGCCAAGCCTGCAGAATGAAGATTCCTAAGCACATCCAGCAAGGGCAACAATCTGGTACTTTGAGTGACACTAGGTAGGGACACAGAAGGGTCGGTTGCAGCCACCTTGCTCCTTTTGGTTTATTTGCTTTCATGCATTTTTACAGAACTACGTGAACCCTTCTGCTCATGTCTTTATTTGAGACACAACTGCTGAGTTGCAAAGGGAACTTCCATAGGGCACTGCTATGTAACTGGATTAGAAGACAGCGCTTGGGAAAAGAGCTGGCAGAAAAATAATAAACAGAGGCAGATGCAGTTGGAAGAGGGGGTGGGCTAGTCCCACTGTGCTTGCATATGTCTCTCATCTCTAATTCTGCAGAGCAGACAGGCAAGAGGAATATTTAGACCCAATGGAGTTCTTAGATGCTGTGTGCTGATGGATTTCCTGACTAAATACCTGGCTTTTAGCAAGAGGAAGAAAAGATTGTACTAACAATACCTCAGATTTGTGTGGTGTTTTTCATCCCAAAGGATCTCGAAGTGCTTTGTGTGCTGGCAGCACAGAGCAATGCAGGCAGGAGGCTCCGGTGTGATGGCCAGTGAGTGGTAGGACAGCAGCCTGACACAGCAGCTCCAGGAGAGAGAACAGCAGAGGCTGACCCCCACGTCAGGCACTGTGTGTGTGCTGGATGTGATGCCTCTGCACTACAAAAGCAACCTGCCTTTCCTAGCTGTTGTCCAGTGACTCCTCACGTATTCTGCTTGGTTGGTTTGCTTTCATTTTAGAAGAATGGAAAACTGCATTTAAGGTTTGGATGAGTAACTTCACATTTCCTAGGTATTTTAGGACTGATGAGGCTCACATCTCTAAAAGAGGGATCTCACTCATAGCCCCACACCATGTAACTTACATAATATCTAAACTCAGCTGAATGCTAGGTGAGGATGGCACACAGTGACGTCTGTCTTTCTCAGCCCACTTCTCCTTCAAAGCCCTTAAAATTAGACAAGACAAAATGCTGTGTTGCAAAGTAGACTTCCTAAACACTGGTGCACTGGCTGCCTTGAGAAGATGGAGTCACTGACCTAATTAGTTCCCAGCCACTGCCAAGTGCATGTAACCAGGATTTCCACAAGCAGAATATGACTAAGCCAACATCCAAGACTGCTCTCTTTCTTCAGCTGTTTCTTGAGAGGTAGGTATGCTTCCTCTGGACATACAAGCTGGGACCAGGAAATCCCAACACTGACAAGTGCTTCAGGGCATCATCTACGTTCATTATTAGTAGGAAACAATAAGACTAATGAAAAACTTTAATTACAGTTATGAACCTTTCCTGTCTCACCCTCAATCTTGACACAAAATAGGTTGGCAGGGAGTAGGTTGGAGATAATCCCACTGCACAATAACCAACCAAAACAGCTATTTTAATTCTTTTTGTCTCTCATGGTTTGGAAACACTAATAAACCTGATGCAAGGGTTGGGGTCATTTGCTAGTCAGCTTTTGTTCTCCCACATTGATTAATTCAAACATAAATGAATCAGGAATTATTTCAATTGTAAGCAGACAGGATTCTTTCTTGGGACATAAGGACTGTTCTATTCCACTAAAATATTTTTCTTTGTTTTGGGAGAACAGTAATGCCTTTTTTGCCAACCTTTGCTTGGAGTGCCTGAGCACTGCATCATCTTGCACGTTCTTCTGCTCATTCCATGTTCATGATTCAGCAGGGAATTGAAGCGTGAAGAACAAAATCAGATATAAATCCAAATTTCAGTCCCAGAGTAAAAAAAGGGCAAATGTGTATCTGAGGGTCAGATGGAGCTCTGGTCCACAGAACCAAGAGACTGAGATGACCACTGAATCAACTACTCTTGGTTTGCCAGTCCAGGGCCCATTTACACAACCAGTTCTCCTCAGTCTTGTTGCACCATGGTCATACTTGCTCCAGGTGGCAATAGGATCTGTCTTTGCATTCCTCATGCTTTCTGTGTACTCACATAAAATATTCTGGAATCTGTGAGATGGCTGTAGCCTCTTGCTCTTGGATTTGACTTCAAACTTTAAGGTAAAAATTGCCATACCTCAATCATAGCAAAATTAACTTCATGGTTAATTTCTTTGCTAAGATGAAAGGATTAATTTATGAAAAGATTAATTGGTACCAGAACAGAGGAAAAATCAAATTATAAGAACATATCTTTTTCTTATTGCAATCAAACATCTGTAGAGGAATAAATCTGAAAAGACACACACCGAGTAGAAGGTATCAGCTTTGGCAAGAAAGTCTCCAGACATGCAGGCAGCGGTTTCTACAAGCCAAGAAGAAATGATGGTAGGACTGACCAGAGGCACTGCTTTTTTCCTGTCTCAGCTCATTTAACATTAAGAGAATTGGAGGAATTAGTGTAATTAGTGCAAAGTAATGAACAAGGTTTTAATTTTCAGTTCAACGTTAAGAAAACAGCAGAGCCAGTCCAGCCTCGAGCACTTCTGAAGTTTCCCAACATTTATGGCCCCAAACCAGAAGTAACGTCACCTGAAATTGTTAACTACACACAGTACTCTCTGAAGACAACAGAAGAACCAGCTCCTGGAAAACATACTGCTTTGGATGAGAATAGGATGAAGATACAAGTCAATGAAGAGCTGTTTGTTCTCCCTCAAAACGGTAGGAGCTTTTGGTCTTCAGACTAACAGCTGCTTTTCTGGGTGTAGATCTGTAATACTTCTGAGCATAATGTGATTCTTGTTCAAGAAATAAATGTGAAAGTGAAGACATGGGATGCTTTTGGTTTTCTTATCATGAGCACTCTGATTTCTGCTTTCAATTCATTTGTTTAATAGAAGATAGCTGTGGAGCTCATCAGGACATTCTGATAACAACTGTAGTTGTATCTTGTTGCAAGATACTTCTTTTGTGTTGAATTTGGTTCCCTGGTAGCAGACATTTTGTAGAAAAGCACATTTAGTGGTTATGCTGAGAGCAGTAGGCAGAGTATGTATGAAATATCTGGCCAAAATTAGGCAGAAGGGGTTGAAGCTTCTAATTTTCTCTGCCCCATTTTTTCCACTGGTTTGGTGAGATATTCTTGGCTTATTGTAATGTGCAACGAAACCGAAGGCTGACACCTCAAATGTTTTTGCCAAATAGAATTTCTGTTTCCCAGCCAGCCCAAAGGGTAACACTCCAAATCCTGAAACATAAGATTTCTGCAGCCTGAGAGAAAATGCAATCTTAATTATATGCATCTGGCAGCATGTCTGGGTTTCTTCCATACTGATTTTTAACTTTGCAGCTGTCTTTTAACAGGATAATTTACTCTTATGGTTACCACTTTAATAAAACCTTCCTGAAGATTTGCCAGAGAGACAATGCCGTCTGCCATTATTTTTACTGAGTACTCTTTTTAGTTCTTTTTAATTGTTTGAGATTATATTTTTGCTCTTCTGGAAGTTCAATTGCTACATTCAGCCCTCCACCCTGAGACTTGTGAGTGTGGAAAAGAAAGTACCATGGCAAGCAGATGCATTGGAGGAAGAGACTGTCTGAGCCACATCCTTATGTGTCAGGGAAAAGATTATAGGGTGGAAAGGATGAAAGATGATGGCTGCATTTAGGCTAAAGCTTTATATAAGTGTTGGTGTAAGAGCCGCTCTGCACTGCTAATGGCACAAGCAAGTTTCCTTCCTGCTGTGCCTGATTTTATAGCTCGAGTGTTGCTAAAATTAAGCAAGAATTGTTGTGTTCTCCTTTTGATGCCACAATGAACTGGTCTGAACTGTGGCTGAGATTTTTATGAGGAAGTGTGCTTGTCCCACTATTGTTTTCTGTGTGAATCAGAACTGACTTTGCAGATAACAACTTTGGATGACAAAAATCTCTGGCTTCTCTTTTAGTCTTCTTGCAACTTGCTTTATTTCAGTATGAAATACATGCTCAACTCCGAAATCACACATGGAGAAACTGCCTTATGGATTCCAAAGTTCATTGCCTTCAACCTGGTCAGGGGCTATGGAAATAGATGTCTTTTGGATGACAAAGACTATTGTTAAAGTATTTTAAAAAAAACCCAAAACCCAAATGTTTAGAGAGGTCTGACCTAATTCAGAGTTGCACAGCAGTTCAAAAGCAGACTCACATTCTCATTGGAGAGAACGTAAGATTTAATTTAATAATGCCAGTTAAAAGAATATAAAACAATATAACAAGTAATGAGTGTCATTTAGAGACCTTGGCCTAGTCATAAGGTGAAAGAGCAAGTGTGTGAACCATCATAGAGCACAAGGTGGTGGAGAGCAGAAGCTTTGGCTAAATGCTGTAGAAAGAGCCAAAAGTGCAAGTAAACAGAGCAAAAAGGCAGTATGATGATGGAGGAAGAAGGAAAGTAAATTATAGTCCTGCATACAAAGTGCAGGAATAGTGAGATATTTAGAAAAGTAAAGCCAAGAGAGGGTGGATTTGTTCCCTTGGGAAGGGGAAGAGCTGCTTGCTAAAGGGGCTATTTCAGTTCCAGGTGTGGTAAAGGACGTGTGTGTCACGGAGCACCTGAAGCCCGAGCGGGCAGCCAGCTGTAACCAGGCCCCCGAGCTGCACTACTCGCTGCTGTACGACCAACAGCAGGCTGAGCTGCGCGTGGCCCTCCTGGAAGGTAAGGAACACATCTCCTGGCCTGAACGGGGCAAGACACCTGTCGATTATGCTCAGAGAAAGCTCCCCCCCTATCTTAAGACCAACAGGTCCCCTCAGGATCACTGGATGTTTCACTGGTTATGGGCTTGCAGAACAGGAATACCTGTCAACGTCACTGCTTGAAGAGAAGGGTGTAGCTTGGGGACAATTGTTTGCACAGCTTTGTCAGGAACCAGGATGGGCTCCTCCAGTCCCAGACACGGTACAAAGTAACCTCTTCTTTTTATTTTTTCCTTTGGAGGCAGAAGGAACAGGGTTCCTTCCTCTCTATACCTTTCATTCTTCAACCTAATCCACTCCCTACTGACTTTTCCTCAAGTCAAGTCAAAGCCTGAGCTGGAGATACCAGACTTATTTTGAGAAAAGTCCCTCTGGCTGTGCCTGGCCAGGCAGCCAGGCTCTGTGTCACTCTCTGACAACTGTTACAGCGTCTCCACTCAGAGCTGGAGCATCATCAGTTCCTCTGGGAGAGTAAAATAAGCTGACTGAATAATTCATGCTCAGTGTAGATCTCTGTGGAAACCTAATCAAATCACACCCTCCGAGGCGAGCATTGAAAGGGTGCTGAATGGCAGCCACTGCTGTGGGCCTCCTGCCAGCAGCCAGCCCACAGTTCCCCTCCAGGATGGACACCTCTGCCAGCTGGCTGCCACCCTGGCACTCCTGTGCACAGGACCTGGCTCTGCTCCCCAGTGCTGCTCCCCTGAGGAGCCAGGAGAGCCCTGTGACCCACAGGTCCTGGCAGTTCAGGAGCAGCTGTCCTTGGACTGGCTGCAGCAAGGACAACAGTTTTGCCCTCGAAGCCGTGATATTCAATGACCCCTTGGAGAAGGGTGTGTTCCTCTCGCTGCAGAGAAGGCAGTGCAATTCTGTTAATGCAGCTGAAGAGGAGTGTGAAATGCCATTCTCACTCTACGTTTTTCAACATAAAAGGGATATAAAATTAGGGATTAATGTCTGGACACAGGTCTTTTGGGCTGTGGGATGGCTTCTGATGGATTCATTTACCAGTTTGACCAGCAGAATGCAATAACCCTTAGACATATCCCACACCGGCCTGCAGGGATGGATGTGTGCCAAGGGAAGCTCTATCCATCTCTGATGTCTGTGACTGACCTTCCTGCAATCTTAAAGTCATTGTAAGAAGCTTTTTTTGGTGTGCCAGGGTAAAAGCAAATGAGAGATGCCAATCCCTGTTTCATGCCGCCTCATTTCAGTGCTGTTCTGCATCTTTCAACAGAATGTGTTCCCTTGAACTCAGCTGTTGCTCTCCCAAACACTGGCAGCATCCTTCTGCAGTGGCAGAAGGACGGGGACATTGTGCAGCCTGCGAAAAACACCACAGCATGGGCTCACAGCTTAATATGCCCCAATGCAGGCAGGACCAGGGGTCAATGTCTATGCAGCTGTTTTATTTTATGGCTCTCACAAAACAAGCGATTTAGCCACAGATATTTCAGGGTTGTCTTTTGTGAGAGGTCCTTACCATCCATCTTTTCCAGCTATGCATGGCAGAATGAGTGGGGACCAAGATGCTGGCTGCCATTGCTACGTACTGGGCACACTGGCGAGCAAGTCTGGTATTGCTGAGGCCCAGACAGAGCTGAAGAAGAAGGTACTTCACACCCTTTGGGAGGAGGTGCTGCGATTCCCATTAACAGAGGAAGAGATGCCAGGAGGGACACTGACTCTCACCCTGAGAAACTGCGACAAGTTCTCCAGGCACAGCATTGTGGGGGAACTCAAACTGAACCTTGCTGAAATGGAGGAGTCCTTTGGGAAGGCCCAGTGGGAAAGGCTAAAGAGCCCAGAGAAGGTATGGACTCGGTCTGTGTCAGTAGATCAGAAGCCCTAATGATTAAGAGTTTGGACAAGAGAAGCCCTTTTCCTAGATGGCTGCATGTGGGTGGGTGGCTTTATTTGTTTGGAGCAGGTTTAGAGGGGTGCTGTGTGACTGCAGAGATCACTCAGCACGGCTCTGCGCTGGTCTGTAGCTCATTGTATCAGAAGCCCTTCCATCTATTGCTCCCAGCAGTTAATGCCCCACAACTTCCTCAACTCCTCCCCAATTACATGATAATCTGACACTGGCATCTGTAATTCAAATGCTATGTCTAGAAAAAGGTGTGAGAGCTTCTGAGAATTCGTGATACAGGACCAGAGTGGCAAGAGCTGAAATATCAGAGAGTGCCTACAGAGCCCAGTGGAGGGACTCTGCAAAGCTGGGTGTGGGTAGGGCATATGGTGGCACCCCAGGGAGCCTTAAGCTAGGAGTGAAATACACTGTTGGGACTGAAATGCTGGGCTGAAGGACACTTATTCTTACTGGAATCAATCCAGTGCTATTTGTTCTGGGAGATGTCAAAATATCATTCATTGCATGGTGTTAGTTTCCTTAAACATCAAACCCTTCCTTTCCTTCCTTATCCACATCTTGCCAGCTGCACAGACAGGGAAAATTTAGGGAAGGGTTCCAACAGTTCTTGAAGGGGGTACAGGGGATGCTTCATGTGCACTAATTTCTTGCACATTTCCTCAGGAGCCTTTTCCCTGCCATGAGCTAGGTTATTCTTCCAGCAGCAGCAGTTCACTTACCACGGCAGCAGGATGCTGCTACTGCTGCTGCTTGTTGATCACAAGTGGTACCTCTTGTAGTCTGCTGTGGCACGGCTGAGCAATGCAAAGCAACACCAGCACCATCACTAAGCATGATGAAATAAATTACTGCCTGTCACCATCAGGGGTGAGGGCTCTCCACTGAGTTGGCCATAGACACAGAGTACAGAGTTAGCATTTCTGCTTTCTAATAGTGGTGATTTATCTGATAACCACTTGAATACTAACTGGACTGTCCACACTAAAAAAACATCTGTCAGGGACAGAGGCAGCGGAAACAAATGGGTAGTCTGAAGGAGTTTAATAAACTTCAAGCATGAGACTGAATATTTGTCTAAGAGCTGTAACCCTCCCCCTCTCCCTCCACCCTGAAGCATCTGCTTTTTTAGCAATACGCAAGGAATAGCCTGTTCACAGCAATGATAACTTGTTACTCCAGTGCACCTGATGGAGTCCTGATATACTGGAAATGCTGCCTTGGTCCAGCTGCACAACCACACACAGAAACAGGACAGCATTCATTTCTTCTCCAGGCTGACAGCACAAGGTTAACACCAGCAGTACTGCTGAACAGTGCCCCAGTTTGAGCTGAGGATGTGCAGTGAAAGCTGAATTTGCGTCATCTGGGACCTGAGAGAGCCAACCATTGCACAGATAGCTTATGTATACAGATCCTGAATCATTCATTGAGAACCAGAGAGGGAGGGAGTGAGGAAGAGCTGATCAAAAAAGAGGAGCTATTTTTGACAGCGTTCATCCAGGAACAAAGTTACCGAGCTTTGTCGAAAGTGTGACATTTCCTTGAAATGCCAGGAAGGGCAGAAAATCTGTTCTTACCTTCCCAGTAATTCTCCCCCACACAAGGGAAGGAGCTCAGAGCAGAGCTTACAGCTAACCAGGTAGTGCAATTAGCATTCAGGAATCCATTGAGTCCCGTGAGCAATGCAAAGCACAGATACTGTAGACTGATATCCTTATCTTGTCTTCCTTCCCTCCCACTGCTTTGCTAATGACAGTGATGATAGTGGGTTGACGATAGTATGTCCTTGCATAGCAACTTCCCTTTTGTGATTTCGTGGTGCCCTGCACGTAATTCATTGATGACCCCTTGAGGCTTTTTATCCATATTGCATAGAAAGAAAGACTGAAGCTCTGGTGGTTGTATGGATTTGCAGGATTGCAGCACAAAATATAGGTTATGGACTTAACAGGAAAAAGGAAACAAAACAAAGCCCAGAAGGGGGAAGGAAAAGTACCTCTGGTTTGGTCTGTTCACACAAAACTCCAGCAGAGACCAACCATTGTAGGTTTTGTTTTCATGTGGATACAGGCTGGCCAAAAATTTGATCAGCTCACTAGGACCTAGAAAGTCATAAGTACAAGATGTGATCTGAGTACAATGTGTGTGTTTGTGTGCCTGTGCACATCTACAGAGCCCCACCCCCTCCCAGTCTCCAATGCATCTGACTGTGCCTGCAGCTACAGGAACCAAATTCTAGCCAAGAGCTATAGAATGGGACCTGCTGAGATGTAGTGGGGATAAATAAACAAAAGCAGCTTATGACATGCCTAAATTCTGGTTTTGAATTGAGGTGGTGTTTGGGTTTGTCCCTCAGTGCACAATTCTTTTGTAGTGGGCATACAGGCATTTGAAACTGTCTCTTTTTATGTGTGGGCTTTTTAAAGGCCCATTTAAATTTAAGACAGGATTCATGTAAATTAAATGCTTGTGAGCCCTTCATTGCTACCCGAGTGCATAAAAAAAAGGTTCACTGGGGCTGACTTAGGGTTGAATTTCAGGCTTCCTTGCTAATGACCTCCTACCTGATTTGTGCAGGACAAATTAGTCATTCGAACCAGACAGCGATGACAGCCATGCTTTCTGGAGAGTCAGTCAGCTCATGGGGAGCATACAGGGGCCTGTCCTTGCCTGTTTCGAGTAACTGGTTGAAAACTGAATTTGAAATATTTATGGCTCACTTAGTAACGACACTGCAGAGCACAGAAATGGCCTGGAGAAGGGCTGTCTGTCCTCGAGGATGTGGAACACGCTAAGGAGCCCAAAATGAGTCTGTTGAATTGACATTGGCTTTTTGGGACTCTTCTGGGTCATTAATCTCACACTAAACCAGATTTCTGCCACAAGCTCCCACTCACTGAGAGAATAACTGCTCCCCTTTCGTCCCTTGCCATGGGCTGTCAGCTCTGCACACAATGGTGTGGGATTTCTCTCCTTCCCTGCTGGCTCCCAAAAAGGAAACGGCATTTCTCTCCCAGGGGAGAGCAGTGGTGGTGTGACTGTGTCCCTAGGCTTCCACACCAAGGGCTGGTTGTCCAGGGCAAACGGAAGTAAGGGAAAAGGGAAGGGGAAAGGGAAAGGGAAAGGGAAAGGGAAAGGGAAAGGGAAAGGGAAAGGGAAAGGGAAAGGAAGTCTCCCACAGGGGCAGCAGGGAGAGCTCCTCACAGTCCTAATGGAAGAGTAAAGTACTGTGCCTAGCTCGTGGAGGATTTCAGGTTGGCTGGGTTTTTTCTCATACCAAATAGAGTGTCAGAGAAGGTGCAACTCCAGCTCCAGGTCAGAATCAGCCCCAGTCATCACCTCTGCTTTCCCAGGGAGCCCTACACTCCTGCTGGGCAGTGCAGGCTGGAGGCTGAGTCCAGTCAGAGCCTTCTGGGAAATGGAGCACCTGAAACCAAAAGTGAATTATGAAAAGCAGTAAAGGGGGTAGGGGACATAAATACAGGGCAGCTAGGTGGTCTCTCAAAATAGGAATATCTGACTAGCGTTGTATGTCAGCCCCAAATCTTCTTCAGACTAAATATTCCACTAAAAGGTGACATCAGGAAGCAGTTACTGTCCAGTGACACAAGGATTCAGTAACTCACATTATCGGAGCCTTATGAGTGGAGGAGCCTCTCAGACATCTTTGCCAGGTTTATTCTCATCCAGAGTAACTGGAAAGATCTCCTGTACAAAGACAGAGAGACAACTTGGTTGGTCCATGACATTCCACCCATCAGTCTTCTACTGTTGTTTTCCTAATGTTCTAGCCAGGATAATACAAAGATTAACCTTTTCTGTGTGTCCATTTCCAGGAGCCATCCACGGGCCACGGGGAGGTTCTGCTCTCTATCAGCTACCTGCCAGCAGCTAATCGCCTGCTGGTGGTGATTATTAAGGCCAAAAACCTCCATTCCAAGCAACTGAAAGATCTACTTGGCAGTGGTGAGTGTAATAGCAAGGCAGCAGAGACTGTTGCTTCTGCTGTTCTGTAAATCTAGAAAGAAAGTGGGAAGGGTGATTTTTGGCAGGAAAAAGTATAGATGTCTGGACTAGAAAGCTAAAGAGATTTGAATAATTTCTAAAAAGTGAAAACCACATACTCCTGTAATCAATATTTCTTATGTGCTCTCTCTCAGTTTGATGTCACCAGTGTAAATTCTCTTGTAAATTTTTTGGGTGCAGCTTCGGGTGCCACAATGTAAGAAAGATATTAAGGTATTAGAGAATGTCCAAAGGAGGGTCGTAAGGATGGTGAAGGGTCTGGAGGGAAAGCCACATGAGGAGTGGCTGAGGTCACTTGCTCTGTTCNCTTGAAGCTGAGTCAGGGGAGGTTTAGGTCGGATATTAGGAAAAGGGTTCTTCCCTCAGAGGGTGGCTGGGCACTGGAACAAGCTCACCAGAGAACTGGTCACAGCACCAAGCCTGACAGAGTTCAAGAAGCGTTTGGACAACGCTCTCGGGCACATGGTGTGATTTTTGGGGCGTCCTGTGCAGGGCCAGGAACTGGACTCAATGATACGGATGGGTCCCTTCCAACTCAGCATATTCTAGTCTAGTCTGGTCTAGTCTATGTGTTGCATGCTCATTAATATGGTGTCTCTCTCCACTCCCTATACAGATGTTTCTGTCAAGGTGACACTGAGGCATCAGTCACTGAAGCTGAAGAAGAAGCAGACCAAACGTGCAAAACACAAGATCAACCCTGTGTGGAATGAGATGATCATGTTCGAGGTGCCTCATGAGCTCCTGCGTGCCTCCAGTGTGGAGCTGGAAATGCTGAGCCAGGATGGAGCTGGCCAGAGCCATGTGCTCGGCAAGTGCAGTCTGGGCTTACATGTCACAGGCACAGAGAGGAACCACTGGGAAGAAATGCTGAGGAACCCCAGGAAACAGATAGCCATGTGGCACCAGCTCCACATGTAGGCTCATCATTAACACTGATAACAAAATTCCCACTAGGCCTCAGAGCCTGGGGGAATAAGCTGGATTTCACCTTCCACCTCCACCTTCACCTTCATGAAGTTGCTCAGCACAGCACTCTTACTACACCATCCTTCTCTGATTTTCCTGCCCATTCTAGCCCAGGTAGCTGTCTGGAAAATATATTTAAAGGACAATAGCTCACCTAATCAAGTGGTTGTCTCAAACAACGGGTTGGCTGCCTGGATGGTTTGAATTAATTTTATTTGCCTGCCCACTGTCACTTCTGAGAGGTCCCTGTTTCTGCAGAGGAGCAGAGGGGAGTGAAGAAGAGCAAAGTTATCATGGAAATGTAAGCCCTTCGTTGGCATCTAGCACTGTCACCCAAGTCCCTTGATGTGAGTGCTGGCTCCCTAACCACAGACATGCAACTGTTTTACCAATCCCTGCTTTTCATAATACTCTACAAGACTGAGAAATGAAGATCACAGTGCTGTCATGGCAGGCACAAAGAATCAGTATGAAAGAGAGAGGGAAGCCAAAGCGCAGTAAATGGATACCCAGAAAAAGATACAGAACTAAGGGAGAGAGCAGAGGAAGAAGAAAAGGTGAGGCAGTTGACACCCTCATCCTGTGCAGCTTTTGAAGCAAACACTGCCGAGCAAGAAGTCAAATACCTTCCTTTACTTTTGCTTCCTGGAGAGTTTGATACCTTGTATTTAAGATTAATGAAAACTGCTGAAAATATGAATGTTTCAGGACCCTTTAGCAGAATCTAAATGTATCTTCTATATTTCTATGGTGTCATCCAGGAAGACTCTAAGTATGGACAAAAAGTTATTGTTGATGTTACCTCCAAAAACTTGGACCAAATCTTTCTGTTTAGTGCCATCTTTTCTGTTTGGGTTTTTCCCAAGTTTCAAACATGCTAATTATATTCCAGGCAAGAACTAAAATTAGGCAAAACAAGTGGGATCATTCCATACCTTAGCAGCTGATAGATGGTTTTGGTTTGACAGTTAACTATTGCACTCAAATACTCATACCAGCATTACTCAATGGCAACCCTTATTAACTGCCATGTATTTCATCACTTCCAGACAGAAGGAATTCACCAACCAGACAGACTCTCCGGGGCTTGTTTTTCGTGTGCACTTTCAAGATTTGATGTGGCTTAAATGTTACTTTTGACTGTCCTTTTTTTTTGTGTCTAGATGGACTGAAAGTCTGGCATTGGCAGTGATGATGTCATGACCCCATAAGCACACTACTTGTCCTACTACATTTTTTCAAGTAGTAGACATAACTTTAAGGGACTTCCACGGGGACAAGGCATCCAAAAATCTGAAAACAGAACCATATAATTTGTAGCCCTGAAAATCTCAGAGGACTTCATATTTGCAGGGTCAGATTGCCCCTTGTTTAAATCAAAATATTAAGCTAAGCTTTAACTAGTATCCATCCCATTCTGATGGTGCAGTCAAATAAGCCTAGCAGCTTGTCAAGGGAAGGCTGTCACCCTGTTGGCAAAGGGAAAACACCAGAACCAGTGTCTGAAAACTGGCTGAAGCACCAGGCACGACGGGTTATGAACAGGGAAATGAAGTCCAGCTGAAAGTCAGTAACTAGTGGTGACTGGGGCTGGTCGTGAGACTGACACCGTTTAACACCTTCATAAATGACCTAGACAGTGCGGCAGAGCATGGCCTTGGCAGGTTTGTAGATGATGCAAAACTGGGAGTAGTGATTGATACACAAGGCAGTTGTGCTGACATTCAGACAGATGCTGAGAGGCTGGAGAAGTGGGCTAAGAGGAACCTCCTGAAATTCAACAAGGAGAAGTGGAAAGTCCCGCACGTGAGGAAGAACAATCCCTTGCAGCAGTGCAGGGGTGAGGGCCGACCATCTTAAAGAAGCTTTCCAGAAAAGGACCTGGGTGTCCTGGTGGACACCAAGTTGAACATGAGGTAGCAGTGTGGTCTTGCAGCAGAAAAGGACAACAGTGCCTTGTGCTGCATTAGGACAAGCAATGCCAGCAGGTCAAAGCGGGGTGATCCTTCCTTTCAACTCAGCACTGCTGAGGACACTTCTGGAGTCCTGTGTCTGTTGCTGGGCTCCTCAGTGCAAGAAAGATATGGAGTTTCTGTAAAGAGTGCAGCAAATGGCCATGAAAACGTTTAAGGGACCGGAGCATCTTCTGTAAGAAGAGAGGCTGAGAGAGCTGGAACTGTTTAGATCAATGTGTACAGATACCTGACCTGGAAGAGGACAAAAGAAGATGGAGACAGACTCTTGTAACTGGTGTCCAGTGACAGGACAAGAGTCAAGGGCACAAGTTGCAATGTAGGAAATTTCATTTGAACACATGAAAAATACCAAGAAAAAACCCCCTTTTTTACTGTGAGGATAATCAAACACTGGAACAAGTTGGCAGGAGAGGATCTTGGGGGTCCCCATGCTTGGAGACAGTGAATATTTGATGCGATACAGTGTGAAAATCTGCTCTAGATTATCCCACTTTGAACAGAGGTGAGTTTGGACAATATGATTTCCAGAGGCCCTTTCTATCCTCAGCAATGCTATGATTCTGTGAAGATATTGACAAGGTTGATGCACACCAAAAAGTGTTCTCTTTGCACTACTATTTCCTTTGTGGGTCGTGTAGCCAGGAGTTACAGGATTATTTTGAAGAGAGCAATAAAATCAGCTTTAAGCAACCAGACATACAGAAAAGCTAAGTATGCCCATGAACCTTACATCCAATGTTTTAATCTCTGATGTTGATCCATTGGCTAGAGGGCAAGTAAACAAAAAAGAAAACTGGTTTCTTGTTTTGCTCTATGGGGTTTTGTTTACTAACAAAAAGCTGTAGGCTACTGTCAGTAAACTGGACACAGGGGTCTAGTTGATAGTGAATTCATAATGCTTACTGTGATCTTGATATGCCTGCAGATATACCTATAGGTTTGGAATAATAATTTCCATATAAGTGCAGAATTTATTGGAATGTTGGCCTAGTCCACACATAGGTTCCAGGCAGCACTGTGATTTTTTGGGGGATAATGATAAGAAGGATAATTTCACAGTATGATGCTATTTGGCTGGCACTGGATAGCCCGAAGGGCCAAATATTTGCCTTGCTGCCAGCTCCTCCAGTTCTGCATCCTGCTTGTTTCACTGAGCCTTTTATAACATCTTGATGACTGATTGTAAACAGCATTATCTGCCTGTGCCCTGGTGATTCTGGCACACCCTGTAATAGATATCAGTCCTATGGCATTTAAAAGCATAGCTCCTCAGAATCTGACTTAACTATGGCAAAACAACGTCCTCTTTTACAGCAGAAAAATACGTGTACACGCACTACTTAACCACAAATCTGTCTTAGGAGCAAAGTG
Organism: Falcunculus frontatus; assembly: GCA_013398115.1. Classification (NCBI taxonomy): domain Eukaryota; kingdom Metazoa; phylum Chordata; class Aves; order Passeriformes; genus Falcunculus; species Falcunculus frontatus. Next base: position 955,986 of record VZRV01008896.1, on the reverse strand, counting down.
GTGCCATCAGTGTTAATGAATAGCATTGTTTCCTCCTTTGTTGCAGTGGGATTTAATGGGAAAGGGAGAAAGAGCGAAAATGCATACATCTTTCCCGGCTGAATTATTCCTGTTGTCTGGCATTTTAGCCTGGAAAGAATGCTCCTCGCCATCAGCAGAGCCTGAAAAAAGGCTGCCAGGTGTCCCTGGGAGAAGGCAGCCGCTGGCCGGGGCTGACAGCGGGCACGTAAAGGGGACAAGGAATGCTGTGTACGTGTGGTACCCGAGGGGCAGGGACGCCCAGCCCGGCCTTTTGAACTCTGCTAACAGGAGCTGTGTGTCATCGCATTCCAGCGTCTGCCCAGGCCCTGCCCTCATCCCTCCGAACAGCCCGTGCAGCAATACCTGTGTGTCCCTGAGTCTCAGCATCACAAGGGACGAGGTGCTAAACTGTCCCAGCAGACAAATGGCTGGGAATGGTTGTGGTAGGTGACAACGTCAAGAAGATAAATCTGAAGTAGTTGGAAATCCTACTGTATCAACCAGCTTCAGCAACTCGAGCTGTCACAGTACCACTGAAATGCAATAAGGATGGAGCCAGACAGATCCACGGTTTTCAGCTCCTGAGGCTGAAAATGCAGGAGCATCAGCAAGCACCACTTTGTATTAAAGGATGCCGCTTATAAATTGGATCATAAGAGAAGAAGCAAAAAACCCCCAGTTATGGCAATTAATGTTCCTAAGCTATACGTGTGACCAAAAGCAGCCACAAGAGTCCCCAGGGGCTAGTCAGTGGTTTGACTGATTATTTCTCCTGCTATAACCATTAGCATGAAGAAGCTGGAAGCTGAGATACTGTAGGGAGGAAGGAAAGAGGAAAAAAAAAGATGGTGTGGGGCAGTCTACATGGTCAGAATTAATGATCCTTTTCAATAAAGGTCAGAGTTGTGAGTTTAAGGACAGGGATTCACAGTCCCTCATCCAGTGAGAAAACCCAAACAACCTGATTACTGTAAAATAGCCTGAGAAATGCAGCTCCTGTATTGTACGCAGCTTTGCCTGGGGAAGGTGGTCTCCTGATGTAGCCTCTGCTCAGAGGAGGGGACTGAGAGGCCAGAGGAAACGACCTGTGACTACATCAAGGAGTTCCTCTGTTAAAATATAGACTGTAGCCATATATTGTTTTGCCTCAACCTGCCCTCAGAGCTAGATCTTCCTCCCTGGAAATTATCTAGTTTGATTTTAAGCAATTTGTCCTAGAGTAGAAGGATTAATAAGCACAAATCATCAATAATCACTAAAATATTTGGGATGTTTTAGACTCATTACTACCCTCAGCACCCTTCCACAGTTGTAAGAGGAGTGGTTACAGCTAGTACCCTGTAAGGGTAACATTTTTTCAGTGCAGAGTTTTCCCCTCAATTGTTGTCCCAAATATCCTTGCATGGTGATAAGAAACATGTTTGCTTTTCAAAGAGGTAAGGTAATACATCAGAAAGTAATGGAAAATTCCATTCAACAGGACTGGGAAAATTTTCAGGCTCAGCTATTCTCCCATGTACTGATGGGCTTTCAACACCTTGAACAGCTGTACCTTGCATTTTGCTAGCATCTGTCATCAGTATTATCTGGCAGTAGTGTTCAAAACCCCTCTTTTCTTTTTTTTTTTTTCCAAAATGAAGTAGGCTGTAGTTTGGGCTCTAGAAATACAGCCCAAGGTTTGCCCAAATTTTCCTGATATCTAAGATGAGTTTACTACAATGACATTTAATAAGAGCTGGAAGCTCAAGTGGCTTGGACCATGCTTCTTGTACTCTTTTGAAGGTCAGTTTGATATCTGATTGGATTGAAGGACAGAGCTTTGACAGCATTTTTATGTGTTTCAGAATTTAATTAGGTATTAAAATGTATTTGGTTCATTTGATGAAAGATAAGCATGATGAGTGAATAGTAACACTTGACACTTCATATTATTTCTTCTGTTTTCAATATGCACAAGAAGAGTAGCAAAGTGAAATAGTGATTTGTGGCCTCCAGCATGAGGGGGCTTTTCTGCTTACTTGGTCCTTTAGTGTCCCAGTGTGTTTATTGTACAGAGCCAGAAATTGTTTGCCAAGACTCTATATTGTTCTCACAATCCAAAGCACAAAAACAGAGCATGATGGTCAGTCATTGCGTCTAATATTACAGCACAACGTGTAAAACACTGCAAGTAAATAATTCCAAGCTGTACCAACACTGTGTCTGCATTGTTTACTCTACAGTAAGTCCCCTCTGCTTGCAGCTCATGTCAGGGGCACAGAGTGCTGGGATGAGTCAACAGAAGATGCTCTGACAGGTGTCATCAAGGGATGGGTGTACCATGAGAAGGGGAGCAGCCAGCAACAGAGTCCTGTCCTGGGCAAGCACAGGAAATCTATTGGCTTTCTCATCAAGGTGGCAGCTAAACAAAGCTCTAAAGGCTTTCCAGCAGCTGCAAGGAGATGAGAGAATGGGATCTGGGAACCAGGTTCTTCCCAGATACTGGCTCCATCTCTGAAACAAAACTAAGAAGTGAATTTAGATTTTTTTTTTGTTAATTTTGTTTTTTGCCAATTTCAGTACTTTCAAGTTGGTGCTGATGATACTCTGTAAACCATGCATTCGTAAGGAAGAAAACATACTTGGCTGACCTAATACCATCACCAGAATTAGCTGGTTCCTAACAAGACACACAGATCAAAACCCACAGATAAAAGTAAAAGAAAACAGATTTTTGGAGCAGGAATGGGAAGTATTTACCTCACTGACAGTTTGGGGGCACTCTCTCACCCATCACAGTCAGTGTTGAAGCAAAAGGAGAAAAAACAAAGCCAGTCTGCAGAGCCCCAGGCTGTTGCTGGCTTCGCAAAGAGGGGTGCCTGTCAGCTGCACGGCGAGGCTGATGACACTGAAGATTTTGTTGTAGAGATGAAGGAAAAAGCTGCATTTTTGCTGCACAGTGAGTTGAACACGGGTGGTGCGTCTGCCAGGGACAATCCTTCCTGCCTGGGGGATTCACGCAGGGTTACCCAGTAATTCCCAGCTCAGTGTATTGAAAAGCAGCAATAGCTGCCACAGAACCATTCTTCTCCTAACCCTGCTGTTCATTGTCACTTCAGATTTACTAGAAGCTTTTTTCCCCCTATGGTATTTAAAAATTAAAGTGGGACTGTTCTGTAATCCTCTGCCTGCCGAGAGAGAGGAGCACCTGATCCAGCAGCTATGTCACTGCCATTGCCAGTGCTAGTCCTGAAGGTCTGCAGCCAGTTCCTCCACTTCCCTGAACCCTTAGTGATCACCAAATGTGGAATAAACCCAGCGAGGACAGGGCTCCAAGATGCCCCAGAGAAAGCAGGTCACACCTAAAACCAACACACTACCCAGTTCTCCAGACAGTTCTCCTGAACACCACAAAGTGCAGCGGTGGCCTGGAGTGCAGCTCTGCAACCCTCGACCCTCTGTTGCACGTGGATCCACACCCCAGTCCTGGCACCTCTGCGAGGCTCTCCCACCCCTGTGTGCCTCCAGAGATACCACCAGTGTCCCCAGAAACAGGGTGTCTGGCAGCCATGCAGACAGCACACTTTTCTCCTTGATCAAAACAACTTCAAACAGGGGACTTCAGAGAGTCAAAAAGTCTAGCTAGCACATATGCTGTGCTGTGGGAGCCTTTGATTATCCTGCAGATATTTTTAGAGCCCTGTGTAAATGAGCTGTGGTTCCATTTGTGTGGCGTATGGTGACAGCTCTGCCAGAAGCAGCCTCTGGTCCCCTGTGCCCACTGCTCTGTGCCACCGCAGAGCTGCACCTGGCACAGCCCAAACACCTGCCTCTGCCCTCTTATTTAAGCATCTTGGGGGGCACCTGTTTAAACCCACCCATGTGCTCAGCTGCCTGTGCTTTTCCTTCTGCCTCAGGAGAGCCAGATAGGGAAGACAGGCCCCAGGAAGCGCTGCAAACCCCCTCTTGTTACGCCTGCAAGCTCTTGGCATCATAGGCTCCACACCTCCTGCTTCCAGGAAGAAACATGTTCAGTTTCTTAGCTAAATGAAGTTTCTAGCGCCAGCTGCTAACAACAGCCATCTCCACGGAGCATATCCAGGACACCAGCAGAGCTGGGGAAGTGCGTATCAGGCTTTAATGCTATGACAACCATCACAGAGGAATTTTTCAATTTCCTTTTCACTCATACTGACATGAGAATCAGTGGTCCTAAAAATGAAGGGCACCTTTAGCCCTAGATCAGATGAATTTGTGCAAGCTTCCCTTCCTGACAAAAGCTCAGATGGTGCAATTTGCTTGAGGGGATCTTGCTTTCAAATCCTTGGCTTGAAGTTACCAGCAAGGAGGCTGATCACTGCCAAGGGGGACTAACAAGAGTCCACAGCACAAAACCGCCTATAGGAAATGAATTATAATGCAGCAATGCATTTCAGAAGCAGCTCTGACTCTTTACACATGGTTGAGCTGCTGAAAGTGAAGCATTGCCCTGCTTTCATGCTGTCAATTGCCCAGCAAAGGCAAAAACTCCAGAGATGAGGTTTTCAGTCCTGACTGACAGGTGCCCAGGAAACCCAACTGGAGCTAAGCTCTGACAACCACCAGGATTTTCTGGGCTTGCTTACTGCTCAAAATTAAGCAATTTTAAATCACAACAGTGAAAGCTGCCAGAAAATGACAAACTGTGTGTAATATGTGGAGTGCTCAATGAAGTGGACTTCAAGGAAGGCAGTAAACCAACCTTTCCTATTGGACCTATTGGATGACTAATTTGGGGCTATTTGCACTTCTCAGCCTAGAAACTGCCATTCACTTCTAGCCCCTGTGGCTACTCTCCATTAAAATCTGGAGGCATTCACTCTACAACCAAAATTTCTGCGCAGCCCTTCACCTGTGTGGATTAATGGGTCTACACGCACACTTCCCCCAGGCCCAGAGCCCCCTAAGCCCAGATCTCACTCAAAGCCAGAATTTCCACCCAAATTTCCCCTCCTTTGCAAGGACTGGCAAGCGGTGTGGCACTGGCAGCCCGTAACCTGAACAGCCTCCAGAGCAACACAGCTGGGCATCAGGTTAAAGCCCAAGATTATGAGCACCCACATAACTGTGGAGCCCCAGTAGGGAGCAAACCCCTTTTCATACCATAAGTACCCATTGCATTAAACCTCTGCTAGAGGAGTAAACTGCTCACCCACTGCATCTAACACTTGCTCATCCACTGGTATCCATTCCCAGGACCAATTGGAAAACCAGGATTCCTTCAGACCTGATTAAAGAGCCTGTCCTGTTGATGCTTCCATCCCTACATACTGAAGCTCAGCAATACTATCACAATCAACACTCACAGTACGCAGTGCCACACCCAGGATCCACACCGTCAGCTGCACAGCTTGCTCCTGCGTTTTCTGCTTCCCTCCACTGCCACATGGACACATTTACAGCTGAGCGAGCAACTGTTTGTGCTGGAAGGGCTTTGTGTGCTGCCTATGTTTCTCTCTAGCTATAGCTGCCACCCAGGGATGGACTAAACCTCTGCAAGATTGTCCCTGCTCGCACTGCCATGCAAACCTGAGCTGCAGTGAAGGAAGGATGATCTGTAGTCCCTGTGGTGCCTTTGCTGTGAGGTATATCCCCAGCAGCAGCCAGACCCAGCCCACAGAGGCAATGTTTTCAGCTGTTTGGTCAGCAAACACAACCCACAGCCCAGGGCTAATCCATGGACACATGTACTTATTTCAGAGGTTGACTCTCTTGCCCACAATGATTTAGCATATATAAGACCCTCCATGTACAAAATTACTCCTGTTACACTGACCTGTTTTAAAAGTTGCACCTTTAGTTAATCAACTACAAGCCCAGTGTCAAAGAAGAAGAAGAATCCAAAGTCAGCCCTCTCTTTTAAGGATAGAAGAAGCTCAGCTTCCCCTGGATTTAGAGCATTTAGAGCTCAGAAGAAGTCGCTCCATCCTTCAAACAAAACCAGGCACATATGTGAAGTTTTGTCAATGCACATTACAAACCCAGCCCACCACACCAAAGCCAACAATAATGCCACTGTACCAGACTGGAAAGAGAGCACAGAGCCTCAAGGGCACCCACTCTGCATCCCTACCCCAAAATAGCATGTGCTGACACAGCTGCGCCACTGCTGACCCAGAGCAGCCCTGGGCTGCTGGGATGTGCCAGCTCCTGGTCTGCCTCCTGCAGCCTTGGCACAGCACCAGGATAACCCAGCCCATGGGGAAACAATGCAGCTCCATCACAGGACATGCTGGACCTGCTCTCCAAGGTGAGGACGCTGAGGGGCTGCAGTGACACTTAGCATGTCAGGGAGCCAGTCACTCAGGAGGGAGAACTACCAGCATCTCAGGGGGCTGCAACTGTCCCTTCTGGATTATCAGCACTGGATCTGCTCCTTACAGTCCTGGGCTGGGGGAAGCGGGAGTGCATCAGCTTAGATGCCCTTGGTCTGGGAAAATGACATTAACCTCCAAGAACAATTTAAAGAATTAGCAACCCAACTTGATAAATTTAATTTTTTTTTTTTTATTAACAATCATTTTACATTACAAGGATAATATGACAAAAGGAAAGTTCTCGTGTACATACTATGATATATCAACATAGCTCTATTCGTATCCAGTGTCCTAGGTCCTTTCACACAGGTACTATAAAGCATAGTCTGTAAAGTAATAACATTTTAATGTCTCCAAAAGAGTGATATTAACATATTAATACATATGTAGTAATAGACATCTAGATATTTTTCTCTCATTTCATATGTGTGTGTGGTGGGTGAGTGGGTGGGTGAGAGATCGCTTGAAACAGTTCAGCAGGGCTGTGCTTGGATGTGGACACGGAGAAGTTTGAGACAAAACCTCGTTTTCTTGAAGTAGAAATGCATTTTTGCTAACTGTCGGGTGAGTCTATGAGGATGCCATGACTGGCAGAAAACTCCGTAGCCCTCCTGTAGCATTTGGGACATTACAGCATATGAGACATGGTTCCCCCGTGCAGCCCAGCGAGCTTATTCGACATGAGGTGCAGTGCATGGGAGCCCCGTGCCGGGCGGCAGCACCACCAGCAGGGCAGGTGGGAGGCGAGGCCGCGGGCTGGGCTTGCGCGAGTGTCAGTGGCATCGGAAGGAGGGGGCTGGGAGTGAGAAAACTATCTCTGAGGTTTGTGAGGAACAGGTGCCGAGAGCTCCCCGCCAGTGCCGCGCGGCTGAGGGGCTGCGGCAGAGCGGGGAGCCGCCGCCGGGCAGGGACGGCTGAGGTGGATTACCAGTTGTGTGGAGGAGAGAGGCCTGGGAGAGGGCACTGAGGTGTGTGACAGGGCTTGGGGGCAGCTTGCACAGCGTCTGCTCATGCAATACCAGTGTAACGAGCCATTCGGACGTCAGAATTGCAACTCACCCTCCTCCCGACCAAAGCCAACAAATAAAATAAACAGCAAGGAGTGTGGTGGTTGCCAGGCCTGACGCGGAGCTGCAAAGGCAAACCTTCACACTTTCCCTCCAACCCTTGCGGGGAAGCAGCTCGCTGACTGACCACCTGCTGCCAGACTGGCCAGAGGCACCTCTCAGGTCCTCTCAGGTGTCAGCCAAAGACTTCAGGATGCACCAAGGCCAGTGTCCTACGAGTGGCTGTGTGAAGGGAGGGATGGAGGGATGAGACAGCTGGCCATCCCGCAGGCATCAGCAGATATTCAGGGAGGGCTGATCCTCTGCCCAGATCCACCCCCATCCCAGCATGGAAGTGCTGGTCATGGGAAAACAGGTGTCTCTTTGCATGGGCAGGGTAAGAGGGCTGCACCCTTTGGTGCTTCAGCCTGGCAAGGTCTGAATGCTGTATGCTGGGGCCCAAAGGCATACATGCGACACTGACCATGTCTTCCATACAATCACATCATTCCCTTTCCTCCAGAAAGCTTCCCTGGGCCCCTGGCCAGGCAGGCTGCTCACGGGCTGAGGAGCGGCTGTGAGACCTGAGGGAGCGGAGTGGCTCCTGCAGCAGAACAGCAGCCAGCCTGACCCAACAGAGCTGAATGTGCCTTCCCAATGGGGATTGCACGCTCTCATCCTTATCACTCCGACTTCACGGTTCCTTCTTGTTTGCACTGTTCCAGCTCTATACCCCATCCCTGCCACCTCCGACTGTGTGGCTGTAACCCTTCCTCCACTCAGTAACGCCCTGGGCTCTCCTGCTGCCTTTATCCCAGCACCACGGCTGTGTCGCTGACCAATGCCCGCAAGCGCACCCACACTCTTGCTGGTGCCATGTGAGTGCCGGCCAGCGCGGGGTCTCCCTGGCAGTGTGCCAGCAACTGCTGAGGAGCGCCAGACAGAACAGCAAAAAGCCGTTTCCGCGGCACCAGTGCCCGCAGTTGCCAACAGCGTCCATGCAGAGAGACGAAAGTGCATATGAGGGTGGGATATGTATCTGTCCAAGTGTGAACACACAGGACCTCAGCAAGAGGCTCTCTTGGGAGAAGGACACTCAAGCATTTTCCCCTACCAAGACATTCTCCTATTAAACAAACCTTATTTATCACTTGGTTAACATGCCAGCAAGGAAACCCCTTGCCTTAAACACAGCCAAGCCCCTCTCCATAGAGTGCTATATATGTAAATGTAGGCCTCAGTGTATGGCTAAAACCATCCCAAAGTCCAAAGTCTTCAGTGTTACGTGCCTTGTGCTAGAACACAGGGCCAGCCTTACACAAGGGTGGTTGAATCTATCTCTATATTATATCTTTATATCTATCGAAAACATAGAAATATATAAATATATAGGATTTCATTTATAGATATATAAGCACGTGATTTTAATCTTTTGTACTGTGTGTATATGTACTGGGATGTGCGTATATACAATATATAGACCATATGCATATGTACTGTATACATACACTAGCTTACATGCACACACATCATACATGTCTCCAGGGGAGACAGGAATTGCATAGGCATTACTGCATTGGATACAATGGCTGGGGGATTAACGTACCATTTCTCTGCTTTTAAGACCTCTTTTGATAGGGGTGAGAGGGGAATCTGCAAAAGCAGAGGCTGTTGCTACTTATTTGCAAGCCAGCTGTCTGGGCACTGGTCAAACAAACAGCAATCCTCATGAGATAAGAAAGGAGGGGGACTCCAAAGACCCCACGGGCCATCTGGTTGAGTTTGTGCTGTGAGAAGGAGATGGACCGAGCCTGAATCACATCTGAACAGTCATACCAGCAAAAGCATGGGGGACATCGCTGCAGTTGGCTCAAGACCCAAGGCAGACAACACACGAGGACCCTGCCCACCGCGTCCCCTCGCAGCCGCTGTAACTTCCGTGTGCTTTTGCTGGTATGGGAAGAGCTTTGGTCTCTTGTGAGCATTATCCCTGCTGAGGTCGGTCTCGTGGCTGGAGGGCCCAGACCCCTACGGACACCGGTGAGCCCTGCAGAAGGACATGTCTAAATGTGCTTCACAGATTTCTGCTTCACAGCAGGGTAAAAGAGGCAAAGAGCCTGAGCAAAAAGTGGGGAAGGGAAATTGGCAACCAAAAATCCCATGGGCTAGAAATACAAACTCGAGGGTCTGGAGAAGTGTGCATTATTCACAGTCAGATGCCGTAGCTAAGATGCAGGGAGGGAGACAATAAAGAGCTCATTTGAGAAAAACTGAACCCTCTGTCTTGGCAGCCTAACCAGTTCAAGATGCCGTGAGCAACACATTCAAAACAACTCCTCACGCTCTCTCAGCATAGCAGGAAAGGCATTGATTAAACCCGACGCATGGCAATCTTGGAGCCACAGAGGCCTCCCTCAGCACCCTGCTGAGCCCTCCCCATGCCTGCTGCTGCCTCCTGGCCTCACTGCCACCAGGCTGGGCCCAGGCAAACAGGGCACAGAAATGCATCCGCTTCTGAGAAAGGCTGGGGAGCCCTGGCAAGCCAGAGGTGCTTTGCATTGGTATTCCTCCCTCCTCCCTGTCTTGTCTATGCTGGTAGTCATGTTTCTATCCACAGACTATCCATGAAAGTAAGAGCTACAGATCTGACACAGGCAGGTAAATCTGGAGGGAAAGCTTGCAAAGCACCTGAATTACCCCAGGACAAAGGCCAGGTTTCTTTTCTGACGTGCAGGTAACAGGGGATTGTGTGCTGGAGGAGCTGGGATGGGCTGGGCTGTGCCAGCTGCTCTGCCAAGCTCTTGTCTATCCCCGTCACCAACGTAAGGGGTCTATGACCTTTCCCATCACGGGCATCCACAACATCCAGTGGCAGGGAATCATCGTTTGCAAGCACAGTTATTTGCTAAAGAAACAAGTGCTCTGTCTGTGTCAGCTGGCTGCTGGAGAAAAAACATCACACGCTGCACATTTCACTACACTATTAGAAAAAAGAGCTGCCAGTGAAAGGTGCCACTGATGAGAGCAGGATTTGCAAGTGAACCAGAGGGAAGGAGTGACAAATTGGAAGAATAATTTCTGAACAGGCCTCTGGCAGCTCTTACGTTGCCATTTCCTCCCCAGTGGCAAAAGTTAGGAGGCTTGGATCAGGAGTTGTAAACAGGCCTCTCAGGCTGCTCAGCACAAGCCCTGGGGGAGCATTCCTCTCTCCAAAGGTGTCTGGAGACTGTCCCCAGATGTTCCTTCCCTCCATGTGGGCCAGGCACTTTGATGGGCCTCTGTGCCAAGGAGCTTTTGCTACTGCAAACAGAAAGGCAGGTGATTTTTCCCCTCCACCCACAAAGAGCTATGGAGTTCTATGGATTCTATGATCTATGTTCACCTTGCCCATCTCCAGTCAGAAACTAATGGAGCAGCAATTTTTCTATCTTTTTTATCATTTTACATCTCCTCAGGTTTTAAAAAGGGAGGAAGACTGCCACCTCCCTGGCAGGCAGCGGCTCCATGAGCTTTGTGGCAGCACCCTGAGCAAAGCCAATTCACCAGGCCTGGAGAGCTACGAGCACCTTGTGTATAAAGGTTCCTACTTTATGGTCAGGCAAACAACCACCCAAGTCTGCACAGCTAGCAGAGGGTTTTCAGTTTAATTTTTACTCCTCTGGATGAATGCATCAATTTGATCACATCATTTCTAAGGAAATACAAGGAAAACATGAAAACAAAGCCATTTTTCATGCTTGCTAGGTGTGTCATATCAATGCCCCTGTGTTGCAGCTGTGTGATGCCCTGACCTAGCTTGTGACATTTCCATGAGGACCACAAGGAAGAGCACTCAGCGCCTGCACCCCTGGCGGCAGAGTTTGGCAGCAGGTGGGTGGCCCTGGCGCAGGTGCCCTCTCCTGCCTGAGCCAGCCTCAGGCTGCACGTGCTGTCAGAGGTAAGGCAAGGGGTAAGTGCTACAGAGGGTGCTGACCAGCCCTCTCCGGCTGGCCTGACCAGCCCTCATTGCTAAATTCACAGGGTCCGCTCTGCTCCGCTCGGACCATCTCACTGAAAGGCCCCGTTTTACAGCGAGGGGGCAGTGTCAGGACATGAGGACAGGCCACCACTCAAGCTTTGTGTGCGCTCGGTCCCTCCTCAGTCCCACAGGGACAGAGGCAAACACTTCCAAAACCCTGACCAGCACCAGTCTAGCTGTTCCTGTGGGGTCTGAAAGCTGAACCAGTCTGTAGTGGCTTGGCTGCACACCTCTCCCAGTGCTGGCTGTGAAGGTCTGCTGAAGGCAAAGGGGTTAGCAGGAGGTGAGTGAGACCTAGGTAGAAGTGTGTGTTTTCCCGGGGAAGACAGTGCGTGAACCCTGGCAGTGAAAGTGACTCAGAGAGAGATCGGTTCCAAACATGCTACATCTCCATTGAAAACAAACAAAAAAGTTTAAAAAATAAAATAATATTATATATATATATATATATATTTATATAAATGAAAAGCTATCAACTAGCAGCAACGGTTCTAGAGATATCTTAGCACCAAGACCAAGGGCAGGGGGGTAACAGGAGAAAGGAAAGGTTCAGTGTTGCTGATACCACCATCATGTTTCCAAACAACACAGCTTGGCACAAAGCTCATCCCTCTGGGAAGTGAGAACATGTTGGCTCGGACACCTTTTGGTCAACACATCTCACTCCCACGATGGTCTGGTCAGGTTGGTGCTGTCCATGCCACATCAGCAAGGCAAGGCACTAGCATCTGTGGAGTTTTTGCACCTTTTTTGTTTGTGTGGTATTTTTTTTGGTTGGTTGGGGTTTTTTTGTGAGTTTTTTTTCTCTTTTCTAACCTGAAGTGATATTGTGTGGATGCCTGGAGCTTGTTTACTTTAAAAGAATAAAACAAAGAAGAGCCCCAAGCCCACAAAACAATCTCTTTGTGATGGAAGGTGCAAGTCCCCCACTCACATTTCAGCTGGACTCTGCATTCCTTCAAGAAAGGAAGAAATATTTCACAGGAAGAAGCAGAGCATCCCTTCTTCCTGCTGTCATCAGTCTGCTGTGCTGTGGAACATGTTACCTTGGTCACAAGAGAATAAGTGAACCTTTGTAGGACATCACACATGAATATAATCCAAGATAATCTTGCATTGATAGCTCCTGCCACCAAACTGCAGCAGGTTTTTCTTTCAGTCATTCCAAACAAAACAAAACAAAACAAAACAAAAACCCCACAACAATCTAGGATTATAAAGACATAGTATAAATAATGTAAATTAGAATAGAATTTTTTAAGCCTTTGAATCTCTGCCCAGAGGTGGCTCTCGACTCATTGGCTGTTTAGCTTCCACAGCAGCCCTGGTTTTGAATGAATAGTTGTATATATATATATATATTTATCTCATACAATATAAAAATATAAATGCAAAAATTTCCCCCTGCCTTCTCTATTTTGCTATTTTATAGTCTGCACATGACATCATGTTATAACATACGTATGATAGACTGGTACTACGGTTATCATAAAAGGAGCTGAAAGCCAAGTATTACTCTACAGCCCAAAGGTAGGTAGAACTGAGATAGGGGTATCACAGTTTAGTGGAGGCATTTGTTTCTAAATCAGAATAAAAACCCAAAACCATGCCCCCAGCCCTTCTCTCCTGTCAGTAATCTCTTGAGGGAAGAAAGCTTCCATTCAACTGAAGAGAACTGGGTGGAGCTGGGGGCAACATAAACACGCAGGATGCTCTGTCGGAAATCAGAAATCTGATGGTTGCCAACACAAGGCTCAAATGGCTCAATAACTGGGCTGAACAATGGAAAGAGAGGCAGAGATTGAAACCGAGGGGAAAACAAACAAACAAACAAACAAACAACCCCAAAACAAAACAAAACGAAACAAAAAACAACCCAGCAAACCGACAACACACATACAAAGGAAACCGCCGGGAGGATGAGGCTGACAAAGACCCGTTGTCTAGCTTATAGGTTGTTAGGTTGGAACATGTAGAGTATGGCCCCAGCACATGCTTCTAAAGAATGAAATGTTGCCACCTACATTGCAGCTGCCATGGTTGGAGACACCAGTAAATGTCTAAACATTGTCTCAATTTTTAAAATTCTGCTTAGCTTCTATCAGACGCACATCGTCTTTACTTTTAAATTTTCAGTGTGGGTTTTTCCTTAATATAGATAATATATATATTTTATATAATATATCAAAGTTTAGAGTATAGATTAAAAAAATTATCTGATCTGAGGCATTCCTTCCTAAATATCAGGGTAAAACTCAGAGCCATGGTCCATGCTCTGCAACATAGGCTTCTGGTCAAGAGATGACATCCTGCTTAGCATTTCGGCTGAGAGCGCGTAACTATTGCCTGACTTCTCCTCAAACCAGCTATCAAGTGCCCTTTTGCAATCGAAGTTGGCAATGGGCGGCCCGTTAACAGCAATCGTCAACAGGTCACTGAGCTGCTCCAGCGTGAGCCGAGAGCGGTTGTTCTTGCGCACTCTCTGCAGGGCGGTGCGCCCCTTCTCACAGCAGGCCGAAGAGGTGGGAAGGACTTTGAGGATCTGAACTATTTTATTTAGGAGGGGAAATCTCTGTTTGTATTTACAAATGTGACTGAGCAAGTCTTTAAAACCATTTTTGGTATAATAATCCACCTTGAGTTCTCGCCACTCCATCAGCAGACTCCCTCGGGTGTCCATCCCCTCTCTGCAAACCTCTCTGGAAAATGATGGGACTGTCTCCAGGTGTTCAAATATTTGTACCATATCCTCCTTCCCATAGCTCATGAGCTCATCAGTGCTTCTGGGCCAAGCTGCAAGGTCAAATACCTGACAGGCCTTCACAAATGTCCGGCTGCGGGAATCGAACCTTTGGGCTAGGATCACCTGGGTCTTCTGGCAGATCTTTTCTCTGATTGACTGGAATTTGGCTTCAGCCACCCGTAGATTTTTCACAGCAATGCCATTAAAGCTTTCGCGGAAGTTTTCCTCAAATTCCTGCAAGTACTCCCCAGGGGAGTCTGCTAGCCGGCTAATCTCCTGGATGGCCTCCTCTATCTTATCATCCACCTGCGATACAAGAAGGTACTCCCCTTGGAAGACGTAGGCAAGGCGTGAAAGCACAGCAATCACATCCAGCAGGAAGTAGATGAGTTTAATCGACTGGTAGTCCATCAGGAACTGCAGGAGGGCCAAGGCAATGGCAGAAGCATCTGCCCTTTGGGTCTGGCCACTGACATCTTTGAGATGGGCCACAACCTCAAGGTAATCCTTGATGAGAGCGTTGAGCACATTCTGCTCCCCAATGATCCACTTCACTGCTCGAATGTCCCCCAGGAACTCGGTCTCTTCACACAGAGTGGCAGCAGTGACCCTTAACTCGCACATGAGTCGGGGAGAATAACGATAGAAACTGAGCAGTTGCTTCAAATTGTTTTCTAGCTCCTCCAGACATGGTAGCTCCTTCCCACTGATGGCATCCAAAATTTCTAAGTGGGGCCTATGCACCATAAAGGGAAGGCAGAGAAGCCAGGGCAAGGTCTTTCTGATTGTCATGAACAAGTTGGCTCTCAGGCTGGCGGTAATGTTAGCACCATCAACTCCCAAGCCGATAGTTGGCTTCTCATCCTGCAGTCGTATTCCCAGGCTGGAAAAAGCCCGATCTAACGCTTGGAGGTAACTGTCTGTTGTAGAAAAGCCCAGTTCCTGAAGAGACAGGAATTCAGTTGCTGGAGGCCCATCGCTGCTCGTGTACTGCACATAGACCGCAACCGTATCTGCAAGCAAGTCGTCACTCTGCCCATCCAGAATGATGCTGAGGAAGGGAGACTGCCGGATGCGTTCAACCAGGTCCTCTCGGAGAGCCCGGGCGATATGGTGAATTAAGATCTGGCAGTCTCCTTCATTCATGTACTGATCCACCACCTTGAGCTCACACTTTCTCAGTAGTTCTGCCAGAGGCCGAAAGTCGTAGTAGGGCCTGCCCTCCAGGGCCAGGTGGTAGGCTGTATTGAAGAGCAGGGTCATATTTCGGCACATCTCTTCTGTCTTCTCCGGGTGCATCCTGAGCTTGTAAAGCTGCAGGCACTTCTTGTGGAGGTTGCTCTGGCTGTGAAGCTTTATCGTGTGTATCTTGAACTGCTTAGAGCCAATGATGAAGGCTGAAGTCCGTGAGGATTGCACTGTGTACTGCCTACAGACATGGCACCACATCTCATTCAATGTCGGGGAGTACCGCAGAAACCAAAACTTTTTAAGCCACTCTTGCTTGAACCGCCGTATCCTCCGGCCTGTCGCAGAAGACATCTTGGAAGGCTCATCTGTAGCAGCAATCATGTCATTGGAAACTGATTCATCAGCAGAATCCACCTCTTGGTCATCGTCCTCCATGATGGTGGGAACAGAGATGATGCTTTCTGAAGCTGTAACAAAAAAATAAAAAAAAGGAAAAAAATATGGTATTTACAAAGTTGCTGAGCTAGAGAAGAATCTTACTGGTGACAGTAGAGCATTGCCCAAAGAGCTGGCCACAACCTGTCCTCTCCTGCCCACAATACATTATGGATAGAATTTGAATCATGACTTTGAAAGGAAAAGAAATCAATATTTCTGCATAAGATCTTTGTCTCCAGCATGCCACAAAGAACAGCAAGAAAGGACACTACATCCTGGCCCCTTGAACAATACACTGTGTGACCCAAATATTCCTTTTACTGAAGGCTCCTGGCTGCTTGACAGCACGTTCCTGGAGGAAATGAAACGTCTCTTCAGAAAGGGGCACGTGGTTGTGTTAAGGCAGTGGAGGAAACAGAGAGAGATTTCCAACAAGGGACACAGCAGGACATAATTTCATACACAAAGAGAGCACATTTCAGCATTACCACAGAGTCATTCATACTTTCTTGGTAGCATGTGAGGCATTGTGGAGGGGCTTCCGCTGAAAGAGAATGCATCAAAAATACAGCAAACAAACTGTCTGCAATGGAATGTCTTTTTTATTGGCAGTGCATTATCAATTACAATGGCAACAAATAGAGCAAATTGTCATACAGAGTCTTTCTCAGACAGTGTTTTCCACTGTACCCGCAGCATCAGCTCCTGGCCCACCCAGTCACAAAACCTGACAAAGAACCTTCCATGGAACTACATGTTCACCTGAATACTCAGAGCAAAATGCTTTAGCTGGGTACACAGCACACAGGCATCTCACTACTCTCCTTAGGCAGGGTTTGGAGAACGCTCTAACTCGGCAAGGCTTACCTGTGGGGTCTGAGAACTCTTGGAGCTCGGGTACCTGGGGCGGTAACACGGGTGGCTCGGGTAACTTCCCAGATCTCAGCATGTCTAACTCAGCCTGCAGCTCCCGGATTTTCTTCTTCAGCCGGATACAGTTGGGGCAAAAGGATGTTGTGGGGATTTCATGGGAGTTGCCTTGTGCAGAGGCCAGTGACAGCTCAGTTGGGCTGTCTGCTTTAAGTGACAGGGGCTCTTCTTCCTCGTCTTCAAGGATGCTCATCTCCTTGGCTGAGATGAAAGAGGAACTGTGAGGGACCTTCCATTCCCTCTCGCTCTGGTTTCTGCTGAGGCTCAGGGAGCCGTGCTGCATGGCACTGCCACACTGCTCAAAGATGTCTTCAGCCTGGTATTTAGATGCTCTTCTGAGGGAAAGTGGTGTACTTGTTGCTAACTGGTTGTCTTCAAACTTGGCAGACTCCAAAGAAGCCTCCAGGACATCTTTGAAGATGAGGTCAATCTTTTTTTTCTTTGTTTGGGGGTGGGATTCCCCCTCGTCACAGCTGCGCTTGTAGGGGCTCTTCCCCTGCTTTAAGGTGGCGAACTGGAGTGCTCCCCTTGCATCCTCTTGATTTTCTACATTCTTTTCTGACTTTTCATTCTGTAACATTTTGTCTCCTAGAATGGAAAATGAGGGGTGGGGATTATCACTGGGCACCGAGCAACATCCCTCAATCTAAAACTCAAACAAAAAAGAACAAAAAGGCAGACTGAACCCTTGCAGGTCTGCATGTTATGTTATAAGCCAGGGAACTGACCCAACTCAGTGGAAACCAAGGCTTGCAAGAGGAGAAGCCCCACTAATGGGCATATCTGCAAAAACAGAGACAGTCCTGGGTAGCCACAGCAGAGTAGAACCCACACACTTCAAAGAGAAGAGAAAAACTACAGGCAGCTTGTTTAACCTAAAGGTATAACCAACCTGTGTTGGAAGAGGACTATGAGGTGAATGACTGATCATGGTGGAAACTATACCCAGAGTCTAAGTGCCATTTTGGCTGGCTGGAAGTCCTGTGCCTGTTTTGACTTGGTAAAAGGTATCAAGCGTACAGCAGTGCAGTGAGAGATTTACACCATTTCATGACAACCCCAGTGTCTGTGCACGCCATGGCACAAAGTTTGCAAGCCCCTCTACTCTCATTCAGTTTGGAGGCTGCTCCAGAAATGCAAAGGTAAAAGAGTAAAAACAACTTGCACACTTAAAACCTAAGGTACACATTGTCAACTGAGCTACAACGGGTGAATGCCCTCCAAGGATGGGACATTTAGCTTGTCCTGGTGAAGTCTGAGACCATGGCCATTCAGTAATCAAAAAAAAAAAAATTAAAAGCAACCTCATACAAATTATTAATTGCTTAAAATAAAGGGAATAGCCAGATTTCCTTACCTGGAAATTCAAAAGACGATAGGTTTGGCTCAATTTCCATCACTCTTCTATCTTGTAAATAACTTCAAGCATTGATGGCTTCCCAAACAAGACGCTGCTTTATGCTGATTTTTGGTTTTGTTTGCTTAAAGTGTATTCATGCTTTCATAAGAGTTATGGAGCAAAAGCTACCATTCCCTCTCTAAGGAGAGCAATGCTAAGAATGCAGAAAAGATGCAAGACTCGAAACAGTTAGAGTAAGGCACTGTAAAAAGGGCTGGCCTGAATGGATGGGATTTTGCACTGGGTTTGGATGCTGGCTGGGAAACCCAGCCACTTCTTTAGTGAATCCATAACAACAGATCTCATTTTCAACACATTGACGAGAATTTCTACAGACAAAGCTTTCAGTCTCTCTCTTAGTATTTCCCCTGTTACAGACTACAGCAACTACTGTGAGAGGTAGGGATTTAGAGAACCAGTTCTTCTTTCTCGGTGATCTTTTCCCCCAACCAGCCGAGTGCTTCAGCCCTATGGAAAAGCTAGCAATCACAAGCCAATCCCTCATATTATTGGTCTCAACTCCAATGATGAGATGGGTCAGAAACTATCAACAGAAACAAAACCCAGGAACCATGTTATTTTTCTGTGAGTTAGTAAAGTGTGCCACTTTGCTTCATTCGACAGACTCATCTGCAGGGACTTGAAATATTTTAAATAGAAAGTGACTCAACAGGTTTTTGTGCTGCTTCCTGACCACCTCCCAGTGTCCTCCCAGCTGAGGCTTCGATGTCTCTCACAAGTCTAGCAATGGCCCAGGTGATGCTCTGCTTTAACAACATCTCCATGCCCCTTTTGTGAAGGCAGGCTGAGCCCAGCTTGCAGTGGGATGTGCTCACCGAGATGTCAGGGGGTTTCTGGAATGGTCTGTGCAGTCACATGAGTTTCTACCTGAGGATGCATTAGGTTGTGGCAGGTTCTGGAGAGTCCCGAGGCAGATCTTCACCACACTTGTAGCACAGAGCAGGTTGTGAGTTACCGTTTCAGCTCCCACAAACCATGACACCACAAAAAACCATGACTAAAGGCATGTCTGCATGTCAGGGCAATAGCTCGTAGCCTTGGTGCCCTAAGGGCACAGACTGTCTCTTGCTGTACCTTCAGAAAGCACTAAGCCATCTGGATGACTAATGTGTGCATGTTATTGCAGCAAAATCACTTCACCCTGTACCTAATCACTCACTGATGTTCATTAACATAAAAAAGCAAATTCATACCCAGGTTAATTCAGAAGTGGGAATTACCCAAGTACAGCCACCAAGATGTAACACTGCAAGTGCGTAACAAGTCTAAGGTGATAGAGATAACCAGCTTTTTCAGGACATCTTGTCCATCCCACGACTGAAGAGGAGACACCTTTTACCAAGTCAAGGCAGCAACAGCAGCTGTGTAATAATATACTCAGGAATCATAATTACAAAGTTATATTTAGTGTGGCTGCCCCTCGGAGGCCCTGCCATTCTGCATCTAGACTGGAAAGAAATGCTCCTAATTAACTTCAGGTATCAGCATTGTACAGATGAACAGATGCATTAAGAATTTTTGCTTTCCTCTAAAGCTTCCTATATTGCTGACAATACGTGGGCCCAAAGGACTGCTGCGTTTCTTTCAACATTGCTACTCTTTAGATAAGATAACAATTTTTATCCAAGGAAGAATCAGTCTGACAAGCACAAAGCCTCCTGTACGTTGTACACACATTCTAAGGTTGTGAGACTAAGGAGTCTCTAGCTGATGTCGCGCTGATCCCAAATTATCTTTCTGAAGAAAGAGGAGATAAATTAAACGAGAAAAACGGACATACAAACACACCAAGGAAATCTCTTTCATATGCACACAAAACCAGGCAGAGCTCCCTCAAACAGGATGCTCACAGGAGCCAGAGAGAGCAGCATGTTCAGAGGAAAAACCTAATGCTGTCTTGTAGGATCATCAGCTTGGCAATCTTCAGGCCAGAAAGTCTTGTGACAGGGGTGCTCTGTGATCCCTGGGCATTGCATCAGGCCCTTGCAGCACACACACACAGCATGGCACAACACAACATGTGGCATGACACATCACAGCACAAATCTTTCTTTCATGATCTCTGTGACTGTGGTTATCTTATTCTCCTTGTACACCCATCCATCTATGACAGGCAGAGCTGGGGGCTCTCACCCCGAGGTGCTCCGCTTCTAGAAATGCAGCTCTCCTCACACAGCCTGTGAAAAACCTACTTCACCCACCACACTTGGCCCAACTGTGGGGCAGCCCAAGGGGATCAGGAGAGAGGATGGAAAGGGAAGGGACTCACCACTTGTGAAATTTCTGTTGATGGTTTCCTGGGACATACTATGCAACCGCTTCATGTAATCCTCACTGTACCAGACCCGCAGCTTCTCCCCAGGGTGGATGTCACGGCAGGCACGGAAGTAAATCCTCTCGCTGTGCTGAAAGGCCATCAGGTTTTGCTCCTTCTCCTCCCGGGAGATGATGACGTACCTGAAGGCGAGGAGACAAGGCACGTGTGAAGCACAAACTTCCCTCCTGTGCTCCCCCTTGCATCAGAATAACCATGAAGAAGCCAGAATGACCTTCAGAGAGAGCCATCAACACAGCCAGGCTGGAAAGCATGGAGTTAGAAGCAATGGTGTGCAAACAAGCATGGACACCCAGGGAACAGTAAGCCAGTGGGGCCGTTTTTTGCTGGGGAAGGGATGACAGAAATGCACATCCAGCCTGAAGGGATGTCTGCCAGCAAGGGTGACACAGACTCTCCCAGGCAGAAATATCTTTGCCTAGTGATGGAAACAAGGACTTCTGGACTCCCCACCATCATTTCACATCCCAGGCCTTCCTCCCTTGTTCTCAGGAATATCTGGAACAAGGCAGGGCTCCTCTGCCTGTCTGTTTCCCCAAAACACTGCCTTCCTTTTTAGCTGGTAACAGATTTGCTTGCTTCTCTCCTCTCAGGCAAGCAGAATTGAGATTCTAAGGACAGAAACATGGATACCTAATGTGCACGGGAGTACGTGCTGGTTGTCTGAGGACATGCCAGTATTGGAAGGTTTTGCACTTTGGAGTTCAGCAGGGTGTGACAAAAATACAATACAGCTCTGCAGCCAGAAACCCCAGCACCATATTGTGGGGATCTCCTACTAGTGCTGACAGAAAGATTGCTTTCAGGGCATGGGATTTATTTTCCTGATTTAAAACAGCTACATTTCAGCTCAGAAGAAATGTATTTATTCCCACTCCAAGCAACTGGCCCTCTTGCTAAGTGCAACTTGCTAAGACAGAGGTCTATCACCAGGGTCATGCTATTTGCTCTCACAATCCTCTTGTTCCTGCTAGAGGACATGAAAAAGGCTAGGTAACACCGGTTCCAGCTGCCACCAGCATGAGCTTACAACATTTACCCAGGAAAGAGGCCCCGCCATGGCATGTGCAGACTCCAAAGCAGACCTGAACGGTTCATAGCTAAAGCTTATTTTTTCTCTTACGCCATTCACCTCTGTTATTCAGCACTCCCTGCTGCAGCAACCTCAACAAAGGCGAGGAGGCTGCAGAGGAGCATATGGCTCCTCTGACATCTGCTGCCGCTAGTCCTGGCCCAAGTTCCCTAATGTAAATACAGGTATTTCTTTGGCTTAAGAAATCTGTCAAATTTTTTGAATATTCTATCTTCTCTAGCCATATGAATGCACAGAGAAAGACACAAGACCACTTGCATGTGATCACACTAACCCACACACATAAGGTCACAAACTTGGTGGAACTTCCCACAAAACACAGAAAACAAGTCTGCAGTGGCAGTGTCTCAGACTGCCTGAAGCTCAAGGAATTTAAATGTTTAAATGTTAAGCAACTGTGTATGTGCCTGCAAGCAGTTGTATTTTTCCTAATGTGCTACCCAGGATTCTCTGCCATCTTCAGGAATTATTTAAACAGCAGACTCTGGTACTGCCAAAATTGGCTTCTATTAACCCTTATTTACTTCTGATCACAAAACAAAGGAACTTTTAAAGTACCAGTTTGTGTATTTGAGAAGGAAGAGAGACATGGACCAGTGTGGTGGGAAGGAGGTCCTGCAATAGCACACAGCTGCCAGGCTGTTGCTTTTGGATATTAGTGATCACTCCTCAAAAGGTGTATCAGGCCTTCAGCCAGCCAGGATATACACAACCCTTGAGACAGACCAATGTGCTGCGGTCAGTCTGATGCCCTGCAGCACGGAAGATCCTAGAGAATGCTCTCTCCAGTCCAAGCAAAATGGATGCTAGGATGCTTCCTAGCACCAGCTAAGCAGAGACCCTGCTCTGCATCCCACTGTCCACAGCAGAGCAGTGACAGGATTGGGCTGCCCCTGTGGGGATTTACTAACCTAAAGTCACTCAGAGATCCTTAACACAACATACATGACCTGTATGTCCACAGCCAGAGGCACCGAAGAATTCATGGAGCAGTGGCAGAATGGTCTGGTGCATTTCCAGCAAATTGCATTTGACAGTGAGATGTAGAAAATACAACTTCAAATGGGAAGGGGAGAGCCTCGTTAACTATTCCCACCAGGGCTCACTTTTATTATGAAGTATTTTGTTAAGCATGAGCATGAGCTTTTCCTGTTCACTGCTTTCCTTCTGCCTCTACAGCCCTCCACATTTCTGCCCAAGTATCCTTCAGCTCTGCTGCCCACATCCTGTGGCTCGGGCTGCCTCTTGGAGCAGCAGGGAGCTGGGAAGAGAGTGCAGGCTGGAGGGCATAAGCTCCAGTACTGCTGCAACCTTACAGCAAATGCTGCCTGGCTGCTCATCCAGCCTCCTGCAGCCAGGAGGCACTGCCAGTTTCATCAGGAGCCCTCAACAGAGAGTTCTGGAATAATCCAGTCACAAACATGTTCCTTCACAGCTGTACGCAGCTAGCAAGTGGTTTATGCTCCTGGAGAGGAAGCTTTCCATCTGCGCTACTTCCCTGAGGTAAGGTAAATGAAACCACACAAATGAACCGATTTTGAACCAGTGCTGCCCAGCCCTAGGCTCGAGTTTCCCCAGAAGCACAAAAGACACAGGTTACAAAGGACTGCAAAAACCCCAAATTCCAGCTGTTGGTCTGAGTACTTAGTGCTGCTGCACACCACAGCCGAGGGGCAGATGCTTTCCAAGGATGGAGAAAGTCATTCCACAAAAGGGCAGCCAGCTTGGTGAACCAGGGGCACAAACTACCAGATGAGGAGAGACTGCATGATCTGCCTTCACTGACACACATCCCAAGGCCAAAGTGCTCAGAACAACCCAACCCTTCCTGTGAAGGCTGGAAAGTGTCCAGTCCCCGTCCCAGTGCCAAATACTTCATTTGGATTGAAGCAAGGAGGCTGCCTTGGTTTGGACACCCAGGACAGGCATGGCTACGCTGACCCAAGCACTGCACACTGATGGGCAAGGCCCTGCTTGCAGAGCAGGTTTCCCAAGGGACCGTGATCCCCAGAGAAAGAGCAGAGTCATACTGCTCCTGCAGCAGACCCAGACACCCTCAGCTGCACCTGGTCCTGCAGAGAGGCATTGCCATGAGCCACAAATCCATCATTTCATGTCCTGTCTAGTCCTTGGGACAGGCCAGCCTCCAGAACACCACAGATCCTGATCAAGCTACTCAGGACCAGACATCGCACCAATGGAGAACACTGTTGACCCATCTGCAGCTATTGGGGCTTGGATCAACCCCACAGCTGTCAGAGGCACAGTTCCTTGCTCTGCAGGACCACCTTTCCCACAGACTGTCTAGCTAGCAGCAAATAAAAATCATCATTTCATTTCTCCTAAGCCACAGCCCATTCAGGACACCAAATTCCCAAGTTCTGGGATCGCCAAGTGAGCATGCCCAGAAAAATGTCAAGGTGTTTTTTGGCAGCTGGGATCACTCCTCCCCAGGAGGGGAACAGAGTCTCCCTCTGGTGACGATCTAGAAGAGACGGTGAAGAGGGAGGAGACCTCTGCAGCTGGAGGGAGGCTCAGGCATCTCCCCTTCTCCTCTCCACTATCCCCCCGGACTTGTCCCTTGACTCCCTGCTGCCCACTCCATTGTTCACCCTCCGGCTGGCCTCAGGGGTGCTCCAGTGATGCCCTACCAGGGCAGAGCACAGCAGGGAAAAGGCCACTGGCCTTTCCCAGACCAGCATCAGGCACAGAGCCAGGGCAGGAGATCCCATGAAAGAGAGCAGCCCCCAGCCCAGGCTGATGTCATACACGTAAAATCCTGCTCAGTGCTCTGATGCCAAGTGTCTCCAGGAGACCCACGTCTGTGACAGGCTTGTTACCAGCTCAGGCAAAACTTGTAGAGAGAAACAAACGACTCAACAGCAACTGTGTTAAAAGTGTTATATATTTATTGCATTCTTAACAAAAATACTTTTAAAGAGAGAATTTTTTCAGCATGTACAAGACATGGAGATACTGGGTTTGAGCACAGCAGTTTGCTTTGACACACTTACTTCAACAGCCAGTTAACATGATAGGTGCAGGAAGAAGTATCCTTTGCGAGCCAGTACAGAAAAGCCACTCCACCGAGGGGTCTACACAGGGCAGGAGACACGTCCCCAGGTCTGGGCCAATCTGTAATAGTCCACAGAGGAAACTAGGGGAGACATCAGGCAGTTTATAGTAAAAGGTCTTTTATCCTAACCAGTGCTCAGCCTTTGGGGGTTTGCACTGAGGGCTGGGCATCCTGCACCAGGATTCTCTCTCTAAACACATCTGTGTGGACAAACCGATGGCAGCAATGATGCTAACTCCCTCCAGTGCCCAGCACCTGCAGGAGTCTCCTCCTTTGCAAACCTGAGGGCTCCCAGAAGGGATCCCCCTGGACACATCAGAGGAGCTAATCTTACCAGCATATCCATGAGAGGACATCAGTAGAGACCAGGTATTATAAAAATATAAAATACTAATATTAATATATAGCAGCAGCACTATATTGACTCAGAAAGCTTTTCATACATAACACCCTTTTTTCAACTCTCTCTGATTCATAAATTAAATCCACTTCTGCCAGATTTCCCAATCTCCCCTTCATCTGAAGAGAGACTGTGATTTTTGGAGAATACAAATGTTTCAACAGAAGTAAAAGGATATCGTCAGTGGAAGGTGAGCAAGTTCTGCCCTGGTCTGGCACCGGCACTATAAGGAATGTCCTCTGCAGTTGGGTCATTCCTCAGAAAGGAGGCCTTTTTCCTTGCCAGACCACTACTTCCTTGAGCAATCTTTTACTGCACCACTAAAAATAAATTACTTGCATTAGAATTATAGAACATCTTAAAAAAAAAAAAAAAGGAAAAGCATGTCAGGAATGCCTGACACAGCAGATACACAATGAACTTTTCAGGAAAGAAGCTAGTGCACTGTATTTTCAAAGGAGAGGCCAGACAGATTAAAGGTGGCCCTTGAAGATTACACAAAACAAGCCACCCTTCTGCTACACCGCGCTGCCTATGCTCAGCTCCACGGAAGTTTCTGTAACTTTTCTGCCAAGTCTGTAGCCAGCCATGGTATGATGATGCACACTCATATTAACTGGAATAGTTTCCTGCAACCAACCTCCAAATACTATAGGACAGCCTGGAGAGCACGGTGTGCTGTGTGGTTAACACCTTGGCCCTTTTCCCTGCTGAAGCTTATCAGGATAACGGTCTGGGTTTTTCCAGAGATGGGGGCAGCATGCTAAATGCAGATGTGCAAATTATGGAGAAAAATGACATGTTATAAAAGAGCTACCACATATATTATCACCACCTGAGGTGACACTATTAAAGCCTAGTTCCAGAATCAGTGGTGCACACAGGAACCTCACACAGCTCTAGAGCAATTCAAATGTTGTAACACAGTTCTTTCTTGCATCTCTATGGGGAAAGAAAGCAGTACAAAACCAACATGTCTAAGATTTTAACCTATGTAGCTGTGAATTTAGACTGTAAACTCTTCATGATAGGAGAACACAGAACAAATCCCACCATAATAAAACTAAGTGCAAAGTAACTGTACTGAAGCTGACAGAATTACAATGAAACAAAACCAAAGTGGCTTGAGGTCAGAAGCAGGCCCTACATCTTTTCTTTTTTCTGTGCAGGCTGTCACATTTTGAAGGAGTGGGGTGGTTCAAAACTGAAGATTTGACAACATGCAAGAAAATCATGATACAATTCTCTTTAAATGCTGTCATATGATAAAATAATTGTATTTTAACTGCAGCTATAAACGTTAAGTAGGGGTTTCAGACTGGAGCAAACAAAAGTTAAACTCTTTAACACAAGTGCATGTGGCATTGCAGGATCCAGGCCTATGCCACTTCAGTCCTTTTCAGCAGTCTAAAACCCCACAGTGCTCAGACCTGTCCTCAGAATTGTGCCTTCTTCCCTTCCCTGCGCAAGCTCTGCTTTTACACTCCTCTCCCCAAACCTGTAGTCACAGTAAGCCTCGGACAGCCCACTATTGCTGAATGAAAGTTAAAAGCAACAATCAGTAAGAGTTTTTAGTCGTAAAGCTGAATTTCTGCACATACTGCATATATTAACATTCAGGAAGATGATGGGAATGCAGCAGTAGGGTAAATTTGTGAGCTGATTGCAAAGGGATCTCTGTCTCAGTAAATAATATTTCACAGGCATGGGAAGAGATCCAGATATGGATTTCTATTACATCTCTTAGTTTATAGAGCATTTAAAGCATGAGGAAGCCAGTGAAAACTCCTAATCTCTATGAACCCAAAGATGTCCTACATTCCAAGCTCTACAATATTTGAGATTCCTCTTTGCCATTGCAGAGGGCTAGTCCTACAATTAGCTGCCATATTCATACTGCTCTGTTAGCCAGCAAGGGGATGGATGGGTTGGGTCAGCTGCTGACCTACCCCACAGAATACGGATACACATGGAGAAGCCATGTGAACATGCAGCAGCTCAGAAAGGGGCATCCTTCTTTACTTTATATGACACAGACTAAAAATTATGTTTTCTTTTTCGTGACCTGGTGGCCCGTGCAGGAGTCATCTGTTTTAGAGAGTTTTGGTTAGACTCTGCACTGGGCTCGAGGGGCTGTTTAGAGGAAGCTGCTTGCAGACAGGACCCTGGCACGACACTAGGATCTTGTATCCTATGGAAAGCCTGGACCCCATCGCGTATTTCTGCCAGTGTCTGACACATCTGGCCGACCTGGGTGGTGAGGTCAGCCACACTCTGACTGACAGCATGCATGCTATCTGCCATGTCCCTATGAATGGCCACCAGCTCCTGGCAGAACTGCCTGAACAGGTCTGTTTGCTGTGCGTGGGAATGGAGAAGCTGGCGATCGAAGCTGGAGAGGGGCGGGCTCCTGGTGCGGGGGTGTGGGGGTCTGCAGGCCGAGGTGGTGCGTGAGGATGGACAGTGCAGTTCCTGCCTTTGGCCGGCAGCTTCCAAGGCCTCTGATGAGGAAGAAGTGCGGAGGAAGGAGGGCCCAGAGAACTGATTGACACCTGCACCGGCCCTCTGCAGCGAAGCGAAGCGGTGTTCCTGGGAAGTGCCCGGCATCTCTTCATCTTCATCAGCTTAAACAGAATAGGAAGAATGAATTATTAATGTGAAATCCCTCTCAACACTGGCTTCTGTTTCAGGATGTCTCAAAGAACATGGAAAAAGGCTTTTCCCCTCCCCCCAGTCTGCCAGTTCAGACAAGCCTGTAGCTTCTGACGCGTAACTCAACATGCAAGTGCTGCAATGTTAGCATCTGGGTGACAAGCTTAGCCATAAGAAACCTGAAGAGTGGGTGAACCCAAGCTATTGCGGTATTCTGTACACAGCATTGTTCATTACTAGAACATAAATCCATTTCAGACAGTAGCAATGACTCCTCTTCCCCAAACCCGTAAGTAGCTAGCACAAATATTTTGGAGGCACACAGACTTCTCATGCAAAAATCCTGCTCCCCTGTCATTTCTTACATCCTCTGCACTAAGGAGAGCATAGATGTTGTATTTGCTGCTCTCAAAGTGTGTTCTGCAAAGCCACTATGTGGCTTGCCATCACTAAGACAACCAGGCAGTCAAGCACAGCAGCAAGAGGACCCTATGTTAATCAGGCAAATGCACTTGATGCAAAATCAAAACTAAAGCAGAATGCCATGGGAAAATTCTCATTAGTCTGATAAATATCTGGTGATGTGCCAGTTCACAGGTACAGGCACGTGAAGAGTAAGAAGAGACAATGTTTCACCTGGTGCAGCTGCCCACTACTTCTTTGCATAACCTGTACTCTTTTTACCTCTGAAATAGTGCAACTGGCTTCCAAGACAGATGCAGAGAATGACCAAGTCCCACCTTGTCAGTTCTGGCAGATTTTGTCCTTGCTTTCCCACTAGCAACTTCAGATAT
Organism: Falcunculus frontatus; assembly: GCA_013398115.1. Lineage (NCBI taxonomy): Eukaryota > Metazoa > Chordata > Aves > Passeriformes > Falcunculus > Falcunculus frontatus. The sequence continues at coordinate 927,494 of VZRV01008896.1, read as the reverse complement.
GAGATCAGACCTAGTGTGGTAGGACATCACCACCCATGAGGTGCTAGTTGACTCACTCCCCAAGAAGTGAGTGAACCCCTCCTTCTCTCCTTTGTACCCCTAAAAGCTCACAAACAAGAAGTCACACCTCCACAAAAGAAAAGCATCTGTATAGAACCATGGAAAGAACCTGCACAAAGCAGCTTGTGGTTGAGCACCTGAAAATTGTGGTGTAAGATTAACTTTAAAAGCAGGGCCAGCAGTTTCTTTAAAACCAGTAAAGAAGGAGTCATTATTGTCTACCTTCTTCACAGCATTTATGCTGATCCTTCAGACCACTACGGTGAAATCATTAGAGGCCCAACCTCAGCAATGAACACCAGTGATCACTGAGACCCCCAAAGCTCTCTTGGAAGTGATCCATTGGTGACTGGCAGATGACTCTCAGTTCAGTAGCATTGCTGTTTCATCAGGGTGAAGATCTAATCCTTTTTAAGCACTTTTTCCACAGACTGGAGGCAGTCATACTTCAACTACAGATGCTCCCTCACTTGTAGGGTTAATTTACACTTATAATCCATTATCTACCATCAGAAGACAGTATGGAAAAGAACTAGATAAACAGATAAAGATGATCTTAACTTGGAAACAATCCATCTCAACACTCCACAACCACCAGAGCAGGCTGTCTTGAAACCAATCACAGCAGAAGGACCTGTCCTGACAGGCAACCCAGCATCTCACACAACACACAATGCTCTTCTGGCGTCACTGAGATATGCAAGCATAAGACAAAGAGGTGTTAAGGCAGTGATACTTACAGCTCGTTGACAGGATGTCAACCACGTCCAGATCCGCTCTCCGGAAGCCGCGCCTCTGGTGCGACGAATGCAGCGCCGACTCGATGGCTCTCTCATGGGCGGTCAGGACAATGGCCGAGGGCCGCCCCGCACTGCTGGGGCTGGAGAGGGACCTCTGCATCAATGCCAGTTTGTCCTTGGTCCTTCTCTTCATGTCGTCCCATCTGTGTTTAATGTCTTTCACAGACCTGGGGACCTGGCTGACTGATGTGATCTGCCTGGCTATGCCTTCCCAGATCTTGTCCCTGTCAGCATGGGATAGACGCATTGTCTCCCTCCCAAACAGCATGGCTTCATTTCGGGTCACCTCAGTGACCAGAATGTCCAGTTCTTCCTTGGAAAACTTGGGCTTCCTCTTTCGTTCAGCCATGTTCCTTGGGTTGAACATCCCGCAAAGCACAATTGGGTAAAAGGAAATCAGTGCAAAGCAGCTCCCTGCATCCAACCACTTGGCCAGAGCAGTACTGGGGCAGAGGAGTTTGGTGGGATCCAGCTCCCCCGACCCACAACCTCTCAGTTTTCCTCAACTGCACCAGGAAAAGGCAGCTGTTTTGTTTTTAGAAGGCAATTTTCAAGCTTTAGAAAAAAAATACCAAGCAACACTAGTGTGAAGGAGCCTTTTAAGCTTTAAAGTTAAAATTCAATTTTACACATCATCTGATGCCCTGACTTACATATGAGAATTTCAGCTCAGCCTCACATCACTTGCCACAGTTTGTGCACAGAAAAAAGTGTGAGAACTTGCAATCACAGTGGTGAATTAGCTTCTAATGTGACACTGCTTGAAACTTAGGGGAAATTTAGAGGCCTGAAACATATCTTATTGTTCTACCTGGCACAATATGCAATAGAAATTTTTACACCACCCCTTCTGTTACAACTTGCAGGATGTCATAAAGAAGCTACATCAAATTGGATTTTTTTTAGGGTAGGGAGGTTTTGACTAGACTGGTGGGCAATTTCTGCAACTCGCTTTCCCTATGGAAAGATCTTTTTTTCAGCATTGGTGTACTCCACATGGAGCATTTGTCTGCTTCACAGCAAGCTCGTTTCACCCAGAAATGGCTGCCATTTCCCATTGTTCTCAAAAGGAATGAGGCCACCCACTTGTTTTTCCTGGCTAGGCTTTCCGTCACTGCCACTGACGTGAGCCTGCACCCAGTTTCTGGTGCTTCAAATGAACAACTTGTAGCCTCAGCCCATTGAGAAGAAGAGGCAACCATCCTGAGAACAAGCAGTTTTGTCCAAAGGGGGCGTGTGTTAATTTTTCCAGCCACAGTCAAAGAAAACTATAAAAATAAACAAAATATTAGTCCTAACTATGTTTTTTTTATTGGGAAAAAAAAAGAAGGCAGCAGATCTATTCAATAAAGAAGGAGAAAACAGACCGTCTGAACCCACAGAAAGGCGCTGACCCTTGACATTCTAGTTTCTTCTTAGTGCCGTTAACACTGTTGTTTAATCAATCTCACAGACACTGCTGCCTGCCGTCAGGGCAAGTGTCAGTTTGGTTAAAGCTGGAAAACCAGTAGGAGAAGCTGCTCAAATCCAGGCCACATCAGGGACAGCTGAGACCTAAGTGTACAGATGCATTTCATGGGAACAAACATAAATGAATGCTTGAGATACTGTCTTGGTGGAGCTTCATTTACAAAGGGAAAGAAGGAGTGTTTAGAGAAGATGGTAATGAAATGATGGAGAGCCAGCAAAGCACCTGCTACCCTGAACCTCAAAAAACCCCAACAAAAAAACTCACCAAACTTAAAAGGAAAAAGGAGTTCTCCCAGCTGAACACAACAAGAAGGGAAAAGGCTACACAAAACACTGAGCAAGGGAACATTTACAGTTTGACTTTTATCGCATTCAGCAAAACTGGGCTTGGTGTATATTCTTGCCAGGTACACATGACTGCACAGTATCACCAGTGCCTCCGTGAGGTGGCAACAAACCTCCTCTAACAAGCTGCTCTGGCGAAAAGGAGTAACAGTATTCTGCAAAGTGGCCCTGGGTAGGGGTGAGTTTGCAGAACAGAACAGGTCCCTCTCGAGCCACGAGGTCACAAAACCCGGTGCCCCCTCTTCTCTGCCAAACTCAGAGCTGCTGTCACCAGCAAAGCTGCACCGATGGGGAATTAGAGCCCTTTTTGTTCTTCCCAGACAGGATATCCCATCAGGTGCACTTAGGACAGCTCATGGTAGGCCTGGATATTCAGATTGCAGTGTTTCCACTCACCTGCTCCAGTACGACTTAGGTCAAAACAATCTAACTTCATATTCCAATGGCAAACTTACCACACATTGACTAATGAGCTCTGGCCAGTTTCAATCACAAATTCAATTAATGTTAGGTTCCTAGCAGGCACATCGACCCCCTCCTTATAAAAATGCAGACAGTATTACTATCAGAGGGATCTTTTACTCCTCTAGCATGCAGTATGTCCCTAGAGGCAGTCACTGATACTTACAAGTAACTCTCTAGTAATGCCATGAGGGTTTTAGCAAACTCCAGAGCAGCCCCAGCTGTGAGGCTGCGAATTCACACCTCAGCCCAGCTCAGTCTGAAAGTGCAAGACACATTGAACAGTGGGCACTTAATGATCACCCCACAAAAATATCAATCAACTCCACTTTTCTTGGCCTCTAAGAAACAAGCATGTAATTTTTCCCAGGGCTCTGCAGTAGTTTTTAGTTTGGTTTTTTTTGCAAGGATCACAGTCCCACAGTACTTTAGGATCCCTTGGCTCTGCATAAATTTGACTCTGTAATAGGTAAGAACATTTGCTCCACTTGCTGCAAGGAAGCAGAAATCAGTTTATGAAGTTCAACAAAATGACATTCATAGGCTGGTGGCTTCTACTCACCCTGAACACAAGGGCAGTCACAGTAACCCTGACTGTTTTTGAAATGCTTATTTTTAAAAGGTCCTGTAAAATTGAAACAGCAGCTCAGTACTTAAAAGATCTACTGGTCAAAGTCGGTCCTGCTTTAAGCAGGCTGTTGGAACACTTGACCAGAGCTCCCTTCCAAGCTCTATTACTGTATGAAAATCAAATCAGAGACACCTCCATTATAAGGAGATATAGGAAGATTTACAGGACAGTCTGGCTCCCCATGACCTCTGTTACTATGCTTGGAGAGGAAAGGGGGCAGAAAGGAAGGCAAGGAGAAAGAAGTGAGAAAGTCTCGCTTCAGCCTTTTCACATTGGCTAAGGCAAAGGATGAATTTAAACTGTGCCAAAAGCCTAAGAATCCAGGTACTCACGTATAAGAAGGGCTACAGATTATAAATGCTCAAAATAGCCTGGAAACCCCAAACATGAGGCACTACACTTCAACAGCTCAGTTACGCAACACCAGTTTGGTGGAATGTTCTATCCTACATCTCATTCTGGGCCAAGTGATACATACACAGAAGGATGGACTTTCTTAACTTTCTCACTTACTTTCATTTTTTGTCAGATCCATTATTTTTAGAGGACACCAACAAGTGAGCAAGAGAATTTCCTCAGAAGCAACCAGGAAAATGGACGGTTCTCTGCAATCCTTTAGAAGGCCCAAGAACTGCCATCATCAGCAATTTATGGTTTGTGTCCAAGAAAGCATTAGTTTTGCTTGAGGTTTGCTGCAATCCATGGTAATCAGCCCCCAGAAAAATAAGAACAGGGGAAGATGTTTGCACATGTCGAAGTCACGGAGATCAAAAAGTATTGCAAACAGCAGCGCTTTACTCTGGACAGAGAAGAAGGGTGCATTAGCTTTGTGCCAGCAGCCAGCTTAGGAGAACATGCTCCCAGAATCAGGAGCTTGTCTTGACTGACTGACTGATGAGGGAAAGGGCAAGAGGATGTTATCATTGCCATGCCATCTGCTGCACTTCGTACTCCTTCCTCCCTGTCATCCACTGCCTTGGGTAAACAGGCACTTGAAATTAAACCAGCAAGTGCTGCAGTGTACATACTGTCCTCAGGCAACATGAAAATGGACTCAGATGTGGTATTCAAACAACAAAACAATAGCCAGATCTACAAGAAGAGAGAGGAGTCAGCCCAAGCTGCACTCCCCATGCCATACCCACCTACCCAGAAGGTGAGTAGATCTGCTTTACAAAGCACTCCATCTGTGAGTGATAACAAAGAGCACCATCTGAAAAACAAAAAGAGCGCTGTCTACAGCGTCCTGGAAGTCAAGTGTGGTTTCTGTGTGTAATCTCAGTGTCGGGTAATGTTCTAGCACAGAATATTGAGCACACCTCTGTCTGAAAGGTGCTAACAAACAAAATCAAGACTTTTTGAGGACCTCTACTGCCACTTGAACCGTCAGTCAGACTCTACGTAACACTACTGTTAGAAGCACTTTTCAAGAGTAAGATCAGGAAGGTCAGTAAGACTGGTATAGCCTGCACAGGCCCTCTGATACACCCTTCCCACAAAGGGTCGCAAACAGCCCCCTTCCACAAAGCCATAACATCCATGCCTTTCAAGGCTGTACAGAACGGCCCAGACCACACTCATACTGAGACTGAACCATGGCAAATACAAGTTTAGGAAAGAACATCCTGCTCTTTGGTGTTAGGACCACGAGTAGTGCCCATTTAAATCCAGACATCAAGCTTATGTTCACAGCAGTAGGAAGAAGAGCTCACTATAGAATTTTTGCTTTCCAAGGCTGTGTTTTGCCCCCGCTTCACTGTCATGCAGATCACAAAGGTCCACATCTATGTAGAAAATTCTCACTCTGATTTTTGAACTTTGCATTCTTTACATACATACATACATACATACA